>CM057819.1:65684526-65712026 GCA_030067965.1 Latrodectus elegans
CAATGGTGTGATCTGCTACGAACCTGGGTGCACGAATGGCGAGGCGTCATCTTTTCAGATGAATCCAGGTTCTGTGTACAGCATCATGATGGCCGCATCCGTGTTTGGCGGCATCGTGGTGAACGCACACTGGCAGCGTGCATTCGTCATCGTCATAATGGCCCATCACCTGGCGTGATGATATGGGGTGGCATTGGATACACGTCTCGGTCACCTCTTGTTCACATTGACGGTGCTTTGAACAGTGCACGTTACATTTCTGGTGTGTTACGACCCGTGGCTCTACCCTTTATTCGAGCCCTGCGAAACCCTACGTTTCAGCAAGATAATGCCCAAACGCATGTTGCCGGTATTGTACGGACCTTCCTTGATACGGAACATGTTCGTCTGTTGCCCTGGCCAACACATTCTCCAGATCTTTCACCAATAGAAAACGTCTGGTGAATGGTTCCCGAGCGACTGTCTCGTCACCAAACGCCAGTCACTACGCTTGATGAACTGTGGCATCGTGTTGAAGCTGCATGGGCATCTGTACCTATACATGCAATCCAATCTCTGTTTGACTCAATGCCCAGGCGTATAATTGCTGTTATTACTGCCACAGAGGTGGTTGTTCTGGGTACTGATTTCTCAGTATCTATCCAGCCAAATTTTTTGAAAATTTAATCACTTGTTATTTCTAGTATAGTATATTTGTCTAATAAATATCATTTTGTTATCTGCATTTCTACCTGGTGTAGCAATTTTAATGGCCAGTAGTGTATATTGAGTTCAATATTAAGTTTTCATCTAAATAGAAAATCATAAATTTAAATATTTTTTCTTAAATTAAAAATAAAAAGAGTCTGTATTAAGAATATATTATTTTGTTGGTTAGAATCACAAATATAACTGAAACACAAAGGCAAATTTTAAATTGAATAATTTTCCATCATAATTCACAAAACTTTAGATTTATCATATCTTTTTTTAGATTGTTTAATTCTTTTTCACGCAAAAAAGATGTCTTAAAATTGTAAAACAAAATGTATCAAATAACCATGAAAAAACAGTGGAAATAAATAAATAAAATAACAATGAAAAATAAAGTATACAAACTACATAATTAATTTCTGAATTTAACAGGAAACTTGATTTTCAAAGTCTAATGTTTCGCAAAAAAAAAAAAAAAATAAATAAATTAAATAAATAAATAAATAAAATAAAAACCGATGTGTGTGCTCTCATTCAACAAGTACAACTTTAGAAATTCGACTAACACTTTTTTTCAGCCAGAAGTGTTTACTATTTTTAAGTTTTCTTTCTCACTCTACAATTCCATTGAAAACAAGGCATGTAAGCACACTTGCCAAGTGTCGCCCACTGTTTCGAAATTTGGAGAAAAAAAAAGTCTCCAACAGTTTTTTTTTTTTTCTGCTTTCGTCAATACCGCTAAGTTGCGAATAAGATGACAATTTTAAAACCGACATGTTCTACATACGGAAAACTTTTTTCTTTCTTTTTTTTCTTCTGTCCAACTTTATTTTTATCCTTATTCATTTTCCTTTTTTAAGAATAAAAAAATAAAGGTGACTCACACATTGAACAACACCTGGTGCATCATGTAAAGGTGAAAGAAAAAAAAAAGACGTCGCAAACCGGTTATGCGTAGTTTCCAGTGAAGTAGAGAGAGAGGAGCATTCACAACTTCCACCTTAGCCAGCAAGGTGTGCTTTTACCGTCTGCTGTCTACAGGTATTTCCATGGCGGCTGTTCGAAACCGATCTGCTTGAATGCATCCGTGACTTCGACGTAAATTTCTGTACAGTACAAACATTCAGTGCCTGTTTTTGGTGTTATTTTCTGAGTTTGATGTTTAATTCGTTTCGCGGAAGAAGAAAATACGATGCCGCCTTTGATAGACCGACAAAATTCGAATTTTACACCTGCCTTTGACAGTGCCGCCAAAGATTGTATTCGCCAAGTGAAGTGTGTTTTAGTTGGAGATGGTGCTGTTGGTAAAACGAGCTTGATACATGGATACACAACAAACGCTTATCCGAAAGAATACATGCCTACTGCTTACGACAAATACAGAGGTAAGCGATTATTGCATCATTCTATTGTTAGTGAAGATTCTTTGTAAATTTAGATGACCTTGATGTGTGGACATTTAAAAAAAGGCAGAAACAAAAGTTATAGATGTAAAAAAAAAAATTGATAGTGTTCTATAACTAGTAAAAAGATAATAAATGAAAGTCAAACATTCAAACATTTTATTCATAGATGGGTATTATATTTAATATTTTGATCATAAAATTAGCACTAATCTCAGTACCAAAGAATTATGTTGTGTCATGTGACTCATTCTATATACTTCCTATATTTTTATGTGCACAAAGTGTGAATTATAACACTGATCAGGAAACGATTTTTTTAAGATCCATTTCTAAACCTCAACAATGAAAATTTATATCACATGTTTATAACCCATAAATTATTTTATTAATGACAAAAATTCTAGTATTTTATTTTCTCAGTATTATAAAGATGTATTTTATGCATAACACACACTTATACATGCATGTTATAAATATTTAATGTTTTTATTACATAATCGCGTGTTTTTTTTTTTTTTTTTTTACTTTTTAAAAAATTTTATGAATGGTTTATTTTTTTAATTTTTTAAATTCATTTAGCCTTAAATTACAGTAAGCAAACAAATCGGGTTATTTAAATATTTACACGCTGCATAGCTTAACATTCTATGGTAAATACATACATAGAAAAGGAAGAGGAAAAGATCCCATGAAACTATGCAGCTTTTGAAAGCTTCTCTAAAAACTGTCGCCTGTCATGATTTTACTAAAGATCCTTCTGTTGATAAGTGCAATGCACATAAATCAATCCTGGGATTACCTTTATTTATTTGGAACGTATATTCTCAATCAATTATTTACGTACAGATTTTCAAGTTCTCAGATAAGGAAATATTTAATATATTTACATTAGATGAAAAATACAAGTAGATTCAAGAAGTATAAAAGTTCTTGAACAACAAACATTTTTTCACATACTGATTAAGATTTAAAAATTTCTCCTCTTAAGGTTAAGAGTTTCTTGAAATTCTCCATTATATATGTATGGGAATGTAGGTGAAAAAATAATTTAATCTCAGTGCTTCACACCTGGAATCATGCGATACAAACAATCTACAGCAAGGAAAAAAGGTACAATCTGAACATTTATTATTATTATTATTAATCCAGAAGAGTGATGGCCCCTTTCGCTGGTATTGCTACAGGAAACGTTGATATTCAGTAAACCAAATCGCCTGAAGACCTGTGAACGTACAGTGAAATTTCAACGAGGCCCTTTTGAAGAGTCTATTTTAATTTTTGCACATAAGGTCTTTACAATCGAGAGCTAAAATATTAAGTCGCATTGTTGCTAAAGTGTTTAAATTATATAAAAAGGGAAAACGTGCGGATATATTGTTTAATAGTATCTCAAATATTAGATTGCTTAGCATCAAAATTACAACACCTAGAAACAAGTGAAAATTTCGGTGCTTGTTGATTTTATCAATACAAATGAATGATAAAAATATCACATCGAAAAAATAATTGCTTCCTTCTATGCCCACTATAGATTCTGGATTTAAATTTCATAGAGCATTTAAAATTTACTTGCTGAACTAAGCTGATTATCTTACATAATTGATTGACCTTATGCCAAGCTATTAACATCATTTGTAGACAGAAATTCCTCGAGGTTTTAATGCCAAAATACTGTATGACGTGACTAGTCACATAGAAGCACACTCTTCCATTGAAAAGTACTGGGTTTCGATCCTATAAACTTTTAAATCTGCGGATGATAGGTGTTGCATTTTAGCTCTCCAAGTGAATGTCTGTTGGTGAGCCTATTAGGCTAGCTTCCAGGTTTTCTCATAATATGCTCATAAATGCTAGGCTATTTTTAGGTTTCTAAATGTGACGCAAATACGTCCCACTATCAATTAACGCCCTCCCTGATGAAATTGCGCTTAGAATTGATAAATATCCCAGGACAGCTTTTAGATATTAGGATATCGTCCACCCACTGTCGTCAAAATATTATACAGTAACTAATAGTTACAGCAAGAGTATTACGCCCATACTTGCGGTTAAAGATGGTTTAACAAATTTTTAAAATCACAATTTAATTTCAACAAACTACTTTCTCTTGCATATTTAGACAAGTGTATTTTTTTTTAAATACATTACAGAAAAAATAAGACATTTTAGAAACCAAGACCATTATTTTTCTGAATATTTTTTGTGCAATAATCAATTATTGAATATAAAATCGTATCAGTTAATATTCTAAACTAGAATTTTTCTTAGTAAAAGGATATATGAAATATTAAACAGAAGTTGACAGCCTCTAAATTGGGTTTGTCACTCAACGGTCATTTTTTGCACACGAGGGCTAATTAGACCGGGACCTATGGTGTAAAGTGTATTCCGAACCACTATAAACATCCATACCCAAGGTGGGATTCGAACTCACGAACTGTTGAACTGAAGACAAGAGCGCTAACCACTCGGCTGACAGCCTCTACAAATCTGCTATGTAAGAACCTCTGCACTATGAATAAGGCCATGCCTGTAAACGGGTATGAAAAAATAGACTGAAAAGAAAATCTGCTGAAATTTTTATATCTTAATTTTACGATTTTATTCTCATTACGTTTTCATTAAAGTCCTTTATTTTTATTCTTAATGATTAATCTTTTAAGTAAATCCTTAATGGATAAAAATAGAGACTATAATAAGAAAATCTGAAAAAGTTTTCATAAATTAATTTTTCATTGCTGTTGTTGTCTTGTGCCAGCTAAGCTGGCAGTATGGAGTGCGCTGCTCCACTTTTTCAACTGAACCATATTTTGGTGTGGAGTTCGACTTCCTCAGTACACACATGAAAAAGTAACCCATTTATTGAGTAGGCAGTCATTCACAATTCATTCATACAAAGAAAGGCAAAGGCAGGTTAGACAGAGAGGCAAAGTACATACATGCCTAAACTGGGATTCGAACCCAGGACCTCTCTATCTGCAGTCACTCTGATCACTAGTCAGGGTGGGCGGCATTAATTTTTCACTAAAACCCTTTGTTTGGCTACATGATAAAATTACTCTAAATATTTTAAACTGGATAAAATAAATTTCATATTTTTTTTTTTTAAAAAAAAAAAGCTTGGAATAAATATATTTTACGATTTAATAAAAGAAATGAGAAATTGGAAATGATTCTGCGTACATAGGATATTGTTACTGACTGCCATAAAGGTTCTTACAGTAAAAATAAGACTAAAAGTTTTTAAATAATTGTAAAAATTAGTTTTAGGAATATACAAACTTAAATTTAAAACATTATATATATATATATATATATATATATTGCATAATTTAATTCCAAGCATTAGTAATGTTCAATAGAATTTACAATAATTTAAAATCTTTTCATTTTTTAGCTTTTAAGTATTAAATTTTTTAACTTAAATGAAGTTACTGTTAGATATTAAAGAATTTTCGAAAATGTTTTGCAAACAAGAAATGTTATATGTAGTTTTCTTTGTTTCTTTGAAATTTGAGAATTAATCTTGAAATATAAAATGTAACAAAAGAAGTTAAAATTACTCGTTTTCAATAATTATTCTTAAGTCAGATATGTAATAAGTATATATATATATATATATATATATATATATATATATATATATATATATTAAAGATTTTCTTATTTTAGTGAAGTCAAAAACTAAACTAATTAAATTTGTAATAGAACATGATTTCTTAGAAATCAGTGATATTAAGACGGGCAGTATATATTAAATAAAAAGCTTACATAATGTTACAGCTTTTTTTTTTCGCTTTGTTTCTCCGTGCTTTAAAATTTCTGTATCGGTAAATTTATTAATTTCTACAAATTAGTTGTTTTTAAGCTTTGGTATTTGACAAAAATGCAACAACACAATCACCTTTCCCTTACCATTTACTTTTACTGCAAAACATGTATTACTGCATAAAAATACAAGGTTATTTTACTTTACCACAAAGCAAATGTTTATTGACTCATTTTTATTTTCATTACAATTTTAACTCAGCATTTCCTCATTTATCAAGGATTTATTCATTTTGGTTTTGGAGCACCAAAAATACCTGATAAAGCTACTAGTATTAAAAGTATCTGAGAAAATATTTTTCTAAAATCATTCCTAAATAAAATTTGTAATTTAAAAAAAATCTATGTTATAAAACAAAAGTATTTTAAAAATCAAATATTAAATTTATTCCGGAAATACAGATATTTTTTCCATTGAGTGTGTTAATGTTATTCATTGATTATGTTTTTAAAATTTTTTCAATGCATTTTTACTCAAAGTATTTAAGGATAAAACGCGCTTTTTAAAATTATCTCATTTTTATATGCTTAATTGCTGATGAAATATATTAATGAAATTAAATGATATAAAATAGTTGAATTGCTTAAGCGGTAATTGATTAAAAAATAAATTTAGATGTCATAATTGGGCTCATTGTTTCTATTCGGTATTCAATTTCTGGGTATCAATAGATTAGTTCGGTAGAAGCTATGGAATTTCATTACATTCCTCTATGAGAAATTCACCGTAACGTAGTCAAATGATCGTGTTCTTTAGAATGGATGGAACTGCGTTCAATTCCAGATACTGGTGAACAACGGGAAATTGGTGATACGCCATTATTTTTTGCATGTACATACATTGATGTGTGTGTCTAGGAGTTTTTCGTTTCTTTACCTTTTGCGATACCTAAATAACTAGGAAACTAGAAATATGTGCAGGATGTTAAAATTTTACAGCAGTATTCATCTATTATATTGTCCATCAGCAATGCCAAAAAGTCATGAAGTCTGACAAATACAATATCCTTAAAAAAAATAATAATAAAAAATAAATAAATAAAATAAATAATTAAAAAGTTTTTATTTATTTATTTATTTATTTTATTTATTTATTTTTTAAAAAAAATAAATAATAAATAAAAACTTTTTAATTATTTACTTTAATGAATATACTTTAAAAACTTTAATTTTTTTTAAATTTTATATAACACAAAAAAATATATTTAGTTAAAACTTGCCTTTATTCAAAGTTAACAATGAATAACTCAAATCATTTGTACGTAAATAGTACAGAATAAGAAACAGCTTATTCTGTTCAAATTCTTATTCTGCTAATTCTAAATTTGAATTTATTTCTAACAGACATCGCATTAGGTCATCTGTCTGAATGAGACTTGAGGAGAAATTCGAGCGTATAAAAACTTGTAGAGAATCATCAGAGCGTGGTGATACGGAAGCATGAGTCAGTGCAGCTGTCTTTAGGTAGGGGAACTTTTAAAGGGAAATCGAGAGACTCATAATTTTGTCACACGTGTGGTAAAAAAAAAAAAAAAAAATCAGTGCTATTTTCTAGACTTCTCTATAAGAGGTTCTATACTATAATATCCTCTTTTTCTGATAAACATAGTATTACTAGTTTAAAATTGGTGTTAATATTTTAAAACAAAATTACATTATCAAACTATATAAAAAACATACGTTAATTTTACATTGCAGAGAAAATGTTATTAGAATTTCTAATAATCTAAATTATTCTGCTCAAACTTTTTTTATTTTGCACCTTTTATGACTGAAATTCGATACATAATTATATATCACAACTTGAAAGAACTATTTTATCAATTTCAAAGCGAATATTATTATTTGCATTGATTGTGTTACTTATACACTGTTAATCTTAAGGTTCTCAACGTATTTATCATGTTGATTTTCAATTTTGATACCTAAAGTTTTTAAAAATTTTTTAATTAGAATTAAGCCAATTATAAGTCGCAACAAGCTTCCCGTGGAGCAACCACTTTAAGTTAGACTAGAATATTTTAATTAGCTTGAATAATTTATATGTGGAGTCTAATTTAGGCTTTAATATAGTCTCATTTTATTTTAAATACTTTTTAAGCCAAAAACTTATTTTATGTAAGCTTTTAAAGTGTAATCTTAAATTTTATGTTATATATTATCTATCAGAAAAATAACGGATTTTTCCAAGTATGTCCCTTTCTACATTATTTTAACTCATGTTTTAAAATAATGAGTTAGAAAATTTTTTTAATTTTTACTCTAGAATCTAAATAAAACTACAGTACTCTGGTTAGATTATATTTTTTATTTATGGTAATATCCTTTAGAACAATATCTTAAAATTTAATATCAGAGTTTTTATTAACTTTTGACGAAAATTTTATTTCAACAATAAATGATAACTTGTGTATAAGGGCACAATAATTTGAGAATAAAGGCAATGACCCGAGGAAGTAAATTTAACTGTAAAATGATATGATTATGTAAAGAACAGCTGCTAACACTGGTAGCTTTTTCCTATTTACCAACTGTAGAAATCACTTATCCAGACAAATTCCTTCCCGCAAATGGAAATCGGTCTGACAAAAGGAAGCAGGTGTGAAGCTTTTTGTGGTTTTCTGACTGAAGACGTTAAAACCAAGCGAATAAATATGCCATATTTGGTGAGAAAAGTTTTAAGAAAATATAAGTGTTCACAAAATGCTTTAAAATTGATGAATTTAAGAATGACATTTGTCACGCCTCTATTTTGAGTATGTCTTGCCGCATTAGAGAAGCAAATCATTGACTTAAATAATATAAATCAGTCAAAAGAATCCATCTTCAAAAGTTTATTTTTGACTTGCTTATTGGTTAAATAATCAGAAAAACTGGTGGACATTTCTTGTGATATTTTTATATGAAAGTTTATTTTGAGAAACGGGAACAGCTTCGAGGTCACGCTTACTTACTTTTACTGCTCCATTGACTGAGTATACCGGCGGCTTAAAATGCGGTAATGGGGACTAAACACGCAATATTATTACAAATTGTGTTTTAATTGTCTTCTAATAGTTGACCTCATGTTTATTTTTTTCATGACTTTAACTATCTCATTATGAAACATTAATCCATTTTAAGTAAATTTTCTGACTAAAAATTAATGGCAGCATCTATTTCACTAAACATATGAATAAAAAGTTCTTTCGTATATCTTTGAACCTTAAGTGAAAAAGTTTAATTATTATTTTTTAATAATTAGTCCCAATAACTTCTCTCCTCTTCAAGTGAAAATTTAAAAAATACCTTACCTAATTTATGTGTATTGTCACACACTTAGATTGTGATTGTGTATTTGACACTTATGTCACTTAGATAATGACACTTTGTCCTAGTGTATGGTCATAATGTTAGAACAATAGTTGAAGTTGCTTAAGAAATCTAAGATTATAATATTTAATTAAATTTTAGTCAATTGCTATATGAATGTTTTTAATGGGCCATGAAAGCTTTTGGAAAACAGCGGATATGTAAGATAGAAATTTGGATGTTTATGGTGCTTTGGAGTTTACTTCAAACTGCTGGTACCGGTCTAATTAGCCCTTGTGTATAAATAATTAACCTTGAGTGACAAACGGAAACTAATCTTTTTTCCATAACATGAAGGCAATTGCGCATAAGAACTTGATAATTAATTAAGAATAGGAATAAAAAAAAATTCTAGAAATGTGCTTGATTAGGTTGATATTTCATTACTATTTTTTTTTAAATTTCAAAGATGTAAACAAGATTTCAGAAACATGGATTGTAATTGCTCAACAGTTGACTATTTTAACTAATATGGTAACTATATATATGTATATTTGAAGCATTGAAAATTTTTTTATATTTAGCCCACATTCGCTAATTATATAATCCCAATAAATAACATAACAAATTTAATATATTTTACTAAATAATTCTTGTAACTGAAAATTAATATTGATTGTGCTTTTTTATAAACGCATTAATAAACTAAGATGGAATATCTGCTCGCTATAAACTTTTACAGTGGGCATTGGTATATTGTTTTCAAAATCTGTGTAATATTGTGTGTCGTTACTATTAATCTCATCTTTTTAACAGCGAAAATCTCCATCAAACATATAAAGTATCGATTTAAAGTGGAAATAAGAAAATCCATTTTTTCCCGAGAAACAAATTTAAACCAGAATTTATCAAACACATTTAATTTTCACATTTCAAAATATTAAATCTTGGTTGGTTGGGTTTTGTGGCGAAAGGTCTAAAAATGGATAAGCTGCGTCAAAAAGGTTAATCTTAAAATTGTAAAATTAATAATTAATCTTCAATACACCCATGAACTAATAAATATCTTTTTTTAAAACTTCTGTTGTCCCCCAAAGGGCTCCGCCTACGCTTTTGGGAAATCCAAGTCTATATTGAATTCATTCACAAATTGTGTAACTATATAGGAAGCTTCTACATCAAAATTTTCTATTAGTATAAGAACTATATTGCACAAAATATATTAAAATAATCGATATTTAATGTCTTGAAGGAAAATTTCATATTTTGAGTATTCATTTTGTTATAGGTGCTTTTGTTATATTGTTAAAGATGCTTTTGTTGAAAAAAATAGAGTTCTATTATATTAATCTGCTGTCAAATTCGAGGTTCTATAAAATGCTCATCTATGTGTTTTTATAAGCAAAGTTTGAAATTTCAATGTTTAATAAATTTTTAAATGATTTTCAAATATTTTAATTTGTATTCATTTAATAATTTGTAAGAATATGATTATACAATATTTCGCTTAATATACATTTTTTATGACAGTTGTATGTATCAAATAACAATTAATGATTATTTTCTTAATAAACTCACTTGTAGACATTGCCTACTAGCGTTATTTTTTGAATTTAAGTAATTTAAATTAAAATGATGTGTGTGTGTATTCACAGAACATAAAACTCCCTTTCAGTTATAAAATACCTACAAGAAATAGACATTCAAACCATGTTAAAATGACTGTTTTAAAACCACAATAATTAATAGTTATTGAATTTGTTTTTCTTCAAGAGACGATAGTCTCTGAATAATTTGACTTTTATTCCTTAATTTGAATTTTTTTTTCTTTTCAGTGGTTGTAAATGTAAACAACAAACCTATAAGATTGCAAATATGTGATACTGCTGGACAAGTAAGTCGTGCTTTTTTACCACTAAAAAGATTTAAAAAATACTGATGATTTTCAAAATAATGGAAAAAAGCAAAAGAATACGGATAATATTTTTGAAAATATGAGCCACTCTACACTGCAGGAATAAAAACATTATACGCAGGAATTATACGCAGATTAAATAAGTTATTTTATGAAAATGTTTTGTCTGTATCAGAAAGAAATCGCTGCCATTTAATTTACCAAACGCGAATAAATATCATTTGCTGTTCTATAAATCATTTCCATAGAGTTCAATAACATCAAATAAACCCATTAATCATCAAATGAAATAAATTCATCTTTATGCTTATCAAAGTGTATATGTTGATAAATATAACTGAATTGTAATATAACTTAATTATAGAATTTCTTAATCTGATATATGTACCTTTGACTGCATTTGGTTGTCTGAGAAGTTTACATGACGTTTTCAAATAATTATCTTATTAAGCTAATAACAACCTGAAAAAAACGATGTAATCACTAATGGTAGATCAATCTTCATTCTTTACAGTTGGAAAAAAATACGATTTATTCATCAAATCATGTGCATCGTTCCATAGGATTAATGATTTTCAGACTTACAGACTTTATCCCATAAAGCATTTTGATGTTCGTACACTTGAAACTGATTTTAGCATTTGAATTCGTAAGAAGTTGTTTCACAATTTTAAGCGTGATAAATTTACTCGGCATTCTTCGAACAATAACAACTGTACGGTACCTGGATCTGCAAATGCTGGCTAAACGCCAAGGTCACCTTGGAAGCATCGTCTTTCTGAATGCCACTAATTTCAACATCAGACAGTCTCTTTCACAAAACTGCCTTTTGTTTAATGATGTATTTGGTAACGAACTAAATACATCATCTGAGAGTGATGAGTTCCCCGAGGTTTGAATTTTGGGAAAAATGTTTTAATATTGATTAATATTGCGATTTTCTCTATCATATCTAAAATTTTCCCTAGCTATCTCTGAGAGTTTCTCTGGATAATGAGCAGTTTTATTGCAGTGACATTGTGCAGTTTTATTCAAAACTTAATGTAATTGCAAGGTTATGCAAGGTTATAGGGCTATTCTTCTTTACATATGATTATGTTTTTCTCAGTATTGTAGCTTCAAAAATTAATTTGAAAAAAATAACTCTTAAGATTTTCCCAATTGAAGAAAACAAATTGCATTTTTAAAGCCAAATAAATATTGCATTATAACTTGCAAATTTTAGGTTTACAAAGTACTTAACAGTATAATTTTATATTAAATTTTTTTTCCGAAAATATCGCTATTCCAATGAAATCAAAACAAAGCCCATTTACGAAATATACGTATTCATAATGATTTCCATTCTTTTGATAAATTTTTATTTTCACGCACTTTAATTATTCAATTAATAATCAGAATATTAGCATATATAATTTAGAAAAATAATTACAAAGCCTAATTCCTAGTTAATTCCATTTTTTTTTTTTCGTTTTCAATTGATTATTTTACATAAAATCATACATCTATAAATATTGATTATTTTGTATAAAATCATAATCTTTGTTAATACTATTAAATTAATATTCATTTAACTTTTGATACTTGAATTTGATTCTCTTAAAATGTCATTAATCGGTGCTACTTTCGCATTTCAACTACACATTTGTCTTAACCAAAAATTTTACTTTGCGACGGACAAATCAAAAGATTATGGTACAGTTTAGCAACTCTTATTTTTTTCCCTTCTTATTGTTTTTTCCTAATTTAATTTTTTTCATAAAACGAATTCTTACATAAATGTCAGCAACACTTTAATTTATGTGTAACATTTTTCAATATTTGTGTGATTCCCATTTATATCATTTGTTACAAGGTTTGTGAATATATTCTTTTTCTTATGTCGCAACTAAATTTTAATAATTTAAAAAAATTAACATTTTTTTAAAATATTTTAAATTGATTTTGAGTTTTAGGTTAATTATTTTGAGATTTTTCGGTATTTTACACCATTAATGATATTTCTGTGCATTCTATTCGTTGCTCAGATAAAATATTTCAGTTCATTCAGAGGTTTAAGAGATTTTTTTCAACTTTTTAAATTGAGAGGACGTTCCTATTTTCGAGTTCAGTTCTTAATATCAGAATAGTCGTTTTAAATTATGTGATGATCTTCCAAACACATTTTTCTAGTAATCTCTTTAGTTATTTCCGGTCACCGAATTTCAGTAATTTCGTGCTAAATTCTTTAAATGTTCGTTCTTTGGAACAGTGGCCATAAACTGCAACGCAAATATGAAGATTAAACCCTTTATAGAAGTCACAAAATGTTATAATTCATTTTAGGCTTAGTTACTCTGAAAGTTTCTCATGAAAAGATTATTCTGTTATAATACTTGCTTTTTTTTGTTAGTGAAATCATTTCGACACAGTAACCATTTTATTGTATACTTAGATTATAGCAAAAAATAATTTTGAAACCACATAGTGGAAATCGTAACGATTTAAAGCTTTTGTAAAGTACTCTAATGTCCATCACGTAAATTTTTTAAAAGGTCTTTTCATTGGCAATGGGGCGTTTCTTTCGTGTCGCAAGAGTGGGAAACCGAAAAACTCCAAAGTACTCACTTTGGTAGATGTGCATGCAATAGGTAGAGGTGCAATATGTTAACATGTTTATATGTGTGTCAATTCATGCAAAGAAGTATATGATCTATATAAAAGAGTTATAATCAGATAGAATTTTTATCGCGTTATAATATGGATAGATTCATATTCCCTTTCGATGGATTTATCTAGCAAAAAGTGGTGATCTTGATTAGCATTACATTTTTTTGACTTGAGTCTAAACTTTTCTCTTATTTTCTAAGGATTTAATCTGAAATGGCATACAATAACTGAAGCAACCAGATTTAGCAGCGTAAAATGTGAGGCACTCTTTTCTCTCTTGTATCAGAAAGGCAATTATTGACTGAAACAATAGCAAACTTACCACAAAAATAGTCGAACATGTAAACATAAACATTCAACAAAGCATATGGAATCAGTAAATTACTTTCATTTTATTTGGGACTGTTCTTCTAAATTTATTTTATACACCTTTAAAAATATGTACTATTAACAAAAAACTTACAATTTGTGATTAAAAAATTTTTTTTTGAATGATAAGAACTTAGTTTTTCAATTGAGTTATAGTCGAAGTGCTAAAATGATACAATTAATTGTTTTTGTTTGTTTATTTTAAAATTTTAGAAGATTACTTTTCCTGATGAAATGCCAGTCTAGTCTGCTTTCTGAAATATTAGCCCTCAGACCTATAGTTTATCATTTCGAGTTTTCACTTAACAGCTCAAATACAGTTATTTTCACACACACACACTCACTCACTCACCCACGCACACTCTCTCTCTCTTTCAAACTGTAATTTCCGGTCCTGCTAGCCCAAAAGAGACCATAGAATTGCAAATCACATTAGTTCTCTTTCGTTACAGGGAAAATGTAAAATATTGCAACAGCATCGAAAAAAACAGATCTGACGACCGAATTAACCTTCGTTTGCAAAAATGTGAAACACACAAAACTAAATCCTGTGATATTGCATTGTTTATTGTAAAATATATCTCTAGAAAGTATGTTTCTGGATTATTAAGGAATAATACTTCATTTATTTTATCTCAATTTCTCGTAAAAAAATTTCATCTTTTTAAAACTTGTTTGATTTTTTTTTCTGGTCTGTAGTCATTAATTCTAATTAAGTGTCCGTCCCATTTTTACCTTTGTCTTTTAATGGAATTAATCATCTGAATTATTATTGATTCTGCATAATTCAATATTTTTTCTTCATGTACTATTTACCAGGATACCCTAAAAATGTTTTTTTTAAGAGTTTTGTCTCAAAAACTACCAGGGTATCTGTATTTTTCTGTCAGTTTATACTTCAGTTGGATAAGTTAAAAAAAAAGTCTTATATATTAAGCAGTTACATATAGTTAATTTGGTTGTTTTGTTAAGGAAATTGAACTTAAATATTTCTTTTATCAAAGAAAACATATCGATTATCAACAGAAATTTTCTTAAGGATTTTATTAAATATACTATTGTGTATATCAATTTCAGAGAGAGAGAGAACTTAGATATATAAATTTTTCTCGACTTCAAATTTGTAACAGCGTGTTTCTAAGAAAGTAAGGATATATTCTGATTTTCAAGAAACATACATTTGATTTTAGTTTGATTAATATTTAAATTCATTTTGAAAGCTTCAGTTTCCAGAGAAATTAATGTCTGTTTAAATGCTTCAGATGACTACTGCATCGATATTATCAGCAAATACAAGTATCTATGCAAATTTGGTGAATATAGTTCCTCTAGATTTGAAGTTTGCATCTCTTTTTTTCCAGTACAAAATAAAAGTAAGAGAGCCAAGACATCGCTTTGTTTTAATCCATTTATAATGGTGGAAAGTTCTCTTTAACTCTTTTGATGTGCATATTTATATTATTCAAAATCTTTAAAAAAGAAAAGTTTTTAATTCAAGTCACATGTTGCACCTTTACTGAAAAAAAAAAAAAAAAAAATACAAATTAGAATAATCTTTTCTTCAAACTCATTATTGTAAATCCAGTTTGCAAAATAAGATTTATAAATTAATCATTTTATAAAATGATTTCAGGATATTTCAGCTGCATATATATTTAAACACTTAAAATATAATGAAATAATAAGTATCAGAAATATTAAAAAATAAATTAAAATTTGTTAGAACTATAAAAAAATGCAAGCATATTTATAACCTACTAAAAAAATTTAAAATATTAATATATATTTCTAATTTCTATATGTTAAATATATAAAAAACATATATAAATAATTTTTTAATCACTGTCGTAGATTTTTTTAGAAAATTCACTTAATGCATTATTTACAAGGGATTGAAAAAATGTGGTGTTAATGATAAATACAGAGTCATTACAAATGAATCATCGGTATTGATACAATACTATATCCGAGCTTTTTTTGAAACGTACATGTTTCAATGACAATGTAAATGAGGGGACATAGATTACAGTTTCATGCTGTGTTTGCGCGATGGATTTGCGCAATGCGCAATGTACATGCGTTTGCGTGATGGACATGGTTAGTGCACGAACATTATGTTCGAAAAGGCAACGATACAGCAGAAATCGATTTGTGTACTAGAATGTTCAAAATGCGACTCTCTTATATCATTTCACCATGTGACCTCATTGTTTGGAGACATGCTTAAGACTTTGTCTATATACCATCGTTATTTACCACTTTGATTGAGTTGAGGAATCGCTTCATGACTGCATCCTCTCCCGTCGACGCGACCAATCTGAGTAATGTGTGGAGTGAACTGAATAATCGCTTTGACGTCTACCGTGTCTCTAAAGGATCACATATTGAACATTTATATTATAGATGTCAATCTTGGATACCTTCGGTTTGTTTTTATGTATAATTCACTGTTGTAACCCAGTTATGTTCCGAATATAAGCGTTTCGTGGCAGCTTAGTGGTTAGGGCACTGGCCTTCCGTCTGGAAGGGTTGGGCTTGATTCCCATTACTGATAATGACCCACCGAGTACATGTGATACAAGTGTTTGTTATATCTGTGAAATCGAAAGTCCTGTGGTAGGTCGTAGAGCAGTTACCCTGGGTCTGGCGAAAAGTTTCTTCCCCTCCTGACCAGAGCCAAATTGAGGATCCTCTTGTAGTGCCGCCGAGCTGGCAGCCGAATGGTTAGCGCTCTTGCCTTCGGTTCAACAGTTCATGGGTTCTAATCCCCCTTAGGCATAGATGTTTATAATGGTTCGGAATCCCATTTTAACTGTAGGTTCCTCATTAGCTCTCGTGTGCAAAAAATGGCCGTTGAACGACAAAAAAACCAAACTATTGTGGTGCCATCTATCAGAGGAGTTTTAGAGCAAAGACGTACCTTTAAGTTGCTCTGGTTTAACGAAAAACGCACCCTAATGACTTAATTTTGCATAACTGTCGGCTTGCGAACTTGGCTTGTCCAAGTATCATGAATAACAACAACAACGCTTCGGAAACCCGATGGTTATTTTGTAATAACCGTGTATTTGAATGTATTTCTCAATCTGTAACTTGATAAATAAGAAAAGTTTGTGCTTGATTGAATAGAAGAATGATGTTGTTCTCTTGTACAGAAGGTAGAGACTTCCATATTTGATCCAAACAAAACAAAAGCTACTGTTACGAGAAGGCTTACAACAACGCTCTCTAGTACATTTTGATATAAATGTTGTTCCATAAAATTTTAAAGCGTATGCATGCTCTACTGTAAAACAAAAAATTGGAAAGTAACTAAACTTGGATGTCATTTATTACGACTTTATTAACTTCATAGCTTATTATGTTCTGCAATAATTTCAATAATCCTTTTCAATAAATTCCTGACAATTTTTTCGGGAGAAACATTTTAAGAAATTTTACAAACTTACATGATTTTGCTTTTTATTTCGACGAATTTAGAAAATTCATGAAATATATTAGTCTTTTTTTCTTTGTGTAATAGCAAGACATGCATTTTTGTTCTTAAAATTTTATTTCTCTTGATCTTCTGCAGCACATTCAACATAAATTCTGTGTGGATAACTGAATGTATATCTACAGTGTTCGCCACTGAGCTGCAGCCGAATGGTTAGCGCTGTTGCCCTCGATTCAAAAGTTTGTGGGTTCGAATCCCACATTGGGCATGTGGCGCAGCTTGTCGTTTTTGGACATTGGGCCAGAAAACCCAACCAACCAAACCCCTTGGGCATGAATGTAATTGTTCGGAATCCACTTATAGGCCCCGATCTAATTAGCTCTAAATGCAAAAAATATTCTTTAAACAATTTAAAAAAAAAAAAAAAAAAACATCGGTACAGTTTAATAATATGGTACATCTTAATATTCCAGTAGTATCAAGTAAATGATATTTACATGGGCTCTAATGCTACTGAAATGATAAAATCTAATTTATTATGTGTATATGATATCATTTCGTATTTTGACAAATCATTTTTAAAAAGCACATTTTTTATTTTCAGGATGACTTCGATGCCTTGCGGCCACTGTGTTATCCTCGTACAGACGTCTTTCTGCTGTGTTTTAGCGTCGTTTATCCCACTTCCTTCTACAACATTGCAGAAAAATGGATTTACGAAATAAAACACTATTGCCCTAAAGTGCCAGTGTTATTAGTTGGCACCCAGAGTGATTTAAGGACAGATATCAATGTGCTGATAGAACTTGCCGAATACAAAGAGCAACCAATCACTGTGCAACAAGCTAAAGCTCTAGCCGCTAGTATAGGTGCCGTGTCGTACGTGGAATGCTCGGCACTGACGCAAAGAAACTTGAAAGAAGTGTTCGATACTGCTCTTCTTGCTGTTTTAAGAGCAGGATCCAAACTAGAATCTTTATCCTTGGATTCTCAAGCCAAGTCAAACAAAGCTGCTGTGATAAATGACAACTGGGACTGTAAGACTAGTCATAATCGTAGGAAGAAAAGAGGTTGGAGAAAACTGTGGTGCTTTTCGTAAAAATCTGAGCTTTTAATGACTTTTTATAGTTTTTCACTTCATTTAAATGTCTTCCAACTGTTAATTTTCAAGCATTTTTTTTTAAATGTGAACAAGAAAAGTGTTTTAAGAATTTCTTTTTGCAACTAAGACGATGGACACTAATTTATTTTTACATGTATATAAGAATCACAGTATTTATGTACTAAATTATTAATTACTAATGTAAATATTTGCATTGACTTGAGCGAATAAACATCTTCTTTCACGTTATAGAGTGTTATATCTTATCAAAACTATTCAAAAATAAATAAATGGTAACTACGTGAATTTTAAAATTGGCTTTAAATGATAAGTTGATAGTTATAACCAAACATATTATGTTTCAATTTTATATAACTGTTTATATGTTTCTAATTGGCAGAAAAATTAATTTTAAAAAATTAAGACATTTACATTAAGTTTATTCTATGAAAAAATAAGTAGCTGTTTAAATTTTCGAAATATTCAATTGCATACACATTGTTCTAGTCACATTGTGACCACCAAATACTTTCGATGTTAAATAACCAATCACAGAAGACAGGTGATAGCAGTTCAGTTAAGTGTATATAAAGGTTGTGTGAGAACTTCGGACAACATTGCAGTCGTTGGCGTAATGCGGAAACGGAATGATTTAAACGACGCCCAAAAGAGCATGATCATTGGTTTTCGGAACGAGGGTGGAAGCATTTTCGAACAAACGGCTAAGTTTGTGAACTGTTCGCATGCCGCCATGGTAAAAGGATACCCTGCATGGCAATATGGGACTGTTTAAAACCAGCGACGTGGTAAATGTGGTGTACCACAGATCAGAGATGAACAACGGCTGCGGAAATGCGTTCAGACGAACAGACATGTTATTGTTGAGTAAATTATCAACCAGATAAACCAAAGAGGCTACCAATAGTGCCTCCCAAACTATTATTCAGTGAACATTGAGGCGTCTGGGCCTACGAAGCTGATATCTAGTTCATGCTCCTATGCTGATTGCTGTTCATGGACGACAGAGACTGGAATGTGCACTCGAGTACTGAAACTGAAAGTCCACTGAGTGGCAACAGATAGCGTTTTCCTATGAATCACGTTTTATGTTCCATTGGAAAAATCGTCATTGGCATATGCGGTGCGAAACCTCTGAAAGCAAACATCCTGCAACCATTGCGGAAACGGTTCTGACTTATGAGAGCATTATGATTTCGGGAATGTTTTCCTGCCCTTCTCTGGATTCACACATCATTGTGGGAAGTGCGATGGGTCAATAAGTGTATGTATCTATTCTTGCAGACCATATTCACTCCTATTTGCACATTTTCTTTCCTCAGGATGATGGCATTTACCAGCAGGCAATGCAGAATATCATACAGATGACAGTACATGTGCGTGCTTCGAAGAGAACCAAGGTGAGTTCACCGTTCTCCTCAGGCAAACACATTCACATGACTTAAACCATATCGAGAATAGGTGGGACCATTTTTATCAAGTTGTTCGCTGCTGGAATCCTCAAATGCGTAATTTAGAGCAACTGGCCACGGTATGGGGTCGGCATAGTTTAACATTTCAGTGAATACCTTCAGGAACCTAATTTGATTCTCTTTCTGTACGTCTCGCAGCAGTCCACTCTGTGAAAGGTGGTTATTCTACCTTTTGGCAAATGGTTACATTATTGTGACTGGTTTGTGTATAATTCTATTGAAAATTCTATGAGTTAATCTCTTAAATTATATTAAATTGTTTTATTTAATTTGATATAGCATATTGTAACCCATTTTGCTTCTACGGAAATACTTGTTTTTCCAACCTATAATTTATAAATTACAAAAGGCAATTTTTTTTATAAAACAAGTTTTATACTGCTTTTTTCTGATAAAATTACAAAGCTTTGATTTTAGTATAAATGTGTGTGTGTGTTTGTAAATGAATTATATAAAATATACAAGTTCCGTAAAGAATGTCTGATTTATTGGTAATCTTAATGGCTTGATCGGTATTTAAATATTATTGTTATTGATTTCATACTGGATAATTGTTCATATAAATGAAAATACATTGCTAGCTACAAATAAAGGGGAATCGTTAAAAGAAAAAGTAGGATAAAAAAAAAGTATGAATATATAAATCTTCATATATTACTCTATTTCTGCTAACTTACTCTAAGATTCTTTAATGGTATCTACCACTTTGAGAAACTTAAATCACTGTTAAGTGATAATGTAAGGACATTAATAGTAAATTTATATATATATATAATCGACACTGTCATCGTGAATGTCTTTGATTTGGTGGATAAAATAACTCTATTCCTCTTTTATGAATATTAGAAATAGGACTGCATTTTTCAGATTGTTTAATCTTGTGTTCGAGTCCTACCCTTATTGAGCAACGGACGTTGAATACTGAGTTTCTTTTTTCAGCATACACAGGGATCAAGAGATTTTTTGAGACTTTTCTTCATTTCTTCTTTTACAATAAGTGAATGTGGCATATTATCTATGAAAATTCCACCCGGAAAGAAATAATAATGTTAAAAAGCCTCACTAAAAAGAGAGTCTGGCTATTAAGCTGTCCACTACATGATATCAAAGCATTTACTCGAATGGTAGCTCAATGGTTAAGACTGGTGTCTCTCAAGCAAAAGGTCATGGGTACCATACTAAGTGCTGTTAAACTATAGTGTTTTACTTTTGTTTTCGACATGTATATCTATCAATGTGGATTCTTGAGAGCTTTTTGACTTTCATCTTTGCTGCTTACTATCTGTGAAAGTCCTTCAGAAGGCATCATGCGTCGAAGTTCAATTTGCTTACAATACTTTCAGTATAGAAGCACTTATTGCATTAGATGAACATCCAGAAATCAAAAAAGCAACATCTTTCTGTTCAAAAGTATCTTCCTCTTTGAAGATCCTACTACTAGGCAACTGTAAATTATCTTTGAATAGCTCTTATATATATACAAATTTACAGATTATAAAATCAGTACAATGAAAAATAATTTGTAAGTGTAATTATCGTGTATATATGATAAGCTTGAGAAATCAATTCGAATATACTAAGGCAGTATTGAAAAATTATTAAAAACATTATCCCTGTTTCTCAATATAAATCATCATGCACTTGCCTCTGTATTGTGGCTCGATTGCATTTTACAATTAAGAGATAATTTTTGAAGCTCTTTTTTATGTTAACTATTAAGCAATTTATTTTTCCTTGATTATATTCTATTAAATCCAGTTTGAACAAAAATTTGTAAAAGAATTCATTTTGTTTCGTCGAAAAATCATTGCATACCATGAGATGAAGGAATTAAAAGCTTCATACAATCTAATCTCTGAGAGGCAGTAGATATTTATAGATTTTAATCTATTACTGTGTTCAGGGTTAATGAAAGCATGGAATTTCTTTAGCTTTCTGACAAATGGAGACTGATAACAACAGATTTTAGCCATCTTCTTTGTGATTCTTGAAAAACCCCTTAATATCACCGGATATTATTTTCGAAACTTTCTTACTATGTTATTTTACTGTTAAATATATAATCTTGGGCCTATTTTAGTAGTTCCATTTTTATCTTAGCTTATTGCAAATCCAATTGCTCAATTTCTTCCCTTCGGCATTCTTTGTAGAAAGCAAACCTCACAAGAAGACCACGCACAATATTTCGAAATAGTAGTATTTATAATAGAAGAATTTTACAAATAATATTACTCGACCTGAAGAAATATTAAAAAATAAATAAACCGAATAATTTATAAAGTGTGTGTGTAGTTGGTATTCTTTCAATAAAAAGAAGTTCAAGTATTAAGGAAATTCATTTTTGCCCATCCTTTTTATCGCTCTCCTATTAAAAACCAAGCAAACATCTGAATATCCTCCCATCATAATAAAGATTTTTGACTATCCCTTTTATGATTCAATAAATTATTATATAAAGGAATTAATGATTCAATAAATTATTAAAATTCACTTACAAGCAAGTTTTAAATTTAGAATATAAATTAGGGAGCATTTATTTTCATAAAAAAGCAATACAATAACAGACATTTTTTTAAAATTAAGGTGGATATGTCGGTTATTTTTAACTGTATGCTAAGAAACTTGTAGCTCGTATGTTTAAAAAATTAAAAACTGTTTCCCAATGAAATATTGCATTAGATAAATTATATTATCAATGATGCTCAGTTAAAGCTAATGTTGCATTCTAATCATGTGAAACAATCAGAATAAAGCGTGTTCGATCATTTTTAAGACATAGAAAATATGGACTCTTCAAAATGAAAACGAAATCAATATCTAATTAGTACATTTTAACCAGGATTGAAATTAATCCACCAAATAAGGCTACCAGTTTTTTTTAATCTCTTATGCCGATGAGACTTTTTTTAATTTCACATTTAAAAACGTGATTTTAGATTTATATAATATCCAGAAAAGTCTCACTTTTATAATTTACATAAAATCGTTGCTTAAATTAACTCACATGAATGAAAACTGGATAAGAATTTGAAATGCTATTATAGTAGAAAAATAAGTATCATTATCGGAAACGAAAAGCTGAATTTTATAGTAAATTCGTTTGATAAAAATGAAATTCCACAAAAAATCAAAATTTTAATTTAGATATATTAACTATTTTAAAGAAGGGGACTTTAAATTTCCTAAATCATTTCAATTTTAGATCTATTATAAATATATAGACGACGTTTGAAAAAATGATTTCTTGCGAGATAACTTATTGAAATGACCATTTTTTTTCTATGAGGAATAAAATTTTTCTGGGCAGACTCAATCCATGGTTTTTCGCACTTAGCTCTTAAAGTATTCATCACAAAGGCTTTCAATAAATACAAGATAAATATGTAATATTTGAAATATTGCAAATTGAAAATATAGTAGAAATATACAGTTTTGCAATAATGTTATGAATTCTTGTACTTTCAAGTTTATTATAAAAATGATCAATATAAATAAAAAAAACTGTATGATTGAGAAGGTGAGATCTTCTATTTAAATTAATAAAATTATGACTAAATCATCTAATTAATATAAACTATTTCGCAAAGTTGATTGAATTTCAGAGCTTAGAAAATTTGACAGTTAACAAAATATAAAATAAACATAGTAGGGTTGATAAAAAACTTTCTAAAAATTCATTTCTATAAAAACGTGATAATTAAAACGAAAGATATTTGTGTTATAAAAAAAATGTCAGTTTCAGCAGTCTGGTTACACACAAAATAGCCAAAAATGAATGAAGAGATCACTGTGGTCTGGTGGAGAAAGCATAGTTCTGTTAACCGGAAAGTTGTGAGTTCTGTTACCTGATATTCCTGAAGCTTCGTCATGCTGAGAGTTCTTATGCGCATTAAAAATTCGGTTGGCAATATTTCTCCCCTAGTGTAGTTGGAGAGAAGAAGTGGGTACTATCTTATGTTTCAATTTGCTCATTTGACCGTAGTTCAAAATTGCGAGATGATTGGGTGTGTTTATATAGCGGCTTTTCAATAGGCAGAAATGTATAGCAAACAACCAATAGTCAGGCTATAAATGTCATCTTTTAAAATCAATATCTATTTGGGTGTATCCAACAAGCAAATTTAATTCTTAATTATTCTCAGTGATGAGTTTAAAATTGTGTTTATAAGAAGGCCGAATACACCAAAAAAAAATTAAGACATAATTTAAAACAACTTTAGTGTGTCAAGAAATGAAATTAAAAATCATAACAATTGATATCATGTGCCTCCTTTGATTTTTATTTACTCCTCCACTTATGGTAAAAATTCACATAGACACCCATGATAAATTCCAGCTGCAGAGGATGGTAAAAATAATTTAAAATAAATAATGATTTTTATAAATAGTTAAAAAAAATTTTTATAAATTATTTTTCAGATAATAATTTTGAATGCAGTTATGGGATTTTTATATTTAAATAAAAGTATATTTTAAGAAAGATCGAAAAACAGCTGACCTGAATTCTGATATTGCGATAGTTATAGGCTACTAAAATCTGTTGATTGAAACCTTTATCAACATAGCTAACCATCTCTTAATTTTGAACTTAATCAAATGACATCTAAATATATACCCTCTCTATATATCTCATCAGCGGAAGGATATTGGATCACATGGAAATTTTAGCTTGTATAAGCCTTCTCAAACATCACAGTCTATGGCTGTATCTCACTTTCTCATAGAACTATTCTCACTTAATGAAAAAAGGAGAATATCTTTTTTTCCCCCCTTTATAAGAAGCTCTTACGATCTTATTGTCGTTTCCAGTAAAAGAAAAGCTAAAAGGTCGTGCAAGAGGAAGAAAAAAACTCTTAAATTTTTTTATATAGTCTAACTTAGTTTACATTAATTAGGTTAACAAGCGCTAAATAAAATTTGACATTCGTAGAAAGAAAAAAGGGGTAAATCTTCAATTATAAGAGAATCCTACTTTGAATTCCTTTTTATAATATTTGATTTCTTATTTAATAATGACAGTTGGAATTTCACTAAAGTAGTAGATGTATTTGCTCTAAGCCATAGGTTCCCAAAGTGGTCCAGGTGAGCCACCAGGAGTTCATAGGAGACCACACGGGGGTCCACGTAGAAGTGAAAAAAAACAGGGGTTCACAAGTTGTAAGTGGGGGTCCACGAAACAATTTTTGGCTTTCATAGTAAAGCACAAAAATTTTGGCTTGGATATACTTATCAACGTAGGCAGGTAGCATTATTCACCAGGTAGGTACTCAAAAATATTTGAGACTCAGTTCAAACGCAGAATTGAATAGAACAATAGATAATAGTACAAGTGTACACCACATGTTGAGATGAGCCTGTTTGACAGCTCTTCCGGGATCCTTGCTTAATCTTGCAAAGGGATGAAGTGTGACTTGCGCTGTGCTTGCAATTTACATTAGTATACATACGAATCCCAAGAACAAAATGTTGCTCATTTGTTTCCGGGATTTTGAACATAAAAATGTGACTGTGAGTGAATCGATATCAGTGTTTGCAGTGCCGGAAAAAATAAGTATCTGCCTATTTGTTTTTCACATTTTTATTGTGTATATTGTAATTTATGAGTCATTTGTTTTACTATTTGAATGTAGTAGGTAGTTATGAAGTAAACGTTAAATGCTAGAGATTATTCAAAGCTTCTATGAAAGAACAAAAAGCCAGGGAAGATTAAACTTTAGGTACCTAGATACTTTTTTGCTTAAAAATATTTATTTACACGAAGACCGCGATTCATTAAAAGAGCGGTTTCCGAGAGCATTTTATTTTTTTAATGCTATAATTCTACTCTGTTGTGTTATAATATCCATATTCTGGTAAAATAGCTCCCAAAACAAACATTTTTTTACAAGTCACAAATGATACGGAAAATGGCTAAATTTAAGAAGAAAACTCCACAGTACAGTGTTGATTATTTGAAATCTGGTTTTCTTGCATCAACGGCAGACAAAGGATTACCCATGTGTCTTTATGCAGCAAAGTTCTGGGCAATGACTCTATGAAAATATCTAAACTTGAAGACTATTTAAGAAGGTGTCATCCTGAAAAAATAGGTAAAGATCTGAAATACTTTCAAACATTGAAGGAAAAATATGAAAAGAGACCTGTTGTAAATAGTATGTTTGCTTCAACGTCTCAAAGAAACGATGATAGCTTGCGAGATCTTACAATATTTCGTTACTTATAGCGAAATCTGAAAAAAAAAAAACCGCACGGAAAAGAGTTAATTTTACCCGAAGAGTTAATTAGTTATTTTAATTATTAAAACCCCTTCTAATGAAGGGGTTTTAAAAACTGCTCTGCACAAATCTCCATTTGACGTCCTCAAAAGAATTTCTTTAAGTAACAACACTATACAAAGACGTATTTATGAAATGAGCTCTGATATAGAAAGCTTCTTGTGTAATTATCTGCAAACCACTCATTTTTTTATTCAATTGAACGAGTCTACTTTGCCTAGTAATGAAGCATTATTATTGGCATCAGTTCGATTTGTTATGGACGAAGAAATCCGTTAAGAGCTGCTATAAAAAAAAAGAAATCCGTTAAGAGTTGCGTAAAAACTTTGAAGTTGGACACTAAAGGCGAATCGATATTTAATGTTCATGGTGAATTTTTTACAGAAAAATCTATTCCATTTACAAATATTATTTCGGTGGCAGCAGATAGAGCTCCTACCATGTTCGGGCGATATCGCGCGTGGATTTATTAGCCCTCTTAAAAGAATAATACCAGGACTAATTGTAATTCGCTGTTTCATCCACCGACACCTTACCGAGAAAAATTTGAGTGATAGATTGTACCAATTGCTTCAATTTGTAGTTAACGCAGTTAATAAAATAAGAAGCAATGCTTTGAATACCCGTCTATTTGCACTAATGTGGGATGAAATTGATGAAGATTTTCATCGACTTCTCTTACATATTGAAGTACGCTGGTTGTCGAAAGGAGCATGCTTATCAAGATTTTACTCACTTTTCGAATCAGTGATAGTTTTTGGAAACTAAACACTAGATTTAAAAGAAAGCCTGATCAAATATAAAGCGAACATTGCGTATTTAACAGTGTTGTTTAAAAAAATCACAATGACATTAACTTTCAGTTACAAGGGTACAGGCTTATTTTAATAAAAGCAAAGGGTTTAATATCGGTTTTTCTTGGTAAATTGAAACTAATGAAACAAAATTTTAGTCGGTGTGAATTCTCCCAGTTTCCGCACTTGTCATAGATAGAATGTCTTGAGGATATTCAGAGTTACGCTCAACATTTAAATATTTTGCTGGGT
>CM057819.1:66317026-66822026 GCA_030067965.1 Latrodectus elegans
AATATGTAAATGCCCTTCTGTTGCATACAAATGTCACGTCAAACTGTGGACTTTCTTGATATCAACAGCTGAATATCCGTTAGATTTCCATGAATTTTTCATTGGAAGATTTCTTTTAAATGCTATGTAATAAGAATTGCAAGTAATTGTCAAATTCAATAATCATGTAACTGAGCTTTTATTTTATTTTTAATTCGAGTAATTATTAAAATGAATGTTGCATAAATAATTGAAAATATATTTGAGGAAATTCAGCTTTCGATTTGTAAAGAGATTTAATTTATTATCAGTGGTAATTCTCAAATATGCTTAGAGAAACCTGTAATGGTGACGTATTTACAAATTATTTTAAAATTTATATTGGATAATCATTTCTATTAGAAGCCGAAAAAGCATTCATCTTGAAGGAAAAGCTTTTTTCGTAATTGTTCTCCAGGACCACTTATACCATTTATGCCAAGACGCTTAATATCGCTTATGGATTTATTCTACCGCTCAATTTTTTTCTCAAAACTATATTTGGTTAAAGGCAAAAAGTTTCTGATAGTAATACTTGATAGTCTTAATTATTTAATTAATAGCATATATCTAGGACTCCGGTCTGAAAAGAATTCATTCTTTATAGCAGAATCTAGTACATTAAATTGTTTCATGAGCAGATTTTTGATGATGAATCAATTACTTCTGTATTTATTGCTTGTCTAAAGTGTTATTAATATTATTAAAAGTGTTATTTGTGGTTGTGTGTTATTGCTGTTGTTGTACAGCATGCTTCCTTAAACCTAACCTTAATTTGTACCCAACCAGTTTGATGGAAGCAGCTGAGTCTTCGTAGTTTTGAAGCAGGAATCAAGCAGAAGACCATTAAACACTTGACCTGCCACCCCCATAGGTATTAGATTTGTTCGAAGATATTGCAATCAAGATCTATTTAACTTACCACAGCCACCTTTTACAAATTTAATGAGTCTTTGGTAAATCCTGCTTACTCAAACTCAGAACTTTCCACCCTAACCAACTAGGTCAAGGAGGTCCTTAGAGTGTTCTAGGTCATAAATGCTTTAAAATATGCATTATTAAATAATCTGTTGAAATCAGTATTTCAAAAAGTACTTCTTTGGACTAATAATGGTATGAGTAAGTTCTTGAGAACCAACGTTTTATCCAAACATTTTAAAAATTATATAACCATGACTTGAAATGTGTTTTCATTCATTTACTTTTAAATTTAAATCAAAACATATTAAATTTCCCTTGGTTCATCCTTTTATATGTCGCAATTCTTATTTTGGTAGTTACAAATTAACGAAAAGATTTTGTGGAAACAATAGAATATTTGACCAAATGAAAAAAAAAATTATAAATACTTTTCTAATAAATGAAATTTTTGCTATTTTTTTATGAAAAATTCTTTTTAAAAAAATACAGTTTTGCTCTATTTGTGAGGAAAATATAATTGAAAGATCAGAATGTTAAACATTTTAAGAAAAACCAATCATAATTACTTATAAACCTCAATTTATTAAGTAATCTATTGAAATCAGGCTTTTATATTTTCAGAAGTCTGCATTTATATTGAAGGGATATTTATTAAAATAAAATGTGTAAATGTATCGATATAAAATTCAAAAATTTAAATTTTTTGATTTCTCTAAATAATTTAATATTAATTTAAATTGTTTATTACATCAGGCATTTTCATTAATTTTAATCATTTTTTAATATAATAAATCATCTTAATCACTTCAAGAGACTGTTGTAAATTTATAGCTTAGACTAGAAATCAGATAAGTTCTTGTAATAATAGAATTTCTTTATAAAATATATTTGTTTTATATTTTAGTCGACATTTGATTTAAGCTACAATGAAATATTAAACAAAATAAAGTAAGGATTCAATTGTATGTTTCCTCTTTTTTTTAGTGCAACAATAATATACTTTATAAAAATTTTGCAAATTTATTTCTGGAAATCATCTTTTATTAAACTTTAATTCAAAAAAATTAATACCGATTTTAACCTGTCAGATTTTTGTGTTTAGTAATTTAAATAACTTATTTTTATATAAATATCTAATCACAAATATTTTCTATTGGCAACGAATAGTTAAAAAATCAAAAATCACAGGTATTTTCATAAATATAATTTTACAGAAAGCTTAATAAATACTTAACATATAATTAAATAATTATTTTAATATATGTATGTATTTAAAAACTAGACCTATAAACTAACTAGACCTTTAAAACTATGTTAGTTTCAAATATCTATACATATTTAAAACTAACATAGTTTTTTCCGCATTTTAGAGGTATATCAAAGAGTTCGTTGTCATTTGTAATTTATGTAATGACAGAATAGTCAATTACTTTCAGTAAATCTACAAAAAGAGAATTAGTTGAAAACATAGCAATAGAAGCTCTTAAACTACAGTAAGTAATACCAAAGACTAAACAGGTGTTAATATCTTTATCTTCAGTTTTTAAAAGGTATACAGGGAGTTTCAAGATTTAAAAGGTATACAATTTTATCATCAATCTCATTTTTTATATTTAAAAATATTTTTTTTATTAAAATTTTATTATTTTAATAAAATTTTGTTTTGTTTTTATTTTAGCAATTTTAAGTTAACATAAATTTCCTTTTCTATTTTACCATAAAATAAAATTATTATTATAAAGTAGTATCATGAGAAATTGTTAAAATTTTATATGATATTGAATGGGATATGATTATAACAAATTAAAATGATGTAATTTTATAGGGTTGTTTCAAACTGTATAGCTTTATAATCCTTTAAACCTTAAATATTATTGCACAAAAACTTTTAAGTAGTTGAAAAAATACTTTCACTTTTTACTTTATTTTTCTATTTTCCTTTAATTTGGCTTAATAATGTAGTATAGGAATTGTTATCTGTGTCTTCTATGCTTTTAGCTTAAACGTGTTTCTTATGATATAAAGGTAATAATAAATATAGTAGAAATTGTAGCAATAAAACAGGCTAAAATAGTTAAAAGTTAAAAAAATTTAAAAAGTTTTCCCTTAAAATTTTAGGATTTAAATATTAAAGAGTTCATTTTTATATATAAAGCTTCACACACACACATTGGATTTAATAATATATTTGAGAGTATTGTAATAAAAATAAAAAAGTCTTTATATCCATTACAAGAGTAGATTTTATCGGATTAGATTCGTAAGCAAATATTACACTGAACAATAGATAATCCAATAGATCATTAATTTTTGTTTATTACGATATATTTAATAATATTTTAAAAAACATATTTAACCTTAAAACAATAAAAATAATTATTATGAGAAGAACATTAGTTCAAGATAAAATATTACATTACTCTTATATTTCTGCATATTTCAAGATAAAAAAAAATATTTTACATTAATAAGAACAAGCATATTCTTCTAGGTAAAATCTTAATCTTTCAGTTACTATGAGTCTTCATTAATTACTTAATATCAAGTGAAGAAACTCTTATAAGTTATTCATGAAATTTTAGAACAAGAGATAGAGATTTAAAAATGACAATTAAATATACCTTTTCAGTATTTATCTCTATAATCTCACTATAATTTAATTCTCCATCCATATAATAATAATGTAAAGAATTGTAACCAATTAAGATGGTAATAAATAAAAAATTTTAAATATTTTAAAAAAAATTCCTGAATTTCATTCTCATGAAGTCATAATGTGGAAGTACTTACGCAATCATATTTATATATAAAAGAATTTCAAAAGCTGTTTAAAAACTATTTAATTTAAATAAACATTTTCATTTTATTAAATTTCTTCCAGATATCAATAAAACATGTGTATGTTTCGTAATGCTATCATAATCTTTCTTATCATATGTAAGTTTTGTATATATTATTTATGAAATCACAAAAAAATAGGTTTCATCGTTGAAACTTAAAATAACAATAAAACTATTTATTTTATATTGAAAAAAAGAGTGTTTTGTAGAATTAAAATTATAAAGCATAACTTTTAGCGATTTAAATATTATTCCACAGTTTGTCTTAACTTTACTTCTTTATATCCATATAACTAAATAAAACTATTGCATTAGGTTAATAAATATAAAATATGTTCTAAAAGTATGCTTAACTCCTATTTAAATAATTTTATATTCCTATATTTCAGCGGTATTCATTATACAAATAATTTATGAAGCTATAATTGTTTTTATTATCCTAAAAGAAAGTATTAATATTTTCCATTAAGGAAACATAATTCCATGTCACTAAAATACGCCGAAAAATTTCTATTTACACGATTTTTCACATTAAATGAATTAGACTTTATAAAAATAGTAAATTCCGCTGTGTTTTCGCTTTAGGAATAAAATATTCAACTAAAAGCAACTTCATGTTAAATTAATAAATTAAAAGATATATGAATCATTATAATGTCGTATAAAAATTTACCAATTTTTAAGTGAGTGAATGTTTGTTTTCCAAATTATTTCACGGTCTGCTTAAAATTTCCTTTTACATTTATTGTTTAAATTGTATTTTATCATGAGATGTAATTTTAAATTATCTCAGGAATAAAACATTAAATGTAGTGCTGTTATTTTCGTCGAAATACTTTCTTTCCTATAAAATATGGATTTAACTAACATTTGTGAAAATTTTCTTTATAAAAATTGCAAATTTTAATACCGTTGACAATTGTTTCGAAAGAATCCTTATAAAAATTATCAGTCTTCAAATACTTGCTATGTTCTTGGTTATTTATTTACAATGATATTTACTAATGTGTATTTTTCTTACCGTTACTTTAACATTTTTCTTTAAAACTGTATTTTTCTAGTTAATAGAAAATTGTGTTTGAAAATAAATGCATGAGTTAATTTTCATTATGTTAAAATGTATTGTTTAATTAATGTATTGTATAATGTATTGTTAAAATGTATTGTTGTAATTTTATATTCATAATGTTAAAATGTATTGTTTAATTAATGTATTGTATAATGTATTGTTAAAATGTATTGTTGTAATTTTATATTCATAATGTTAAAATGTATTTTTTGTTAAGTAGTAATTTGCTTAATGTTCCTTATATTTGATTTTGTTATTTAAGATTGTAATTTTCAAATAAATGCTAAGAATAAAACAATTTCTTATCATATTTTCAGTACAGTTCGATAAAAGCAATAGCAGTGCAAATTGTTGGCAAGCAGTGTATGTAATTTGATTAGTCTAATCTAATATTTACAAAGTCTTTTAATATCACAAATTTGATTAACTGAAGCACAATCTATACAAATTAATTTGTACACAATAAGAAAACTTCTCAACTAAAATTTTAAATTTAGAAATAAGTTATGTTATATTACTGTTTATAACAAGTTGTTGATTTTAAATAACAAAGTTCGTTAGTAGAAATGTATAACTATTGGAAAATATTAGTATTGGTTTTCATATATAAGCAATGAAGGAAGTTTTCCTTCATTGAGATCTTCCAAAATTAGACATGTTTTACATTATATGAAAATAATTTTCTAACAAGAATGGACTATTTTAAAAATCAATTCTAGTGGGAAAATTCTAGGATTCGTTATGTGTAAATACAATCAAGTTTTAATACACATAAATTCTAATAATGTAATAACAATCAAATTTTAATAAACAATTCAGAATCGATTAGGTAGGTATGTGTAATAATAATCAAATTTTAAAAAAAGTTACTCTACAATATGTTAATAGTACTTTCCACATCTTGTAGATTAATCAGATTATCTCGATAATTTTAATTAACAATTTTTAATACTACTGATTTTTGAACTTTAAAGTAATTAAGAGAGGGACTATATATAAATAAATATTTAAACTATTTAAATTTAACAAAAATATACTTCATTTGCATAATTTATGAGAAGTAAAGAAAGAAAACTAAATCAACAGAATTTCACAGAGAAAAAGTAACACTATTAGCAGTAAAGATGTAAAATTTATTTTGGGGAAAAAGGAGAGTTGAATACGTTATATATTTTTTATGTGTTGAATACGTTACATATCTGTTATGAGTTGAATATATAGATAATCATATTAAAAATAATGAAAATTCTCGAAGTTATCAGGTTAATTCATAAGATATATATTATTGAGTAGCTATGGATGAAAACATCTTTCATCACTTCATTTTGAAATCCATTACTGAAATACACATGAATATTTTTTAAGAAAAAATTATGTTATAAGTTATTTAAATAATATTTTTGAATTAAGAAAAATGCATGCTGATGTATAAAAATAATTCATGATAATTTTTAATAAAGTATTTAAACCATATATTTTTGAAAATATAAATTTTCTATGTTATACTGAAATTAAAACTCTGTGAATTTGAAGATAAAAAACTTAACTTTGTTTATTTTATGAAATTTACCTACTCGAGAAATTTGTCTTCAAAAGTCCGAAAGACTTTTCAATTGAAAAGGAGAATTTTCATAGAAACGAATTACAACTTAACCACATTTGATTCATGCAATAATATCAAGAAATATTTGAGAAAGAATTGCTAAGACTAAAAACTATTTTATAAATAGAAAAAATAAAATAAACTGGTGACAATACACTTTAAAATATTTTATTCATTGTAGCATAATTATTGCTAAAAATGTAACATTTTTTAATTAATATAACTGCTCCCAGATAAATAACGTACAGCATAATAAACTAAATGTCTAATGATATTAGATTCTTCATTTTAGAAATGCATTTTACTACAAATTTCTTACTTTTAATGCTAATCTAATTGTTTCGTACCCATGAAGGGCTGTGACAGTAGCGCCATCTTTGTATGTGAGAAAAACTAAAAAAAAACTGTGAGAAAGAAGGGAGCCAAGTTGTTGCTGTTTAGAAGAGCAGATGTGAAATGGGTAAGGTGAATCAGTTACGGAAAATAAAGGGTTTTTAATACTTATAAATTCTACAGTCCATTTTATTACATAGCTGAGCTACACAAACACCCATAAAAGTACGTCTTGTGGAGGGACAACTGCAATTAAAAATAATTTAAAGATAGGAAGTTATATAAAAAATTATCATGCCTCTTTTAATGCACATTAATAGAGGCGTGATACATTTATCTCTAATAACAAATCACATTAGTACTCATGACATGATATGATCTTGAATGAACAATTGACAAATACGTTTTTACATGTGATAAATAGTTTTGACTACAAATAAATTATTTTTGATTATATATTTATTTTTAAGCGATTTAGTATCCTAACATTCCAGGTCGTTTTTACTGTCCCTTTTCAATTTATAATTTCTCCATCGATTTCTCCAGTACATCGTATCGGATATAATTTCCGAAAATATTTAATTTTTTCAAAAGTCCTTCATTTCTCTCCGTACTTCTTCAGCAAGTTTCAAAGTTGTCAATATTTTTAAACTTAAAAATCATTTTAGTAGAAAATTAAACAATGGGTGTCCTAACCTTTAAAGTGCCCTTCAGTTTCTCGCCATTGTGGAGCCATATTTTCAGCGATGTCGATTTATATCTGGTTGGTCTATAATGTTTTCACTGGCCTCTTGTTCCTTCAAACTTGTATAAAAATTAGCTTGACCAACTCAAGTCACTAATTTTTGCTATGAGACACCCTAAAGTGTGATTTTTGAATGCTGGAAAGACTTGAAATAAAAGTAATTAATAATTCATCAGATTAAAAGATATAAGTTTTGTACTTAATATTAATCAATAACCTAATTGTTATACTATATCAAGATGGTTATTAAATTGAATGCATAATGTGTCACAATACTCAGACCTAATATTCCACAACGGATAGAGTTAGTGTGAAATAGCATATTATTCAGACCTAATCTTTTTTGGAATCTTGAGTAAAAGAATAAATTAATTAATGCCATTTTTTTAAGAATTTTATTTTTATTTCACTGATAGCTTTAATTTTAACTGCATCATAAAATATGAAGTATGCATGGCAAAGTATGAAGAAGATAAATAAAGAGCAAATAATAAAACATTTCTAATAAAATGTTTAACAAGAGGCCTATAGAAAAAATAAAATGTCAGAATGTTTTTCAATCATAAAACTAGAATCTATTTTTATGAATGTAAAGTAAAATAAACTGCTCTATAGGTACTCTGCAACTTTATTAGCGTTAAAACTAAATCTTTTATAAGGAAAACTGAAAAAGAAAGTCAAAGAAATAATAAATCTAATATTTTTACTCTTTCTAGAATTATGCTTGCATGTTTCTAAAAACTAAAATTGATATGACAGAGTAAAAATAAATAAGTCTTCTAGTTACAGAAAATAGTTTCATAGGCTACTAGAATATTTTTATTTTTAGTTAATTATATTTGTACAATAATATTGCAAATTAGCATTTCATTGAATAAGGTAGTAAATAAAAATTTAAGTAGTACGGAAATGCGGGCTGAAAATGAGACCAATTTTACATTAATTAGAGAAATCAATGGATCTTTGACTTATATTACTCAATGTTTGATTTTAATTTAGTTTCACACCTTTGAAAAATATGATTGAAATTCAGCTAAATTAATAAATATCAGAAGAAACTGATAATATATGTGCTTCAGCAATACTCTTCAATTAATCCTTATATATCCGCATTTAAGTACAATATAGATCCAGCGACTTTAACATTAAGCATTCTGTATCATGCTTCATATATCTTCATTTCCTTAGGAAATTGAAATTAATTAGTAATACCGATTTACTCGTTACTGGGAAGTAATATAAGCATTATAGCATCTATATTACCCAACATTAAGGTTCCAAGTATTTTGATCAAAATATGCATGTGTATGTATGCATGGTTTATTACATAAGGAATTTATATTGCTTGTTAAGTTTTATTGTCTAATATTAAATAACATTATTGAAAGATACAGGCGTTTATCGACATTTACACGATTCAAAAAACAATCTCTTCTTCAATAATTAGGATGTAAACTCTAATATGGCTTAGTTACAAACAACAGAAAATTTAACTCATATAAACTTATATTTATGGACTTTAAACAGTTACGAAATTCTGTGAAACCTTAAGTTCTTCAACTGTTTTTCAACTAACTGTGTATCCTTTTTGTTTAATGTACAATTAGCATCATTTGCCTCAATACATCTAAGATAAATACCTTTAACATAAGTATTAATATGATAAGTATTAATATTTCTGAGATAAGAGTTTTTCAGGCATTTAATTGTGTATTTCTGTAAATTCAAAACACCTTGATCTATATCTCGAGCAGATTAGAGCCTTTGATAAATTGCTTATATAATGAACTTTAACACTAAGATAATTTATGATAAGGTAATTTACTTGTTTGCTTTAAAAATAAGTATTACTACCTGATAGTAAATTAATGTTCTCTTTTTCTTAATTTTTTATTTAGAAAGTTTCTATTTACTTTTTATGGAAACTTGGAAGTTCAATCCTTTTTTTTTAAGTTGAGTTTATCTGTAAGTTATGTTTGATAAAATTGAAATGTTTTGTGTTTTATTCTACTTAAGAAGCTTTAGTACAATTTCAAAATTCAAAAAATCAACGTATGTGAGGTATATGATATTTAAATTTTATAACAATCGTAATTGTGACTTCAAAATTCGAAAAGTTTTTAAACTTGCTAATTACATTTATTATAATGACAAAAATTTCCCCATAAATGTAATACATTGCAACCTGTAAGAATAATGCTTCCTGAAATGCTAAAAATATATACAATAAAAAAAGCAAAAGTAAAGTTAAAATTATCGTCCACAATATTCATAGGAAAAATTAACTGAGCTAATTTGTAGTCTACGGAAAGCAATGTACATTAATAGGTTTACACACATTACTTTACGAAATAGAAGGTTGAATAATTTAAAGAATTCACAAAGAAAATCAATGAAAATTTGTAAATTTGAAAAACTAATTTTGGTGACATCTGCTTTAAAGAAAGGTTAAGTTTAAAAACGTTCCTGTTGGCTCTATCCTTAGACACATTATTGATGTATTGACGATACAGTTTTGGAAACATTTAAAGTTGGACAGTTCTTAATGAAACATTTTAAAATTTTAACGCAATATGTGTTAATCCTAATTATTTTCTAAACATTTACTAATGCTCAATCATGATTATGTAGCATCAGTATTATTTAGCATCATGACTCTTTTTTTTACCTTAAAATAATTATTATAAGATAAAAAAGAAAGTTCTGGCTGTTTTCGTATTGTCAACGAATGAAATAATGATAATTATTCAAATTAGTGTATTAATCAATTTAGTGGTTGAGTCACCAATCAGTCGAGGGTAAGAATATCATTTGTTATAAAATTCGGTCCACCAAACTCTTTTATCAGTCGTAAATCGAACAGTAGAGAAGAGAAAGAGATGGTAGAAGGAACTCATTCAATATTGTTTGCTTTGCGACTTCAAAGTGAGCTTATCAGTTTCTGCATAAAGACTCCTAAAATGTCAAGCGTTTGTAGATAGTGATCTTAGTAATCGTACACAATGAATTGTTTTCACGAATTCACAAGTTAAAATATTTGTTCCGCTGTGATAAAGCTCGTTTCTAGTGGACAAGTTTTTTAATGATTAACTATGATCTGCTACCAATGGTTACTGCGGACCTGTACTCGCAGAAATTGAATGCGTTTAAATGGCATTGCATCAGAAGGAAACAGCATTGGTCCATTACAAGGGTGTACTGTTCTTGGTCGATAACTTGAACCCTCATGTGCACGGATGGCAATGAACACCATGCAACGACTTGGCTGGGAAACGTTAAACCATCATCTTTACTCACTTGACCTTGCATCATTAGATTATCATCTCTTTCTTTTCTTAAACAATCATATTCATGGAAAATCCTTCACCAATAAAGTAATCTTGCACTCATAGATTTTTTGACGTATTAAACTCCCGAGTTTTACAGCAAGGGCACTGCACAACTGAAGAAAGGCTGGCAGTAGTTACTGGATGCCGATTATTATTACTTCGGAGGCTAACAATAGGATACACTTTCTGTCTGTTTGGTTTATTAAAAACAGCTGAAACTTTCTTGTCAATCTTGTATTTCGAAATATTCTATAAACATAATTTAATGACTAAAAATGAAATTACACTTACCTATTTTCTTTGATTATAAAACATATGAAATATGCAGCTGAAGAAAATTTTATCATAACTATGAATTTTTAATCAGTTTTTTTATACCTTAAAAAAAGAGTGCATGAAATTTAAGCTGAGAAGTTTGATTTTAGTTATGTAGTGTTTATAAATTCTATGAAATTCTAAAAATTAACACAATTCAGTTTCTCGAATACATTGTAATTAATTTTTATCAAATAATTGACGAGTTAACTTATGTAAATGCTAGAAAAAATGCCTAACTTATATATATTTTTAGTTGACTAATCAATGTTACATTATAGAAATAATAAGTACAATTATCAGTAAGCAAAAATGTATGTAAAAAAATAGATTACCCAGAGCTAAGTTTTTGCTGATTATATAATGGACATGTGTTAAAAACTGTAACTGGTAAAGGTAAGTTATATTCTTTGTGAATTTTGCTTCAATCATTGATCTAAGTATTTATTATAATAATTCAATAATTTCAATTTTCGTTAAGTCATGTAATAATTAGTTGTTCAAAAATTTTATCAACTGATGCTGTGAAAATCCTTTAGTTCGAATAACTAAGAAAATGCGTAGGTGAAAATTTTGCTAATTACCATAGATAACATCTTTGTTTTTCTCAATAATTAATCTTGTTTCAAAAATTTATATACATATTTGTTATCTAATTCAAGTACTAAAATCTCCATTAGTTCATTAAATAATTACTTATTATATAAAAAATTTAAGCAACCGGGGGCAAAAATTCTACTTCATTTGAATAACTAAGGATAATGCGTGGGCGTAAACTTTATATATATCTTTGAAAATAAGTTTTTTTTTTCTTAAGACTAGTATGTTTTCGTTTCAATTAATGTTAATTCCAGCGTGGGTGTATGAAAGGATTTGAAATGCTACACAGTATTTTTTCTTTTATTGACTGAATATTGCTATAGTTACTTTACTACAGAGTTAGTGGCCGACCAACTGGTCTAGTGATCAGCGTACCTGACTACGGATGTGGAGGTCCTGGGTTCGAATCCCGGTCCAGGCATGGATGTACTTTTCCTCTCTCTCTATCCTGTGTTTGTCCTTTCCTTGTGTGCGAATGGGGTGAGAATGTTTGCCTACCCTATAAGTGGTTCCCTATGGCATGTGTGTATACTGAAAAAGTCGGACTCCACACCAAATAAAGTTCAGTTGGAAAAGTGGAGTAGCGTACCCCAATTTGCCAGCCTACCTGGCACACGAGAACAACAACTACATAGTTAGTAATTAAATTGCCTTTTCTGAACTTGTTATTTTCTGTTTTCATTACGAGTGCATACATAATTTTATCAGTTGAAATCAAGCCTAGCTCACATGTGGCCTTACAAATGCTGGTTATTCTTTTAATGGTGGTAAATTCATGTGGCGGTAAATTCTTGGTAGTAAAGCTGGTTATTCTTTTAATGGAGTTAAATAATTTTTTTAATAATGTGAATGCCAATTACTTTTTGTCTGATAAATACCTACATCATTAATAGTATTTTAATACCATTTTTATTTAATAAATTATATTTTTAAAAAGAAAATTTTGTTAAATAATATTTCTTCAAAAATTTCTATTGAAATATTTGTGGAATCAATGCTAATTTTTAATTTTGATATCATGCATTGAATATTTAATCGGTCCCTATATTATTAATTAAAAAAACGTTTGATTAAGAGAATTAGAGTAGAATGGTCAATAATTGGGAATTCAATTTCGAGAATACAGCAGAGAAATTTTCTACAAAATATATTTGAGCAGAGTATGCTCTTGTTATACTAGAATTTGTGTTTTACGTAATCCCTTAATTTTCATGAATTGTAAGCTAATAAGTGGCGATTTTCATGGGAGTGCTGCATTTTAAAATAATTTTACCTTATAAAAGTTGACATATCTTAGATATATATAATTATTTATATAGTTTCCATTATTTATAATTCTTAATGATGCACAATAAGCAACGATGGAACACTGTGCCTTTGCTATTATTTAACTGATCTAAGCGGGGTTGGTTTTTCTATAAATTTAAAATTTTTATTGCTTGCTTTTTTATTCACCTGGTTTAATTTCATAAAAGTAGAAATTTATTTTACGATGAAAAAGTTACTATTTACGGGTATTATTTATTTTAATTATTTTATAATTATTGAAATTTAACTAAAATGTTCAAAATAATTTACATGAAATGAAACAGCAAATATAACGTATAAAATATTTATTTCATATTTATTAACAATAAAGTCTTCTCAAGGCCTCTTAGATACTGCAAAAATAAAACATATTTTTTTTTCCCTTCATATAAGCTAATGTTTAAAGATGGTGGTAGCTATATTCTTCCATTCATTTTACTATACTAAAATTTCAAAGTTTTACTATGGATTATGTTAAATATTTAAAAATATGGCTATTTTATCAATATGCCCAAACCTGTGATTCACTTCTTCACTATCCTTTATTTTACCTTATCCTTCATTAGACACATTCAGTTGTTTCTTCATTCAATAGAAATGACTCAATGTCATCCTTGACTTTTGTCTTAAATTTTGATTTTGAAAATAGAAATTTGAAATAATGAATATGTCGTAAAATTTTATCATTGTAACAGCTAAAACTATTTCTTATTAATTCTAAAGTAAATCATAATGGCATTATTTCCTAAATTTCACTAAATAAAACTACAAAGTACATTGTTTAATATACAATTAACGAAGTTTTTAGAAACATGTGTCATATAAACCAATTTATTAAGGAACATTTAATACTACGCACAGTAGCTGATTCACATTTTAAATAATATTTAAGAAGAATCTGAAACGGATAAGATAAATTTGTAAATCATTATGGCACATTTAGAAGCTAAAAAGCATTTCGTCATAATAGTAATCTAAAATTATCATGAAGAAATGCATTTCATAATATTAATATCAAAATATTGAGTATGATGACTTGATTTTTACTTCTGATTTCAAGAATTTTACTTCTAATTTTGAGATATTCTGATTTCATAATTTTTTTTGAAAAAAGTTGATTCAAACTCATAGTTTTTTCGAATGCTTATAACTTGTGTAATAATAAAATATAAAACTGCATTTATATAAATTCCCAAGCATAATAAATGTTTTGAATATAATATAAAAAGGATAATAATGAAATAATTTTAACATTTGAAATGGTTATACTATTCAGAATATCTTATAAAACTGATTGTTTCCTATTTTCTTTTAACAATTTCTTCCGGCAATTATCTTTTATCAGTTTCTTCTAAAAATGCTACAATAATTTCTGCAAAAAAAATGATATCTGAAAGTAAAAGTCTAAGAGTTAGCAAATTTTAAATTTTGAAAATAGCTTTTTTTTATTTTAATAAGCAAGCAAAAATATCAATTGAGCATAAATGGTTCACAAAAAAACTTTTGATCTAAAATTACATATTAAGAAACAGACTATGAGAAGCGTTATCATTAAACAGTGTCAATTAACAATATTAACTATGTGTTCTTCCTTAAAATATAAGTAGGATTTTTTAATTAAAATTTCTGCATACACTATATTATTAAATGTTCATGTCACAAGATTACTGTTTTTGCTATTGTATACATTGCTGCTGTTTTCATAAGAAGAGCATTGAAAATATTTACGGAAACACTATTGAAAAATTATCCAATTTATCTCAATCTCACAATTAATTCATCTCAATTTCAATAATAAATTCATAAAAATTTTTTCATCTACATTTCTTATGAAAAGTAACTTAAATAAAATAAAAAGATGAAAAAAATGTGATAAATATCATAAAAATGTTAATTACCTTATGGAAATTATAAAGGCATTTTAATTAACGCAAAATAAAATAGCTTGCCAAAGCAGTTATTTATAATGAAGTAAAAAATATTAAGCGTTAAATAATGAATAATTTAATTAACGTTTATGCTAAAAATTTTGTGGCAATTAATAATATGATGAATTGCAAATTTTTTATAAGAATGCTAATATTCAAATAATGTACACTTTCAGCAATTTTAATAAAAAGAAATCAGTATAATATATATAGATAGATAGATAGACAGATAAGATGCAATGTGATTTATGTCATGATTTCTGGTTATTATTCTTAAGATTAAAAATTTATAAATCTATGCATTATATTTGAAATTACAAACTAACTAGAGAGAGAGAGAGTCTATATCCTAAATTGTTTTCTTACTCAAGGGTAAATACTCAAATACTTTCACCGACATTAAGAAACTATAAATTTGTTTGCTTCATTTAAAATAGTAATTGCAATTCTTTTATTGGTATTTTATTGCATACTGTATTTGAAATGCCTTTGCAATGTTGCATTACATAGTATTTTTCCATAGAAAATGTTATGAAAAAGCTTTATCATCTTATTTTTCAATGAAACAGTTTTATGCAATTATTTTTCAATGAAACAAATTAATCAATGAGTCAAATTCACATTTTCAATGAAAAGCATATAAATAGTTGTGGAAAAAATAATTATATGGGTTGATAGAAATGTTTCAGTCGTTCAGGTAATCTGATAATCATTTTGGAATTCTATTTTGGAATCTAGAGGGCGCTCCAATAGGAATCTCAAAGTATTTATGTCCGAAAGTTGTCAATGTGTAGTGTAAACTAGACTTGTCAAATCGATTTTTATGGGCACATGGCATTATTGATTTTATTTGAATTGTTGAATCACTGTAACTTTTTGATACAAGGGTATCTTTTTTTAAGTGCATCGAATTTAATGAACTCCTTATCCATTAACACTCATGACTCTAATGCTACTACAATTATTAAATAGCTTTCACCGAAATTTAAAAATTAAAAGCTTTTAGCAATGTTATTCTCCATTATATAAAAAATTGAATGCATTCGTTGACTAGAATTCACAGACTGGGTGACCAATGCTTATCTGGTTAAAAAAAAAGTTGTGTTTTAATTTTGTATATTGTGTTAAAATACTGTAGCACAATATGGGTGTATAAATAAATTACTTAAGTAGATTAACTTTTATATATATATATATATAGAGAGAGAGAGATCTGTGTTATTTAATTCTTTGTTACCCTTAAAACAACTATGCAAGAATCATTTATTTCTGTTTTGATGAGGTATAAGCTCTTATAAGAATTCATAGTTGCATTTTTCTCAATTCCTACTCAATCATTGCAATGCAGCATGCTTTTCGTTTGCTCAGTCAATCAATGAATTGATTGTGAAGGTAGACATTTGCTAGATGCACAATTTAAACCCTCTGTCAGTACAATCATCCTCTCTATTCGAATATGAGAAAATTTAACTTTTTCTGAGAACTCATTATTTATTATTTCACTCTTAAATCAGCAATATCTATCTATCTTTATATATATATATATATATATATATATATATATATATATATTTATATTTATATATATATATATATATATATATATATATATATATATATATATATATATATATATATATATATATATATATATATATATATATATATATATATATATATATATATATATATATATATATATATATACTGGTGAGCTAAAGTTCGTTACAATTTTAAAATTCATAAAATATATATATATATATATATATATATATATATACCAGGTGACCAAAGTTCGTTACAATTTTAAAAATTCATAAAAAAAGAAGAATGTGAGATAAAGAAGTGCGGTTTGCACGAAAGGGCTCACAAGGTAGTCGGATTTTTTTCAGCAGCAAAAAAGATTTTAGTTAAAAAAGTCACCTATAGATGACACTGACATCGAGAGATTCAGCAGAACTATGCAAATTAATCTTGCGATAAAAGGCCGTGATACTCGAGAATTTCTCATGCGCTTTCAGAATGTTATCATTACCCGATCGAGCGTTGTTGGTGAAGTTGTTCTATTTGAACGGAGAGTCAGCAACTATTGCGTTGCGAAAATTTCGCACGACGAAAGGACTGAAGACGAAGAAAGGCCCCATATCGTGTCCTGGAATAGTCAAGCTTGTCAAGAGGTTCGAGGAAACTGGCTCTTTGGAAGATCGGCCACGCAGTGGAAGACCCTCTTTGGCGGAGAGCCGAATTACTGCGATGGAAACCACAATGAATGATTTAGTGGCGGAATCGTCCATTGGGAGTAGAAGTGCACGCGAAGCTGGAAGAATATTGGATGTGCCTCAATCATCGATTCGACGTATCCTCCACGGGATATTGCATCTCTATCCCTACAAACTGCAGTCACTGCAGGAGTTACAACCGGGAGACACAGCTATGAGGGAATCATTTGCCGAGTGGGCTATGGCAAGAATCGAAAACGACCCTCAGTAGTTGTTCCACATTTTCTGGACGGATGAGGCGCACTTCACACTACACGGGGATGTCAACACCCATAACACTCGTACATGGGCAACATCTAATCCTCGTGAATACACGACGAAATCTCTGCATGCATCCAAGTTGACAGTCTAGTGTGGCTTCACCTCATCTTTCATTGTCGGACCTTTCTTCTTTGAAGAACCGTGTCCCAGATTGGGATGGAAAACGTGCACAGTAACCGCTAAGAGTTACCTCACTCTTTTGCGTGACAAAGTCATGCCCGCATTAAATCAAAGAGGTGTGTTATCTGTAATAACCTTTATGCAGGATGGTGCACCACCACATTATGCCAATCCAGTAAAACGATTCCTTTTGAGTACCTTTGGTGAAGAGAGACTGATCAGTCGAGGTTGCAAGATGGCATAGCCTCCACGATCACCCGACCTCACTCTGGTCGACTTCCGGTTGTGGGGCTATTTGAAATCACGTGTGTCCTTCAACATTGGCCGAACTCAAAGATTCCATCTGTCGTGAGGTTTCTGCAATTCATTCCGGCATATTGCATTCAGCTGTAACGGGCGTTGCGAGTCGCCCTAGTTGTGCCGTACAATGTTCTGGAGGTCATATTGAACAACTGTTATTATCAGAATAAATGAATGGAGCGTACTGTTGTCCTTTTCATTATGTTTCGGACAGTCAGCCTATAGGCGACTTTTTTAACTAAAACTTTATTTGCTGCAAAAAAAAAAAAAAAATCCGACTATCTTGTGAGCCCTTTCTTGCAAACCGCACTTTATCTTACTTTCTTCTTTTTATGAATTTTTAAAATTGTAACGAACTTTTTTGCTCACCTGGTATATAAATATATATATATAGATATATATATATATTATATATATATATATATTATATATATATATATTATATATATATATATATATATATATTATATATATATATATATTATATATATATATATATATATATATATATATATATATATATATATAATATAATATATATAGCTTATAATTATTATTTTTATGTAATAATTAAATTTTCAGTCATTTTTATATTACTACCTGCTCAAATAATTGAGTGCTCTTATACACGATTAAAATAGAAAAGTTTTAATTCTTAGTGATGTAAAATATCAGCAAATATTTTTGACAATGGCATGCATTTGCATATTGGATAACACAGCTTAATTTGATGTAAAATAAAGTCTATCCATGGTTCTAAAATAACTGTCGTGACAAGGAATGACACTTTGTTTGACTTTATTAACATAATATCTAAGAGTATAACTTTGACTAAAATAATATTTTAGAACGCTATGATTGAAATATCTATGTAATTAATTAGATTAATAATTTAGGTTAATAATTTAGATTTCTTACGCAAAACTATTCATAGTTTTATGTAAAAAATCTAAATTTAAGAAGTCTTTCATTTGACTTAAATACAGATTTTGATTTTTATACATCTGAAGGAGTATAATTATAAGGATATTTATGATTATCCTATCCAAAATTCTCATCATATTTGTTACATTTTTATATAAAGATTTGAAAACTAAAATGCATCTGATTTATGCATTTACATTTTCATTTGTATTTTTTTTAGGTATTTTAAGATATTTTTTATAATTGTAAAAATTCAAATATATAAATTTTTATAATAACAATGTTACTGTTAGTAATTTTTACTGTCGGTGATTGTTAAGAGTTTTATATAATATTCTTAATATGCACATTGCATACGTTATTTAAAAATTACGTAAGATATTTACTAACTTAAAATAAGCAGTTGAAATGGAATGAGACAATTTATTCAACTCGTGACAAGTTCTTGCTCAGTTATCCAACCTAGATATTTTTTAGAAAATTAAACTTATTTATATCTCATAACTTAAAAAGAGAACCCTAAATTAATTATTACTTTATTTAAGGAAATCTCGCACTAGTTAAAGTAGAAAATTGTATCTAAATATGTATATTCCATCAGCACTCATTATTCCTCTTTTGACGTTTGCTTTGTTTCTTGTAGTGCATGCACCTGGATATATTTAATTACTTAGTTTCTTAATTATAATGAGAGTGTTTAATTAATGAATTTCATTTTTACCATAATTTAGTTGCAAGGGAATAAAACAATCGAACATTGTTATAACAACAAAATTCAATCTGTTCATCTATTCTGTTTCAGATAGATATCTTTTTATTATCTTGAAGTGCATTTCACTGTTATCAGAAAATTTCCCATTTTTTATTGTTTTGAAAAATATCACTGTTTTGATACACAAATATATATAAGTCACGAATCAAGCATTTTAGTGCTGTAAATATTGCGATAATTTTGTTTGGAAATTAATATAATATACAGTAATTTAAAAATCTTGCTTCATTTCAGTATTTCAGACTTATTTTTTAACTTTTATCTACAAATCTAATAAACTCACAGGAAATTTTTTCTTTTATTTCTTTTAATTATTAAATCAACAAAAAAGGGAAATTCGCAGATTATCTAATTCCTGAACAAATTTGAATTATATAAAAAAGACATCTGTAAAAAATATAAAAAGCATAGCAAAAAAGAAGTGAAAAGCAAAACTTATATAGTCTGAAAATGAGAGGTATTTCACTCCGGTTTTCATCCATAAATTTGGTAATGATTCTTCCACAAATTTTTTGATAATTTCAAAAACATACATTTTTGATATTGATCCAGATTGAATCTTGCTTGCTTCTCGCGAATTATTACTTTGATCATTAAATATTTATTCTATAATTTTAATCTACATTTTGTGCTGTCTTGGTTTGAAAGTTATAGAATTAATGCAATTATTTAAATCTCATTTCTTGACTTATTACATAAAAGAAATAAAATAAGTTAGTTCTGAAATAATATGTACGTGTTGAGAATATAGAATCTATTTGGAGGAGATGAGTTACTCGTATTTAAATATTATGATTGTGAGAAGATTAATTATTATTTAATGAAATAAATGCAAAATTCATTTGCAATATATTTTGTGCAAACCAGTATGTGAAAACTGAAAACTATATTATTTGCATCAAATTTTCTAACCACTGAGCAATTATTCTATTCTAAAGATTGAAATGTGTCATACAAACTGAGTTTCTTTATTTAATTTATATACCTACTGATATTTAAAATAAAACTGCAGTTAAACCAACAAATTCATAATTCAATATAAATGAAGTTTATTCTTCTTACTATAAATTACATTATATAACAGTAATAAAATTAACAATTCATGTAAGTATGATTGAAATAAACTTTTCCTTCCTTCTAAAAACTGTAACTGAACCACGTGATACATTAAATCTCAATTTAACTCCTTGGTTTTTATATAATCATTTATCAGTTTGTAAAAAGATTTTAAATCACTGAATATAAAGTATTAAATACGAAAAAAATATAATCATGACAATAATCAGAAATACTCAGTTATAATATTGGGTAAACAAAAATAATTAAATAAGAGCAATTTTTCAATTTTTTGCAAAAATTTCAAATTATTTGCTTTATATTAATTACCAATCCAAATTATAAATACTGTTAAAAATGAATGTTTCGTGATTAAAAACTGAAAGAAATAAACGGTAAATTTTTCGATATTTATTTTTGTAAACAAGTTTTCATGAAAGAAATGCTTACATTAACAAACAAATTGTAAAAAGGGTATACCTAATTGAGACATTTCATCTCTAAATTTTGATAAATACATCTAATTTAACATAAAATTACTTAAGTATGAATATATTGACTAATATTAAATATCTGACAATTTTACATTTGACTATCATTAGTATCCCATTTACTAAAAACAATACCAAATGAATCACTAATTTGAAAATTATGAGATAGTTGCATTTTAATGTGTACTAAATATGACAAATTTAAAAATATCCAATTTATAAAAACTCTCATGAGTTAACTACAAGTACATAATAATGGTGATGTTTATATTATAATAGCACTTTTTTGCATAAATGTCCAGAAAATACAAAATAAATGATTTCACAATGATTCATTATATTTTATAAACGTCAAAGTCAAAAGTTGTCTGTTTTTTATGTAGCTTATACAAATTATAAATATTTTATTAGAATTTGTGAAATACAAAATTACTAAAATCAATATACTCAATTTAAAAATAAATATTATTAAAATAATTAACCTAATATCAATAAATACTTACTAAATTATCAGAAATTCTGAATAATTTCAGTTGCAAGATTGCAATTAATATATTCTTTCCAGTCTGCAGTTTGTGTCATTTCTTTCAGATATGGTAACATGAATTTCATTGTTTTATTCTTCAGATATGCATCCCCGTGTTGATCAGCTAAAGCTAAGATTCGGCAAGCATTTTCTACACTCAAAATGGAAATCAGTTTCCTCCTACATAATCCTCGAAGATCTAAAACTTCGTATTTATCTGCCAAGTAGTACAAACTACACAATGAGTCCAGATCCACTTCATTCAATTCACAGCTATATAGAAACTCTACGAATTTCTTAAAACTAATGAAATCTACATCAGTAATGTCGATAATACAGTCGGATTTCTCTGCCATATCATGTTCGAACATTTTGTGGAATACTGGTGACCTACCGCAAACAATCACTTTATGTGCTCGAATCGAATCAATCCCAACTTTTAATGTTATATCAGTAAATAGAGATTCGTCAAAAGTATTCTTTAGTTCGTTTATCAGCTTCTTCACCGAGCTTGCATGACTAAAATCTTCATTCTCCTCATCAGTGAGAGAAAGTCTATCGGTACCTTGCTCTGCATTCAGAATTCTAGGTGATATTTCAGCACTTTCTTTATACATGCATTTCAGTTCAACTAAACCCGTAGAACTTCTTTTCATGTTCATTAAAATATGATGCGGTATGTCCATAATGAACTTATTTTCTCTTTCGCTTTGAAGAAAATGGCGTTCTATTTCTTCATCGATTTTGTTTCCAAAGAAGTTTAACTTGAAACGCCATTCATTATTTGTCTTTTTATTGAAATGGATAACAACCATATTAGCAATAATTACACAAGTAATATCTTTTTCAGTAAAATTGATTACTTTCATAGTATTTTCGTACAGGAAAACAAAAAGTTTTATATCCCAATGAAAAATTTCAGATATTTTCCATTTATAGTTGCGTTTCAGAGTGTCATTTTGATCAAAATTGCTGCTACAAATCATACAACTTTCGGTGCAAAGAATATCCATGTTTAAAATAATGAGTATTCAAAATAAAAGTGACATGCTATTACTTTCATGTAACATTGAATTTTATAACGGCAGAAATATATTTTATCTAGGATTACAAGGTCAGACTGAAAGTCTGATAATATTTAATCAGACAATCAGAGTTACATCCGTTAGATAAAGCTCATAGTTAAATCAATATTGCAAATAGAGTAAAAAAAAAATTAAAAGATAAATATAATTAGAAAACTTGATAACTTTCTTTTCATATAATAGGAAATGCCTTATTCTTCCTATATTGATAATGTGCAATATTTAATAAGAATGATACAATTGTATGTATAAATTTAAATTTTTATTTAAAAAAATAGAAACATCTACGAATTTAAACCATTATGCAAATATAAAAAAGATGATTTTCTTTCTATGTATGTAACTATATAACAACTTTATTTTGCATTTCAGGAGAAAGGAACAATTGCAGGTTAATTTTAAAAGCTTATCTATATTTAAGTTGCATTTTAAATCATGTAAGTCTATATTTTGTAAAAATGTAACCTAAAGAATGTATTTAAAATTTTGAGAATAATTGCTTTCGTGAAAACAATTATTTTTCTACTTATTGTTGCCTAAATTACTTTCAATTCATGAAACTAAATCATTATTATTAAAAATTTTTTGACACCTAAATTATTCCTGTATATGTTTTATAGTGATATATTTTAAAGTTCCTAGAAAATAAAACTGAATTCTGAATTGCAAAATTAATTAAATATATGCATCGTTTTCTCTAAATGTTATAATAATTTTATTTCGTTAGATTTATTTCAATGTCTATTTAAAAAATTGTGATTGTTTCAAGCCTATCAAATTGCTCTAAAAATGTTTTTTTTAATTATTTTAAAATAATATTCATTTATCGATAAACAAATATGAAATTTTATTGCTATAAAATAAGTTGAATTTATAAAATAATAAATGATGAATTAATATTAACATTTTGCCGAATTTCTTTTTTAAAAACGTAATTATATATATAATTAATAATTTTTATATGATTTTATAAAATTATATATATATATATATATATATATATATATATATATATATATATATATATATATATATATATATATATATATATATATATATATATACAATTATATATATAATTTATAATTTTCATATAATAATTTTAACAGAATGCAACTCAGCTTTTCATTCCCTACTATATTAATTTATTATTTCACAATTAAAATAATAAAGAAACAGATTTGAGTAATTTATCTGTAAATTTGTATATCATAGAAGAAAAGAACTATTTGTGGATTAAACTCCGCAATAAATGATACCTTTATCTACTGAAAATCTGAAAATAAATTATTTTATTTTCACATTAAAATACAAAACTTTTATAAATTTAAGATAGTATGGATATAATAAAAAATCAGTGTTATGAAAAATAAATATTCCATTCTAGAGTATATATATGAAACGGTGGTCTCGAGAGAGTACAAAGCCTGAAAAGATTACTGTAAGAATTCTCCCTCTATTTTGAAATTATATTAAAAAAGTGATTACATATGTGAATAAAGATTAAAACAATTTCAAGGGAAAGTTACAGAATGTAAATACTGCATAATTTTTCACTCTAAACATTCCAAGCAATTGACTTCCAGATAATGTATAAGAATATATCCCTTTTATATGGATCAAAAAATTTATTATAGTTTAATGTAAATATTTTCATAAAAGCCTTACTTTATGTGATTTATTTGTATACATATAAATCACAGTATAGTTACTCACGTGTTCAATCCCAAACATAGTTATATAATCACTTGTTATATTATATTTCTTAAACTTCAAGTTTCAAGAAAAATGCTTATGAAATATGTTTCTAAATTTATATATAATACTGATAAAAAGCTATTATTTAAAGGTAAAACATTCTATTTAATTGTACATAAAATGATTTCACAATATATAAAATTTCATATTAAGTATAAAAGATTTTTTATTTAATATGAGAGAGTGTAAAAATAAGGTGAAATTAGAAATGTTAATAAAATTAATTTATCCATTAATTTTAATCTTTACATGTATATTAATATATGAAAAAGAAAGGAATTCGATTTACTTCCCTATGTCATTTGAGTGTATTTATTGTAAATAAGTAAATTGTGAAAAGAAATGAATTATTTTCTTTATATTTCAAAAAATGTTAATATATTATAATAGCCAGTTAATAGCTTATTTTTATTACTACTGGTTTGTTTCTGGTTCTTCTGGTCACTCAACTAATTTATGCTTTCTGTTGATGAAATCGCATTTTTAGTAACTTAATCATCAACATGTACTGTTTTTTAGACTAGCGAAATTGGAGGCATGAAAAAATGCTATGTGTAATGTCAATTTGACGTCAATAGAAATTGATAATTTAGTAATTTTCAGCAATTTTAATTAGACTAGAAATAAACATTGTTTTATTAATTGATGTTGTTTTTAAACCATAAGGTACTTACATAAACTTACTTCAAAACTAAAACCTTTTGTATGCACTTGATTGATCTGAATCTATAATAAAAGACAGAAATAATTTATTTTGAAAAATGAAACATAAAAAAGATCTACTTAGTTTACATATTGAAATTTTTCTTCTTTAATGTCATATATAACAGAAAAAAATCATAACTTAAATATACATTGTCTCTATTTATTGATTTTATTTGTGATACGTGGAAAAAAATCAGAAATCACATTAACTCAACTAAGAGAAATATATTTTCGATGGATTACTGAAGGACTATTACCTACTCAACAAAAGTGTTTTCTGTTGAAATCTTCTAGTGTTAAGCATAACAAAAGTGGAAGTCATCAATGCGATTTTAAGTGATTGGTTTTGTTAACTGAGAAATGAAAACTAATATTGTATGTAGGGAAGTTGTTATATAGATTTCAAGTGTGTATTTATCGCGTTTCAATTACATATTTAATTTATAGCAAATAATTTGATAATTTTAAAACACGCATACAAGATTTGCTTTAAATTATCTGTGAATAATATTCGAAAATATTCAGTAAGTATGATAAGATTTAATAAAAGAAAAAAAAGACATGATTCAAAATGACTGATACATGAGATATAAATTTATTTAAAGGAAAGTCGTATTTTATAAAATATTCTCAGGTAATACAACATGTAAAAGCTTCATTTTGATTCTGAAAATATTTTTTAAATATTATTTTTGTTTCTTTTACCTTAGATTTCCTATTTTTAAAAATAGTAAATTTATAAGAAGAAATAATTATCATTTTTTCTTTAGCTAAAGTTTCATACAAAAAAAAAACATCAATACTCAAAAAGGAGGAAAAAATCTAGAGTTTAGGTTATGTAAGCTACTAGGAAATCCATTTAGGTTAAGCCTTATCCAAGAAATGTTTCACAATGTAAATATTGACAAAAAATCATCTGTCATTTTAATATTATCGTTAGTATATTGAGCAGAATAATTAATTATTTTTTATCTTTTTAAATATCAGTTTTTAATACAGCAGAATTTATTTGAACATAAATCAATGTGTCCAATTGCATTGGTAAGATTCGAAACAGATGGTTTTCAAATTAATAGTAAATGTTCCTAAAATATTACTGAATTATATTATTTGAGAAGGATATCATTAATTTTTAATTAAAAAGTTTTCGGTAAGAAAAAGATGTGGTGTAAAGTAAATTAAGCACATTTATTATTATTACACATGTACCGAGATTTGCTTGAGTTTTTTTAGTTTTATTGTTGCTTCTTGATCAGCAGCTTTAATTCTTTTAAGGCATATTTCTCATCAATGATATGAATGACTACAGAGTATTTAATTGAAAGCAGCTATTTAATTTCACTTTGTTCGAATAGAAGTTTTCTAAAATTTTTGACGCTTCTCACAAATACTAATTTTTATTAGGAAAAAATAACAAACTGAATTTCTTTTTTCGGATCCTCACAAGTCTTCCAGAGCTACAATAAAAAGAAGATTTATAGCATTTTACACTCAGAACAGCAAGAGAATATGTGATTTTTATTCACGATGAAAATATTTCTAAAATTAAAAACCTATTTTGAACACAAATGTTGCTTATGATTTAATTTAATATTAAAATAATTGCTATAATTATAAGGAACTATATTTTTTGGAATGAAAGTGCTCAGAAAGTGCTTTGTGCATCTGGCAAATTAATTCATACATTATTTCTTTTCGTTAATATATATATATTAACTAAAGGACTTTGGTACAAACCAAAATTTTTAACTTAACGCAGGAGTCCCCAACTCCAGTGCAGCGACCACCAGCCCTTTTCCCATAAAATTCTATGCAAATATCTTTCTTTCAAACCTCTGATAAAAGACTTCTTTAACCACAGATAAAAACACCAAAAGAAATATAGCTTACTTATTTGTCACTTACGCCTAGTCTTCACCCAACTAATATCCCACATTTGAAGCAAAACGTATGATTCCATTTTTATGGTTGCAATACTATGAAGCTATTTTTCCAAAAATCGTCTCGGGAAAATCGCATTGAAATAATGTGCATTCGTTATTTCTTTTTCGATTTATGGTTTCTATGTTCATTTTTTTTGTATACAACTTTTACTTCCTTTTTTTAAAATGTTTACTGTCTTTACTCTTAAATGAGTGGACCAAGCAAAAAACCACATACCTATAATTTTAATTCCAAAAACCAGAATTATTTTGCTTTTAAGAATTAATAGATAAATCCATTTGCTTCTTATATGGAAATAGTGCTGCGGTGCCAAAAAAAACATAATGCTTGAAGTCATTTCTAAACTGCTCATTCTATTTTCACTGCGAAATATCCTCTTATATCTGCAATTCAAAAAAAGAAATCTCCAATTTAAAAAAAAGAAATATAGAGTAGTTGAAATCGACTCTCTCAATTCAACAGTCAGCTTTTCCCAAGTCTTGTGATAAAGTTTAAAAATAATAATATTGTTTTTTTAAAAAAATTTCTTGTATGTTTGGAAAGATGAAAAAGCGTTCAAGAATGCTGACTTTTTAAGAGAAGCATATTTATGTAGAGCTGTTTACTTATATGACAGATTTTCTAACAAAAGGAAGATCATGTGAGACGTAATCTGGTGTGCAAAAATTAAGGACGAAATGGAAAAATTAGCATAACAGTGGAACAATCAGGTAGATAGAACCGAAAGACTAATCAGAAGATCAACTACGGTCAGGTACGCTAGGGCATACAAATATTATGCAACATGACGTAAAGGGGAAATGTCGGAGGTGTACAAAGCAGGCTGGTGGGGTACACTCAGCGTTTCTGTGAAAGATTTTGCACCGCATATATCAGCTTAAACGATGTAGAGCTGCTTAATCAAAGTGAAATAATGAACAGGCAACCTCGTAGATGGCATCTAGATGACCTTCCGTGAGGTCGAATCATTGGGAAGTTTGAAGAAGCTCGAGGTGTGACAAGTATGGATGCGGAGTTTGGAATCGCTCACAGCATCGTTTCACGAATCTAGAGAGCATTTCAAACTACGGGAACAACTGTCCGAAGGTTCAGCAGTGGTCGTCCACTAGCAACCATGGTAGTCGACGACCGGTATACGATCCTACAGGCCAGAAGGAACAGGCGGCAGGTGACTAAAGAAATCTCGTGAGACACCTCCAACAGACAACAGAATGACCAATATCACGGTTTACATTCGCCAGGATGCTGCACAATGGTGGTCTATTCTCACGACGACCTGTACGTTGTGTACCATTAACGTCTGCTTCGCAAGAATGTTTTTCAAGGCCCTGACATAAAATCCTGATGATGTAGACCTGATTTTACATACCAAAGTACGCTGCCTCAGTAAAGGCAACGTACTTGATAGATTTATGTACTTAATTGAAGGAATAATAAATTTTCCTTCAGCCAAAAATCGAATATTTTTAGAACTAACAAATCATATTTAACTGGTAGATTTGTCTTTCGTAACAGACTTAATGGAAAAGCTAAATATTTAAAATTAGAACTGCAGCTAAAAGATCAAATTTATAGCAAAAATGATAGGGCTATAAAATCATTCAGAGTTAAGCTAGTTTTGTGAGTATCATATATGAAATTAAAGTCTCTTATGCATTTTTCAAATATGAAAAAAGGATATATGCCATTGAAGTTGACTTATCAACATTTGTCATCAACTTCCGATTGCATCAACATCAATTTGAAAAGAGCTTTCAACAATTTAATATCATAGAGCACACGGTCACCTTTTTTGTAAATCCTTTTATAAACATGACTGAAATAGCAACGTAATTTCAGAAATTCTGCACATAGGATGAGAAGAAATGGACACGAATTTTGGATTTTCAGAATGGTGTTATCTCAAAACTATAATATCAGATGCCATATTCTGGAATATAGTTGACAGAAATATATTTTCATTTTTAATAAGAACAGCATATAAAATAAGTCAAATTTTATTTCACAAACTTGTGTGAATCTATGCTTTTTTAAAATAAATATCGTAAAATCAAAATATAGATCACGATTTAAAGATGACATCTTGATGATTGCTTCGAGCAGCAGTTTCATTTAATTCTGCCAATTATGAAGATCTGCCAACGAAATACAATGCCAAAGATCACATTGACATTGACGAAATCAAATTGTTTGCGAAATATACAAACTATAACTGGTATAGTTTGTATATTTCGCAAACAATTTAGTAATTATTTATTCTACACAAGAATATTAATACTAATTATATTCATATTATATATTAATTTTTAAAGTTAAATTTTTGTGCATGTATCGTGTATTATTAATTATGTATACTAACTATAAATTTATCTTGAAAAAATTAATTGTGCTATCCATTCGACCTATATTTTGGTATGTGCTCTTAGGTACAAAAACTTTATACCCCTGAGTTAGCTTAATATCATTTAAATTTTAAATACATATTGGATAAGTGATAGAGTCATAAATCGATGGCTAATGAAGATTGACAAATGCCTTCAAATCTGGATTTAAAAAATACTTTTAAGAAATAACATCCTTTTTCATCCAATTTCAAGAAAAGCTGACTTATTGATCGACTTGAAAGCAGGCGTGATTTTAACATATTATTTCGTTATATTGTTAAACAAACCATTTTAATTTAAACTATGCATATTGTCAATAGAAATTATGAGATCTGTAATTGAACTACAACTTTTATGTATTATGAGAGTTCGAAGGTGATTTCCATTTAATGGGAACAAAAATGTAATACATATGGCTATTTTTTTTTTTTTTTTGCATGTTAATATCTATGTTTTTTATTTTGATACAATCTTCTTAGATTTTCTTAAATTATGAATTTATTATAAAAGAACTAAAAGAACTGAATTAATTGTATCGTTTCTAACTGACTCATTCAGAGACCGGGACTTTCCCAGTTAAGAAAAATGATTGTAGAGTCAATTGCATTTCCTGTGGTACAAAGAGAACAAGAGTTCTCCAACAAGAGAGAAGAATCAATTGCCAATGATACCAAATCAATTGATGCTGGCTCTTCCAAGGAACTATAATATTAAAATCAAGTATTTCAAGTCATATTTGTTTTTATAATAGCTCTTAAGAATTTTTCATCATCCATGTTTCCTTAATTTGTTAAAATGAGTAGTAGCAAATGTTACAAGTGTTCATGCATGAGATTTAAAAACTTTCCATAGAATTTTAGTGACTGTGGCAGCCATCAATTTCCCCTTCCCGTTCCAGAGAAATGTTTGAAAAAGCTGTAAAAACTCGGTAAAGGAAGTGTGAAATAACTTTAGTTTCTGATTTCCACTTTTTGATATCTAGTTTTCCTACTTAAATAGTAATGCTGACATTAAAGAAGTTTAGAATACTGAATATACATTATTCAGGAAAAACGTATGTAACTCAAGTATTTATTTTGAAACAACTCAAGAAAAAAATTTAAATCAAAGTCAAAATAAATAAGGAATAAAAATATTATCTATAGGAATACTTTGGTTTTTAAAGTAGACGTATGATTTCTTAAAAATATGTAAAATATTACGCAGTTATTGAATTTAAATAATTTAATAAAAAGTGGTTATATAAATTGAGTTGTTTATGAAATTAGTGATAAGGAAGACCAAAAGTAATATTTACCTAAATGCATTATAGAATATAATAAATATTTTACAAAAAAATGATATTGCTTAAGCTCACAGAGGTTCCAAATGTTCTTTTTCATAGGCTAAAACAATTAGCTATATGAGTAGATACGTTTATTAAATAAGAGCTCTTCATTTTATAACGATATTCAATTTATACTTATCTTTATTTAAAAATTTTAAAGTAAAGTATTTACACATCCTAATAGTTTCAGTTTCAAATTTTTTAACACTTTCACTAGGCTCAAGATGGAAATTAAATTCTCGCTTTTAATTTTAGAGTAGAATTCCACCTATAGAATTACGTGCAATACTTCAATATTTAAAGGCACTGAAAATATGTATATTTACGTAATTTAAGACTGTTTAATTCAGCCATCTGTTAAATGTGCTTATTTTGAGTATCTAAGAAAAGTTATAATATACTATAGGTTATAAAAAGTTATAATACAGTAGTTTAGAAAACTCTAACGCTCTAGGCTCCAGAAGATATTCTTAGTTTATGAATCCAATAATTGAGCTATTTTGTTAAGAGTTGTTTTGAATGCAGATTATTATATATTTACTTACGAGAGTATTTTTAAAGCTTAAGCAACTCAGAACAATATTGTATGTAGTATGTGAGTTCTAAATTTAGACTTAGGAATTTTTACTCAATTTGTAAAATAATTATTCTGCAAGTACCATTAATCTTTTCTTTCAAAGAGAAAGATATAAATTATTTCTTTCATTAATGCCTGTAACCATGGAAACTGATTTAATAATTTATTTTGACATTTGTTTAATGGTTTTAATAATTATTCAATCAAAACATTTTTAATATGAGTGTACTAACACATTAAAGGCATTGCTCTGATCATTATCAGAAAATAAATGAATTGATGTAACTTACCTATGGAAGCTTAAATAAATATTATTTACAGTTTCTATTAAAATTATTGCAGAGCAATTTAATTCTGAAATATTTACGGAATTAGGATAAAGTAGAAACAATTTAAATATATTTATTAATCTCAACAAAATATTCTAGATAACTTTTTTTGTGACAAATCAAATTTGTTTTGATAAAATAAGTAATATTGTTTCATGGGAAAATAATGAACTAATAAAGTAATGCATAAATTAAATTAAGTAATAGTTTTCTCTATTGAAATATTAGATTTCTTTTGCGTAGGAATAAAAATAATATAACTAATTGTAATAATAAAATATGTAAATAAATTTTTTTTTCAATGTCTTTATTTGTGTGTTGTATACGTAGAGTATAAATAACGACATATTGAAACTTCTTTACTTCTATTAATGCAAAAACAGACGTGTTTTAATTACTTAAAATCCTAAAATAGTAAAGGTTGTCTTTGATATATCTATATATATATAGATAGATAGATAGATAGATAGATAGATTTTTTGTGTGAGATAATAACATTGATCTGTAAGATTATATTAATCGCATATCGAATATAATTTTGCTTTTAATATTTTAAAAAACCATTCTTAGAAAATTAAAATAAAAGAAGGTAAAAAAATATGTTTCTTGAAGATATCTTAAGAATACATAGTTAACCATTTATTTGAAACCAAGTAAATAGATAAGAGAATTGATAGATAAGAGAATTGATAATACATCATGAACAACCAACATAACATCCCATTTATTATGAGCATAACAGTGTAACACAATCGTAAAACATTTTATTTTTGAAACAGTTGCAACAATCGTGTACCTTATTTGAAGCATTTTATTACATAAATAGGGGCAAAATTTTAAATGAAAAATACACAGCAATGTCTGAAATTTCAAATAGCAGTTATGATTACCACTTTCATACTTACAGTTAACTAATTATGGCTGTTCATAAATGAAAACTGTGACATATGATATAGTAAATAAATTACCATTTAATTATTCATAACAGTTTGTCTAGTAATTTCATTCTTAAACCAGGGGAAATGTGATTCTTATTATCTTGATTAATCAAAAAATCTATGGGTACCTAACTTGCTGTTTAATTCCTCAGTAACAGCAAATGAGAATAGAATGAAATCTGAATTATGTAAGGAAAACTGAAATTCTACTTTTAAGTAATACTTCTTTTCTTTCTTTCTAGAATTTTTATTTTGAAATTTAAATTGAAAAACAATTTTTTCCTTAACGGTATGAAATACCTAGCTATTATTTTGGTAATATATTAAAATTTTATTAAAATTTATATTAAAATTTTATTAAAGAAAAAATATGCATATTTTTGTTGTTTTGATATGTATACTTAAACTCAAAATCAAAATTATAATATTTGTATGTCATTTTACTCTAGATTTTTGTTCTGTGATTATATTCTTAAGTAAAAGTTTTTGAAAAATTCAGAAATTATTAATTTCACAAATTAAACGTATGTAATTCTTTACGATTCATTTTTGAACAGTATTAGTACTATTTAAATGAAAAAAATAATCAAATATACTCTGTGAAACTGACATGAAGTGTTTGTCTTAAATTACAACTTGAGTTTTTGTACTAGAAACGTTGTATTGGTTTAAATCAACTGTTTTTCAAAATTATAGTTAATATTTGCAGAATTCAGTTAAATATTAAAATGATTAACACCGAAGTACTTAGAATTGTATGTTAACTTTATAAATCAGTGGCAAAATTTTAGTAAAATTTTGTTAATGCAGTCTCTTATTTGGCATTTGCTTAGTTTAAATAATTACTCAGGAATTTTTACTTTAGAAAAAGTTATGTAATTATTTCCCTCTAAAGTAAAAATAAATTTTAGCTTAAACTTTAAAATATATGATGAATCTAAATTCGAGTGTAGAGAGCAGATTTTTTAAAATTTTATTTGAAGATTTTATTTATATCTTAATGTGAAGCTGTTAATATACTTTTAAGCAAACCTGATTTGTAAATTCTCTTCGGTACGATGCACATTTAATTAATAAATTTTAAAAATTCACAAAGTGAAGAAAAGAACTGGTAATAAATATGAAATAAATTTCCAGATAATGTAATGCTAATTTATTTGCAATATTAGATTCTTACTTATTTTATACAGAAATATTCAAAACTTTTTCATACTTTATAAAATAAATTGTACGAATATGTTATACGAAATATTTTTAACATCTACTTCCAAAATTAAAGTAATATAAATAGTCCTTGTTGATGACTATGCGTTTTCCTTTTCTGTTGTCAACAATTATAATAGATTGGACCAACATGAAACGGTTTCCACTAATAGTTTAGGGGCTCACAAAATTTGAGGTTCACCACCCAAAATGGTTGTAATGCCTCCGAAGCTATTCGACGATGGATAGTTAAAGGGCTTGTTTTGCTAAAACCAGATTTTGAACTGGTTTGAAAAGCATGGTTTTGGTATTCATGGAATAATCAATATTTTATGAACAAAATATTTCTTAAAAACATTTGGATTTCAAAGGAAACGGATTAATGTTTCAGATTCATCTCACTAAAAATATGATACGTCCAAAGCAAGCTTTATAATTAGGAGTAAGTAGCTTGTGTAAAAGTGAGCCTGGCTCGAATCTATTCAAAATTGCTTGGGTGCTTGTGCAAAAATCGGGATTTTCCAGGAAAATTCATTTGAGAAGTTTCATATTGAATGAACTGAATCAAGCTGTATATCACTTAAATTGAATGATAGTTTTCAGAAGCCACTTGACTATATTGAAATGAATATTGACAATGTGCAAGTGGCATAATCAACTTGAACCAATTAGAAAAAGATTAAAGTGATATAGAGATCAGAACATATCTGAACAAATTAAACAATAAGTTCAAAGTTAATAATTTTGCTTAGAACTTAAGCATAGGTTTAAGTACTAAAAATGTTTTTCATTTGTGGTCTTCTTCAGCACCACATCCCGGAGTGGGCCAAGGCTTTCCTTTGAACACTCCTCCATTGTATTCTCCGTGAGGTAGTAGTTCTCCAATTTGTCACTTTCAGAACTTTAAAGTCCTCCTCTACACAATCAGTCCATCTAAGTTTGGGCCCATCCCTACATCTGTTTACAATGGGCCTATAATCAAAAATTCTTGAAATCAAAGATGAGGGGTCCATACGACGGATCTTGGCCTGCAAATCTCAAGTGTCATGTTTAAATATAAATGACGATGTACAAAGTAAAACATTCCAACATCCAAATCTTAAATCCTTTAAGCATTTTCCAGGTTGTCTCCAAGGAAGCAGTTCGCTTTCATGTTCTTTCGGTTTCATAACGGTGAGGAATTTTACAGGGTGGGGTTGTCTGCACCATGCCCAACCCCCAACCTGGCGGACCTGTTCCCTGATAAGATTATTTTGTTGTCTACAGAAGCAAATTTTACAATTTTAAATGTAACTTTGAATAAAAATTTACTATGTTACTATTTTATCATCAAGTAGAATTTTTTTTCATCAGATTGAAATAAATGTTTGTAAATAATTTTAATATATATATATATATGTGTGTGTGTGTGTGTGTGTGTGTGTGTGTGTGTGTGTGTGTGTGTGTGTGTGTGTGTGTGTGTGTGTGTGTGTGTGATATAATTGAATATATGTAAATATACACATTAGAAAAGTTATGATTTATAAAGTTTGATGGCTAATTATAAATTATTTGTCTTTTATGTATAATTATCTCTTTAAAAAGAAGTCATTGTAAATAAATTTTGAGCTTTTTAATCTGCAAAAATACCTTTAGATGGTGTGCAAAAAACAAATGTATACATTTATGCATTTTCTAATTGAGAATAATGTGGTCACTTTCTTCGTTTGCGAAAAAGTTGATAACTAAGTAGATAGTGCTTTGGCTATCAGAACATAAAAATTCAATGGTTCCATTCCAAATCGAATCGATTCCGAAATAAGGTGTGGATGTTTGTAAGGTTTGGAGATCCACTTAAAACTGTCATTAATATTAGACTTCATGGTTAAAAATGATTGTTAAAGGGAAATGAAACATCTAAGCATATTCTTAAGAAACTCCAATCTAGAAAAGAAAGCTGGAAAATGTTATAAGCAAGATGGAAAACGTCATTGATTTGAAATTTGGAAGCTGTTATATTTTTTAGTTTAATCAAACATACTCCAAACTCTTTGTTGAATAAGTTAACTTAAAAAATGGTGTATGGGAAGACTGATAAGATTATAAATATTAAATTATTTAACGTAACTGATACCACAGATTTTCAAATTCATTATGAGCAGCCATTTAAGATTAGCATGAAGAGTTTTTTCTTTGACCGTAAGATCTTCAACAATAAACATATTGAAACAAGAATTTATGTAAATTTAGGTAAACCAAACATGTAGAGGAAAATTTATTAAAAAATATTACAACAAGTAATACGAGAATAATTGCTAAATGGAAATCAAATTTTAAATACAGAAAAAAATTATATAAAGATTTACTATATAAACATATCAAAATTTCGGGTTTTTAAGTTTTTGTAAAAGCCTATGCAATATAATTTTTACAATATTATTATGAATATTTACAAATTAACAAATATTTAGAATATTTTAAGACGAAAAAAATAATAGTTAACTTTTAATTAACACAGATTCGATGGGTTTTTTTTTCTGAGCAATATTATTTTGTTTCTGAGTTTAACTAATTCTATTTATTTTATGATTTAATAATAAGATTTACTAAAATAATTCACAGTAGATTCATTAAGTTACTCTAATTATTATTGATATAAAATTTTGAAATTTGATTTTGCTTTTTCAATCACACACACAATTACAGTAATCATAATAAATACTTCAGTTTTAAATTTGGTCGAGAAATTTTAGCACAGTTTCTTTGCATTAAAAACAAAAAATACTATATAATTTTAGTAAACAAAAAAGTTTTCTCCAAAACGAAACAAAATTGACGTTTTGGATTCAACAACATGAGAACATTTTAGAATTAAAAACTCAAAATTAATCTTTGTATTTTATTATATTGTGTATGTTTGAAATTACTTTTACAAATAAAGTATTCACTCAAATGTTTTGAATCATCTTAATCGTTTCTAGTCACCTTACATAAGAATGGTTATTTTTCAAGAACAGAAAGAAGTTCAGGATTTGCTTTGGATATATATAGAATAACAAGAATAGCTTAATGTATTCTTATGCAAATTACGTTGCTAATTTGTGTTCACTGTTTCATCTTACGTGAGAAATAGTTTTCTTTTTAAATATGTTTTAATTTAATTTGTTTATAGAGTGAACAAATACAATAATAGAATATTTTAAAAGAAAAAATGTGCATTTGAATGAAACTCACACTTTAATAATGAAAGTTCATCAATTTAATTAAATTTTTCTTTCAATAAATGTTAACGCACTTCATACTGGAATTAAATTTGCAAATGTTAAATGGCTAAGTATTATACGATCTTAAGAAATATTCGTGTTCATTATTTTGATTTATTTGAAAAACATTTATAAAAACAACCTACTGATTTAATTATAACCTTAAAGAAATTAGGTGTATCTGTAAGTTTATTATGCAAGGATTACCATCTTAAAAGCTGAATTTCGTTCAGGATTTGCTTTGGATAAATATATTCTTTTTGATATGCCAAAAATTTATTTATATTTAGTATATTTTCAAATTACAAAATTTATCAATAAAATGTCCAATAAATTTTCTTATTTATGATAGTGTAACACGTATTATCACCGCAATATAACATAGCTTCATTCTCCTCAAGTAATAAGTAACTCCGTTTTTAAAATATTGCCATATTCAGTTATTCCTCGTTTGTGTTAAAATGCGTTATTCTGTAATTTTAAATGTTGATAATCCCTTTATCTCAGAGTTAAAATACTTTAGAAACACCCTAGTCAAATGAGTTTAAAATTCATGAAGTAAAGTCTGAAATCTTTGCAATTGTTCATCAATTATAAATTATTCATCTTTCATCGAAATTAAATACCCATTTCAGGCCTAAGAATGTTATTTTATACTCGTATAACATCCTGCAACCTAAGTCAAAAATAAAAATACAAGCACACTTCCGGAAGCAAATATATTATTAATTTTCATCAAAATTAGATAGCATATTTTATTTCGAAATACTAAGAAATAAATATTCAATTCAAAGAATAACTTTAATTACTCCGAACTTCTAATTATGTTTCGACAAAATTCTTCTTCTTGTTATACTATTGTTTATTGAAAGAAAAGAAATTTAAATCTTGAATATTTAAATTCATATTTTAATAAAATAAATTGTTTTTTAATTAATCTTGATGATGTAATTTGAAATTACGTTTTTCGATCATTTCCCAGTTTGTGAAAGCACAGTTACAGAAATATGCTTAATTATCTAGTTCATAAAATATGTTTGGAGATTTTAAGTAGTGCAGTATATTTTTGCTTTTCATTCAACGACACGATAGGAGATTTGGAACTATAAAATAAAAGCCTATGAAATCATGCTAGAATAAAAAGCTATTTCTCTAAGGAACACGATATTAGAAATTCTAATTTATAATACATGCGTAAGAAAGTTTTTTTTTCATAATTTTTAACCTTATAAAATATAAAAATTCTTTCTAATTAATATAATTCTTTATATAATTTTAATATATATAAAAAGTGATTTTATTTAAAATATAGATATTACAAAGCAGCAATTTTAATTTGCAATCACTATCAGAATTTGGAGTTATTTATACCTTGTTAACTTTTTAAAACTTTCGGTAATAATTATTTTAAGCAAAAATTTGTACAAATTAATATTAAAGAAAAACTAAGAATTTGCAATCGTTATCCAGTAACTTTACAGGTACTTTATTGTTTATTATTGCATATAATAGAATAAAATATTTTTATCATTATGGTGTTTCTCAGTTTAACTCACTAAATAATGTAATAAAAACTGGGGATTGCTATGCGTAAAAGCTGAAAATTTTCAGTAAATTTACATAAAATTTTGTATTTTAGTGAAAAATGACATTTGTTAAAAAATGTGTGTGTGCGTGTGCGTGTGTGTGTGCGTGTGCGGGTGTGTATGCGTGTGCGGGTGTGTGTGCGTGTGCGGGTGTGTGTGCGTGTGCGGGTGTGTGTGCGTGTGCGTGTGCATGCGTGTGCGTGTGCGTGTGCGTGCGTGTGCGTGTGCGTGTGTGTGTGTGTGTGTGTGTGTGTGTGTGTGTGTGTGTGTGTGTGTGTGTGTGTGTGTGTGTGTTTTGTACCGAGCTTCTGAGTTCGTTTTAACTGAGAGTTGATAAACAATCTTTTAAGAAATCACCAAAGTTTTATTCATTGCAATTTAAACAAAATAAGTTAGTTCCTGCTGTAGAAGTCACAATTCCAATTCAGCTAGTACAGGAGAAAACAGTTTCCAGACACAGAATTATCTCTAATACCTGATGAGGACCACAATTTCTATAAACTAAACTAAAAATTAAGACTGTTAGTCTTCATTAACCGTATTTTACTCTTCTTCTATATCGGGCGGTGGTATTTTTACTTGGTGGTAAAATATAAGAGTTTCTTCGAGGTTTTTGTAAGTTTCTGGATTATCTTATTTAATATTAGTCCTACAGTTACAGTAATGAATTTTTCCAAAAGTATGTATTTCTCGTCAAGTCACCAAGAATGTCGCCAAAAGGTCACCAACCCGCCAAATTATAAGAAATGCCGTTTTTGATGTAGAAGAAGCCTAAATTTTACAATTTTCACTCAAAACCCACATATTTTCGACTTAAGGTGTTTTAAGAGACAAATATAAATAATATTTTTAATTTGTAAACATATATATTTGTAGAAATTTATTTTATTATTTTTTTCTCTCTCTCTCTCATGATCTAGATCAAATTGCAAAAGTAGTTTTTTTTCTGCTTCACTGACTGAATATTTTATATTACTTTCTGTTATTCTCATTATTTTAGTGGTTGTTTAAATTTTGCAAGAAAAATTTTTTAAGCAGCAAATTATGCATTCTTATGTTAATAATAAAAACATATAAATGTTTTCTGTTTTTCACCCCAAGAGATTTTTTTTGTATGTCACCAGCTTCTCGTAAAGATATAGTTAACAAATGATCAGAAACATCCATAAGCCGTAGATTCTTATTTGTACATTTCGATAACCAAACTTTATTTTTGATTATTTAAATAAATCTTAGAATTATGAGTAGGAAATAATGAAAAATGCTTGTAATATGTGGAATGCAACCCTATTTTTTCTTTGAAATATTTTTCTTATTTTTAAAGTTTTAGTGGCAAGAGTTCCAAAAATGAAAATTAGGTATTTTTTCCTTTAACTTCTGTTAAAAAGAGAATCAGATATTGTCAAAAATCAATATTTGACTTTTTATTGAACTTTTTTTCACTATCTGATCTCTGAAAAGAGTTTTATGATATTGATTGCACCTATCTGATAAAAATCTAAGCCCAAATATTTACTGTCTCTAATGAAAAATGGTAATTTTCATTATTACTTGTACCATTTTTAACGGCATCCACATTTAATAAATACTTTAAAAAATATTGATGTATGAGGTTATTCTACATGGTTTGGATTGAATATCTCTCGTAATGTAGTATTTTTTCCAATTATACTCAAATTTTCTAGAGTACAAAATAATGAATATAGTATTCATAATATAAGAATAGCTTTTGAATATCATAAAATATTGAAGTATATATTAAATATTTTAAAGAAAGAGTTTCTTAAGACTTTTTTCAGTTTTTATACAATTTTTTGGGCTGCTTTATGCAGTTATTAGTGACTTAATAAAATTTGTAATTAGTTAAGTAAGTCTCAAAAATGAGGAGTCATATTAAAAAATTAATGTTTTTTTTATTTAATGATGTAAATTTATAAATAATTTAGCTTCATTATTTTAAAACTGAATACTTAATTTTAAAAATATTTAGTCACAATAATTGAGATACAAAATATTTGGAATCCTTCAATTAATGATAAATAGGAAAATAACAAGAGATTTAAAATATGGAGAACATGAATTAACAAATTAAAAACATTTTTAAATTCTAATCTCATTAAATTCATGATAGAAGTGACCAACTTGAGAGACATATTTCATCATAAATAACTGAAGTTTAAAATTATTTCATTTCTAATGCATTGAAAAAAATCAAAACATACAGAAACAACAATTATATCATAGGAAACAAATGAATATATAAAGAAATTCAATTACCTGTTAAAAAGATATTTTATAGCATATTTGTAATATAAATACTTTTAAGTTTCACAATTTTAATATTTTTAATACTTACTTTATTTTTTTTTATCAGAAATTTAAATTTAATATTTATATAATTAGAAAAAAAAATTTTGAATTATTATGTTTTAATGAGAAAGATTTAAAAAAGGTAAAAAATTGCTTAGATTTCTAAATCAGAAGATAATATTTCTTTCACATCATAAAAAGGATTGTACTGAGTAAAAATGCTACTGATGCCAAAAAATATTTGAGAAAAATATTTTTTAAAAAATGTCATATTTTGAAATATTCCATATCATTTGAAAGGGATTTTTGAGAACATCTAAATGTAAAAATGCATTGAATTGCGAATTGCATGCTTCTAAATTATTATGTGAAAATATAGCTCGAAAGTATTTTATTCTTTTTCTTTTTACAAAAGAAATAGTTGTTCACTTGTGTGTGTTACGTACTTAAATATAATCTTTAATATTTATTAGAAATGCAGTTAAAAAAAACTGAAAGGTAAAAAATATATTTTTGAAAATTATGCTGTTTGTTTCACTGAAGAATATATTATGCAATTTTATAGGTAATTATAATGAATTTTATTTTCTAATATCATGCCACTTTTTTTTACATTAATAATATTCTTTTGATTTACACGTTATTCGAGATTAAACAAAATGTTCGAATATACTATATTATTGAAACCGGGAAAAAGATTTACCAAAAATAAGAAAATACCACTTAATTTCACAAAAAAAAAAATTAAAGTAATAAACTCCTTCAAAAGAATTAAAAAAGACAAAAACGAAATCAATCAAACAAGCTCTAAAACTTTACGAATATTTTAAAATATTTATATAAATCATAGTGTTACACTTTTTACTTAATATTCATGAATGGTCAATTTTACGACAAGAAAACAAAATATGTACATTAATAATTATAAACATCATTATTTTCTTAAAAATTTATATTATTATTCCATTATTTCAATCTTATAACATTAAACTGTCATATGTTGCAAAAAAAATGACTATTGCAAAGTATGATAGTTTATTGTTAAATTATTTTATTTCTTGCTAATATCTAAAGGTATTCCAATTTGTATTTGGGTAAACAAGCTCTTTAAAATTAAATGTTTATTTTCAAGTGCTATAAAAGGGAAAGTATTAGACCACATTTTCTAAATAATAGCTAGAAAATACTTTATACAATTAAAGATTTTTATTTCAACAGAAAGGTTAATATTATTCAACTGAATGGTTAATTTATATATGTGTGTGATACTGTATATGCATTATTGTAAAAAGGAATAATTTATAAGGATATAGCTTTTTATATTTAAATTCTATTTGTAATTTTGAAACAAAAATAAAAAGTTAGGCTTACATTATATTTTAAATATGTAACGTTATCCTTTGATTCTCCGAATGAATCATTAATATTTCTTACATATCTATGTAACGCTTCTTTGAATGTCGTAAAACTTTTTTACTACTTTAAATAACTATTCTCAGATATCTAGTAGAAGATATGGTGAGAGAAATCTAGTTAACAGTGTTTCAGAGAAATTATGAATTATTAATCTATAATTTCAGTTTATGCATAACATTCATTGGCATAATTTCAATATATCAATTATTTCTCTTGAAACAATTTTTAATCTTAGACAGGACTTTTAATTATTATATAAAAAATAATTTTTATGATTTCCAGCAAGCTATTACTAAGTTTGCTAATATTTGGTTCCCTTTATTTTACGGATATTTTATATTTAGAAAAGTTATCATAAGAATTCGTAGAAGAAATTGAATATTATATTTCTCGCAATACATTTGGAAAACCTTATCACAAATTCTATTTGCTCTAAATATACTTTTCTCTCACAGTTCAGGTTCTAAACATAATTAATCCAATATTCTGTTCAACACACAGAATTATAAGTAAAGAACTTACTTTGTGTGCTTATTGTATTTTACCCAAAGTTGAATTGATAACATTTGCATGGAATGCTATGAAGATTATCTAAATAATCACATTAGATAAATTAAAACATGAGTTGTACTTCATTTCAAAATTTCGCTTACAAAGTTTGTGACTAATTTATATTGTAATTAATGCTGATTTTATTTAATTGTAAAGTTCTCATTCTAGGCTATTAGGGAGATGTGATCAATTTAAAAATATAGGATCATAATACTGCTTCTATTTTAAATGTGTCATCAATGTAGTTCATTTGGAATATAAGAAATATATGTACAGAAATATTTATTGAGTTACAAATACAAGAAATATATGTCATCTGAAATATGAAGCGTATAAATGGATTGATCACGTCCCTGAGTGTAATAATTTCTTACGAAATAAAAAATTTCATTATTTGTTTCCACTTTTCAAAAATATTGTTTTTTACTATCGCAATGTGTATGTTGCTGTTTTTTTTTTTTTTTTTTTTTTTTTTTTCCTCTTTAATAAACTCGCGATCAAAAGGCATTGATACATGGAGGGAAAGAGTCAATGATTCATTATTTTATAACGTAAATAAAGATAATTTTTAAGAATTCTATATCTTTTTCAACTGTTCTTTTTTTCTGATTTGTAAAAGAAAATTCATTTCATGTTGCTCTCACTAAAATCTCTAGCATAAAATTATTACTTTTAATGATTCCGAAATATTAACACATTAATGATTGAACAATAAAAAATTTAAAATATTTTCTTAACAACATGTTAGAACATGTTCTTAACAACATGTACATGTGTGTGTGTGTGTGTGTGTGCGTGTGTGTGTGTGCGTGTGTGCGTGTGTGCGTGTGTGTGTGTGTGTGTGTGTGTGTGTGTGTGTGTGTGTGTGTGTGTGTGTGTGTGTGTGTGTGTGTGTGTTTTCTCTTTAGGATTGAATTATTTTAACTCTTTTATTTAAAAACAGATTTGAAGTATGTATTGTTACCTCTAAATGTTTACTTGCTTTCAAATACAATATTGTGTCAGCTGAATATCTTTTGCTTACATAAAAAATTATTAGAAATATAAGTTTTTTTTTACTTATTACAATAAAATTTCACAAAATAAATATGAAATTAAATTTTCATCTCATTTTATAAAATTCTATGTTATTAAAATGATTTTAAATCACAAAATTTGAAATGCATATTAAACATTTGTATAAAATAAGAGTGAAGCCCTATAAAATGATTTGTCAATTGCAGTATAAAACTATATAATTTATTAAAATATTTCTTACATTTGAAAAGAAATTTTCTATTTATTACAATCTTTTATTATTTTAATTATTACATAATAGTTGCGGGATTCTTTTAAATTATTTTTAAGGAAAAAAAAAAACAAATATTGTAGGAATAATGAATAATATTTAATTTTTTACATAACATTTTCACATCTTTGGAGCAATATGGCGGCAGAAGGGGCCATAGTACTATCGATAAAGTCCTATTTTCTGCCAAAACATCAGAGATGCTCAAAACTAAAAACCTACTCACTACATAATTGCAGCTCTCTTATATCTTACAAAAGCGCTCGATAGAGTGTAGAAATACAAATTATTAATTAAAGTACACGACAACTTCAACATTCGTGGCAACATCTTGGCGTGGATCTCGGCTTTCTTACATCGCAGGTTTATCAGAGTAAAATTTAACAAGACTTTCTGACCTAGTACATCTTGGTTTAGGGTGTTCCTCAAGGCTCAGTACTCAGTCCATTGCTTTTGTTTCTCTATTTAGCTGGCATAGAGCAACTACCACCCATTATTGTAAGAATTGGTTTGTTTGCCAACTACATCATTCTCTGGTGTCTGGTGTTCTTTAAGAAACTTAATTGAAACGGAAAGGAATCTTAATAACACTCTTTCTGCACTGTCAAACTTTGCCACAGAATTTAAAAAACTCGGTTTTAATAATTCGAAATACATTGCCACGTTTTATACCATCAATAAAAAATAATCCAATTTCCAACCAAAATTAAAAATGGATAATCAAGACTTTGCTTACGAGATGCATCCCAAATACCTGGGATATATTTTTGATCCGATATGGATTAGCATCAAGCATATTGAACATATTGTTTCAAAAACCAGAAAAAGATTAAAAATTCTTGGAAACATAGCTGGCAAAACTGGGTAGCAGATGCTCTCACTCTATGAAATACTTACATGACATTTATAAGGCCCATCCTAGAGTATGGTTCCCTTGCTTACAGCTGTGCCTCAGCCACCAACTTAGATAATTTGGAGAGCGTTCAACTCAGCTCTGCTAGAATTATTTCTGGATTAAGACACAGATGCCCTAGAGAAGTTGATCTTTATGAAGCTAATTTGTAACCATTCCAAACTTGAAGAAAGGAGAACTTTACCAAGTATTTCAATAATGTTTTCTGCAATGGTAAGCATAATAGAACCTTCCTACATTTAAACAACTGGAATAACAATCAAAGACCCAAAAAGAACAATGCCTTCAGTCGAGTTAAGCTCTTACATCTGCTTTATAAACAAGTTGAGTACGACTCCTTGAACTCTTGCCTGAATCCCTCAAAGGGACTACCCAGGGTACATTTCCACTTCAGTTTTACTACTCCGATCAACAAAAAGGATTTGATTCCTGCTCATCTTAGACAGTTAGCCTTCGAGATCATTAATAAGATCCCCGACTATGCCATAAAATGTAATATGGATGGCAGTAAACTGGATGACCACGCTGGTAGTGGAATTTACATTGAGAAACGGGGAAAAAACTATCTATCAGCTTTCGCAACCCTGATTCCTACTCTGTTTTCAGAAGTGAATTAATTGCAATTGAACAAGGTCTTGAAGCTATTCTTAATGAAAGCGATTTTGGGGACCTGTGTATGCTTTGGGAAAGTGGAAGCTCTCTTCAGTACCTCCACCATTGAATTGCAATTGGAGATCAAACTAGCAGATCTATGTTTCTTAAGCTCATTTTGGAGTCCCATGAAGTTTATTTTCAATGGGTTCCTTCTCATTTAGACATATACGGCAATGAGCAGGTGGACAGACTGGCCATGTCAGGCTATTTCCATGATAATCCTTCTTTTTCAACACTTAGCTGTTTAGAATATCAGTCCATCATTAATTGTGAAATTTCGAAAGTGTAGAGTATTCATTCCTCCCTGCCATCACTAGTACATTGACAAAGAGCCTGGCTCTTCATTCGCCCTCAATTGTGACAGAGTCTCTAGAACTGCAATTTTCAGACTAGCAAGTGGCCTCATTAGAGGCCTCACGTATTTCAAAGGCAAGAAATTTTTTGAGGTCTGCTCTAAATGTAAAAATAAGCAGGCTTCTCCTAATTACATACTGGACTGTTTAGGACTTTCTAGAGAGGATACATACATATACTGGACTGTTTAGGGCTTTTCAGAGAAGATATATACTCATCCTTCCTTCTGGTCCTTGATTTCCTTAGGATCAGCGCTCTGATGGACCTTGTCTGACAAAATCAGACAAGGTCCATCAGCCCTCTGATCTTTCATTTAAGTATGTGCAATTGATCTATTAGATAACAAGAATAAGTTACGTACGAGGTAAAAGGCATTGACAAATACAAAATGATAAAAATTGCTAAAAGTTAAATAAAATCAAGCTTGTTATGTCAGTAAATATTTTATTTTTATCTAAAAAAACGAAATGTTAAATTAAATATTAACAAATTCTTATAAATTTTTTGTCTTGTTAATAAAAAGACTTTGAAAAATACAATATAGATTGTTAGAATTTATAAGAAACATTTTCACACATCAAAACAAGTTGAACCTATTTTCTAATATAGTACTTATATATTATTACTTGCAACTTTACCTATTTAGATACATTAGACTGTTATGACTTTAATAATTACGTAATTTTCCATATTTTTTTCTTTTATTTGCACTCTGCTTTACAAGTACATCGTTAATATGACTGACTTTCAGAAACGGATTTTTGAACATAATCTCAAAAATTTGATAATGTTTACTCTGAAAAATCTTCCAGAAAAAGGAATTTTCTTTACAATTTTCTTTGTTGCTAAGCGGAATTTTCTTTGTTGCTAAGCGATAAATGTCTAAGGTTTAAACGTGTAATATGACCGCTAATCAATTTTGTGGATAACTTCTTGCTCAGTCTACGAGTCTACATCTGATACTCCTAGCTTCACTGTGTCGCTAGAATTACCAGAAGAAAATTTAATATTTAAAACCTCCATTATCTATTTTCTGGGGTTTCTAATATTCCCTTAGCATTTTTCTATATTTCTTTTATTTCTTAGTAAAAGAGATCTTATTTCACCAAGTTAAAATATCTGTCTGGTTAAAATGGATCAATATTATTTTAAATCAAAAAATAAAAAGGCAGGTAAACAGTCACCACTCACCAGTCACTAAGGATTAGATTATTATTTTTAACATTTGAATCTTCTACGATTTACTTATTGGTTTTATACGAAGCATTAAAGCGTTGTTTCTATTAAAACCTGAATTTATTCTTCGGTTCTAAGAAATTCTAAATCATTTGGTAATTATGTTTTTTTAACTTTCTTTAAAAAGTATATATATATATATATATTTATATATATATATATATATATATATATATACTTTTTAAAGAAAGTTATATATATATATATATATTATATATATATATATAAAGTAATAAATACAATACTGAAAGTACAATACAATAAAATTGGAAATCTAGCCAGTGCAAAAGCAGCTAAAGAAAGATTTGCCAAAATAAATAAGATAAAACATGAAAAATATTGAAATCAAAAATATGAAATTGAAAAAATACTAAAATATATGATACAAATGACAAGAAGAAGAAGGCATAGGGACCATGTCTTCATCAGGAGGGAGATGGCCAGCTATGCAAAATAAACTCCTTTCTGATATGCTCGAAGGACAAATGTCTAAATATCTATCAGCAATTCCCCCAAAGAGTGTTCGTATTAAAAAAACTTAGTTAAAATTTTGAATAAATACATATACAGAAAAATAGAAATACTCACAGTAAATGAAACATATATAGAAATACTCACAGTAAATGAAACATATATAGAAATACTCACAGTAAATGAAACATATATAGAAATACTCACAGTAAATGAAACATATATAGAAATACTCACAGTAAATGAAACATATATAGAAATACTCACATTAAATTAAACATAAATACTTTTCTACTGTACATATACAGTAGAAAAGATAAATACATAATACCAAAGTCAGAAAATCAAATTGAAATTATGTATTTATCTTTTCTACTAAATATCTTCTTTCTGAAATTATGTAGTAATTATCAAGTAATTTTTTAATTATTTTCACGGTACGAAGTCCTTCCAAATTCTATAAGAATAAAAATACAATTTTAAATCTGAAACTTTTTCAAACAACTTTTAATATAATATCATAATAAGTATTAGGATGAGATCATTTTTAAACTGGTGCATCACATAATAGCAGTTTTATTTCGTTATTTATATTGGAAGTAGTATTTTTAAAATATAATGTATATACCTTTAATAACCTCCCATATTTTTTATTTATATACAGCTGTACTATATTTAAACGCTTCTTTATCATAGAAAGAAGAATATCATAATATGAAATAATATACTTAAAAGGAAAAAAAATGAATTCATTGTAAGCGTCAATGGAAATAAATTTCATAAAAACGAGTAAAATATGTGTCTTTAAATATGAAAATGCAATTCTTCCATCTCGGCAACACCCGATGTCTTAAAATATTCTAAATGACATCGTATTTTAGCAGAAAACTATTTCTATATTTACGAAGTATACTTAATTGGGAATTTTTATTTAATTCATATAGTTTTATATTTTTCAAAATATTTTCCTCCATTTTCCAATCAAAGCTAAGCATTAAAAGAGAGATAAAAGTAAAGCAACTATCCATTTTTAAAATACGTTTTAGTTTAAAAAAAATTTTAAATATCAGCATGGCGTATTAACATTTCTTATGTTCATGTGAACCCCATCTAAATCACATCTATGCTTAAACAAAAGAAGATGAATGTTAAGTTCTCTTTGACGCAGGCGCATCAGATAAAGTTGTGTTACTTAAGAGCTCTCCTAAGATTAATATCTTAGGACAGTGAATGAGGTGCATTTCCCACCTTCCTCCCTGGAGGATTCTGTAGTTGATTTTCAAAAGAGTCTTAATGCAGTTTTTTGTTGTTAGATTATCTACTCTGCAGTCTCTCTGCAACAAAAATCAGAATGATATATTAGCAAAAGTATAAAAATATACTGACTAAAATCCTATTTTATAATAAAAGTTTAATAAAGAGTTCTCTATTTAATTTAATTCTTGGTTTACAAACTATTTGATTAAGTTTTCTTTTTATTATTTTGAATCTCCTGTCAAGGAATTTAATTTACTTCTTATTGGATTAATTGGTTTATTACATTTAAAAAGCTAAATATTCTTTTAATAATTATGTTTAAGAGTAAAACATGAATATCATCTTGCATTTTATACTAGCGTCAACATTTGAATATTTAGGTTTAATATGTTTAGAAACTAATAGTGGATGCGGAACACGGCAGTTGAAGAAAATTCAACAAAATTCTTAACAAAGCATTGACATTTACCATATAATACCGAATAAAGATAATAATATTAACAGGATACACTAAATTTAACATAAAACCCATAAGTTTATTATGATTTATATATAATGATAATTTTTTTTAAATTTTCTTTAAGCTTTTAATAACAGCATTTTAATATTAGAAGGCGAAAATCAATTAATTGTACTTAAAAATGCATATGATCATTTTTTTCCCTCAATTATTTTCCAGAAAGCGAAGACGAGCTATGCTAATATCTTATGATATTTTTGTTAATGAACAAATTTAGAAATATTTTTTAGCATATAATAAATTTTGATTCTCCAGATCTTTTCTGTATATTACGTTCTAAAAAATACGGTCTTCTAATAAACTTTTTTATCGTTCAATTAAGAAACCTTTCTCTGATACATTTTTGGTCATTTCTTATTAATAATTGACACAATATATCTTAAATACATCATTTACTTTATGTTTAATTCTTAATTTTGCTATTTGTTTCATTTATTCATTATATGTAAGAGCTAATGAATATTATGAACAGGAAAGGAGCACTTGTTATTTTACAAATAATTGGAAAAAATCCAAATGTCTTCAATATTATTACAAATATAAAAAACTAATATTTAAAAAAGTAGACAATAATATTTTCTAAATGCAGGTATTTTCATTTCATAAAATAAATAATATTTCAATATTAGTTAAGTACTTTTATTGTAAATATATACGTCATTTTAGGAAATAAAACTAAAAATAGAGAATAAATATTATATGTGGCATATTAGAGGAGAAAATAAATAATATATTTGAATAAACTGCAAATTCAAGGAATATAAAAATGATAATTTGAAGAAAATATTCAAGTAAACATAAAATGCTGAAATAGCATCATCTAAAATATTATTTTCTTGTGATGTATGGGCTAGTGTTACAAACCTTATATTAAGAAGTTTGTAGTGACGTAAGAAAATGGAAGTTAAAACAAAACAAACATTTGCACTTTACACGGTTAGCTGTTAATTTGAATAACTCAAGTCGTTGAAAAATGTCTCTTAAATTTTTTAAATGTTCCTTAAGCGACTCTGATAGTACTATAATGTCATCTAGGTAGGAACGAAGAAAAATGTCACCAAGACCACTTCGGAATTTGCATATTAGTCTTTGGAAGGTCGCTGGGGCATTTTTCAATCCAAATAGCATTCGTATAAAACGATATGTACCAAAAGGACAAATAAAAGCAGTTTTGTCTCTATCCACGGCAGCCACATTTACCTGGTGATAACCAGCTTTAAGGTCGATGGTCGACATATAACGAGTTTGTTTAACTTCTTGAAGTAAATCATCTATGCGTGGAAGAGAGTAAGAATCCGTTTTCGTGATGGCATTCAATTTTCTGTAATCCACGCAGAATCTATAAGCACCATTTGGCTTCGGGATGAGCACAACAGGCGCTGCATAAGGAGATTCGCAGGGCTCAATAATTCCTTCATTCAAGAATCTATCAATTTCATTTTGCATAATTTCTTTCCTTGCTGGAGATACTCGATACAGAGGAACAACAACTGGAGGATGGTTCTGCATATCTATGTAATGTTCAATAAATGGGGTTGCTTCTCCCCCTGGATTGAAGATAGTTTCAAACTGGGACAACAGTTCATTTAACTTAATTCTTTGTTCACCTGTCAGATCAATACCTTCATCTTCGCGCAAATGATGAGGATGATTCTTTAATTTCTTTCCCCAGGTGGGAGTCAAATGGGATGCTTCATCTTCAATATTACCTTTTTCATTCACAGGAAGCATTTGTTTGTAACGACCCACAAAAAGTTGGCGTCGGTTCTTCAAAAGAAAAGTGTCGTCTGGGTTGATTATGGAAAAATTAACAGTTCCGTTTCAAATTTAGTACAATCCCAGCCGAATTCAGAAAGTCTATTCCCAACAGGGTGTTGTTTCCTTTTACATCAGGGATGGCAACAAGGTTCAAAGGCAATGTACGGCCTCCAAGACGAATATTTACCTTTGTTGTGTGAACTTCTCTTTTTATTTTACTACCGTCTGCTAATGTCATTAGTAGTGTACTGGTAGCAAAAATTGCTCCTTGTTCCCTCAGGATGTGATAAAGTGTTTCTTCTGCAATTGAGTGGGTTGAAGCAGTGTCTGCGCAAGCGGTACCCATGACTCCATTGATAGTTACTCTTAACGTTGCCATCTGTGCGGGTGCACTAGAAGCCGATGGAAGAATAACGCTGCTAAAAGTACCAGAACTTTTCTTTTCCTCTCCTTTACAGGTAGGACATTTAGGTTTAATGACTCCTGGACTACCACATCCATAGCATGCAACTTCACTTGACTCTTTCTCAAGATTCCCATTTCTTTCATGTTGAAGTTTTCTTTCTTGAATACTAAAGGGCTTAAAGGGAAACTGCTTCTTTTGATGTACTGGAAGGAAAAATTTCTTTACACCACACCTAACACTTTCGTAAGCATCTAATTTTTCCACAAGAACAACCGGAGAAATAAATTCAGACCAAATATCGATAAAATGCTCTTTAGCATCCGGGGGAACTTTTTTCTTGATTTGGTCTGCAATAATACATTGTTTTAACTTTTCGAAATCCTAAACCTTAAGTTCTTCAAGCCAGCCATCAAAGTAGCTAGACAGATCAAAATAGAAGTCTCTCCAAGTTTTTTCAGGGTCTTTTTTGTGTTGAGCAAACATCTGTCTAAATCTATCTCCAGATAATTTAAATCTTTTTAGAAGTAGTTCCTTTACTTTAGCATATTCTTGTGTTTCTTCACGTTCTCGAACGATGCGAGTTGCAATGTCAGATGGCAGGGTGCCTAGTAAGTAAGGGATCCATGAAGATTCGGGTAATTTTATTTGTCGTTCGAAGATTGTAAAGAATGTACACAGTTCTTCTTTTTTCGGATCAAATTTCGGCAAAAGATTGCTGAAATTACTAAAATCCAATTTCTGGTGTGCTACTGAGGGTCCACTTGACGATAGAGGATCTATACTTGCCAAACGCTGAGATTCAACTTGAAGCTGGAGTCTCTCCAATTCATATTTTAGTTGTTTCTCCAATTTTTCCTTCGCATCAGCTATTTCGATTTCTCTTAAATTTGCTGTTTCGTTCGCAATTCTCTCTTCAGTAATTGCTTGAAGCATACTTTTGACCATAGTTTCATCATAATTAGAGACTTTGCTAATGAGATCCGTTAACTGGACTATTTTTAAATTATCTCCCACTACCAAACCAAGCTCGTCGGCTAAGGTCCTTAAATTTTCTTTTAGGGCACGGTAAAGAAAGGCCATTCTTGATCTCAAAAGTTCTTATTTTATAACTTATTATTTAAATTAAATTTATCAATTAAACGAATTTTAAACACTTGTTTATCAATATTAATTAAATACTAATTATTAAATTAATCAAAAACATGTTTTGGCAATTACTTTTAAAACAAAAATATAATTTGAAAACATTTTTTCATATTTATCATATTTGAAGACTAGAAACAATACATAAAACTAGTAAAGATATGTTGAAATAATAATTCAAATTAAATTAAAACCCAAAAATTGTTATAAATATTTAACATTATTTCTTTGAAAAAGAAGAAAAATGAATAATAAACAATTTATTCTAACAAATTCAATTGCTATTCAATTAAAAAACTATTTCCATAATAATTAAACAAATAATACACAATTATCTCTGAGTGAAAACAAAATTATTTCTAAAAATAATAAGTATTATTTTCTTTTAAAAGAAATAAAAAAAAATCTTAAGGTATCAATAGTAAAAACAAAATAATAATATCAATTCGCAACAGAAATATTATTCTTATATTTTGTTCTGTTTTCGTTTTAAAAATTAATAGATTCCTTATAGATAAAAACATATATGAATTTTCTTTCGAATATAAAACACTGTTTTTTAATAATAAACAAATAAAATAATTATATATTTTTATGAAAACCAATATTCATGGAGCCGTTACTTCGACTTCCATACTTTTTCTAGACAGAACATTGACTCATTTTATACATAGAAATTATTCTAACTTTATTCTTTCAATGAAAATAATGAAAAAAAATCAGTTTTTAATTTAAATATGCAATAGGAACAGCTTATTCTAATTTTAATCAGTAAAAAAATCAATCAATCAATTTTTAACCTTTAGCGAACAATATAGAACAGCGTTTTGCGTCAGTTCTGTTTTCAATATAAGCAGATTAAATTCAAGAATTTTACTGAATATATTTTACAGTTCAAAATATTAAATTGCACTATACATGCAAAATGACGTGTAGAAAAATATGTATCAATTACATGCAGTATTAGTAAACAAATTTTTAACATTCATGCAAACGTCTGAACAAAATTTAATCTAACCAGAAGTTAGAAGAATAACGAATAATAACGAAACTAATACTATAAACAAAAGTTATGTTATTTGGATTAGTTTTAATACAAGACATGCTGTTATTACAACATGCTAACATTATCAGGATGATAATGAAATTTGTTCGAACACATAATAGAACTTACCTGTTTTCTGGATGAAAAAACGATATAGCTAGACGAAATTCCGATATGATATACATCTGCTCTATTTCTAGATGAAAACGAACGACGACACTGGAAAATTCCAAATAGAATGCATTCCAGATGAACACATAATCAAATAAATTCCGACGTGGAATTATAACTAACAACTCAATAGAGCTAAAACTCATATCCAATTAGATGGAAAACAGTGGGAAAGTCCACGAGTTGGAGTGCCATTTTGTAGCGACGTAAGAAAATGGAAGTTAAAACAAAACAAACATTTATTACATTACACATAAATAAGATTAGTTACAAAAGGAAACACTTAATAATTATAAAATAATAAACAAGGTTACATAGCACCAGGGTGGTACAAAACAAACGTATTTAGGAACCGGATGGTTCGACTTCCATTCTTCACATCTCTATCACTCATCTCATTTGATGTTGTAAGTATATTGGGCAGCAGCGCCATCTACTGTCAATAGTGTTAATATGGGTCTGTTACAAGTTTAATTAAATATTCCCCCTTAGTCCTGTTAGAGCCTCATCGTGGCAAGGAATATCCTGGGAGGAGTGGACGAAGTACGTCGAGGGTTTTATTCCTAGTAGGGTCACCCAAGACGTGAAGGCCACTCCATAATTCCCAGGTAACACTAACAGTCATGGAGACAAGACAGTTTTCTTCCTCACGGTGCTTCAGTCTTCGAACTACAAAAGCTGCACTTTTTCTCCCTATGAATTAGTTGACAAATGATATCAATACTGCATCGTCCGTCACGCAGGATAAACAGGGACACGGACACGCTAGAGCTTTAGGCAGAGGATTACACTTTAACAAGGGTAGAAAGCCGGGACTTTCTCTGGCTCTTTCCTATGATAGAAAATCCAGAACTTGCCTTGCACATCTCGCCTCAGGACACTTGAAATACTTCATTTTTGTGGTGGGTAACAAGACCTTTCTCCTCTGACCTAAATGCCATGGACACCAAGCTTCTCCTGAGCATATTCTGATTTGTATGAATATACTATGGGACGAAATCTACACTTTTCCCCTACTCGATTTCCTCTCAGTCAACAGATTCCTAGATCTGGTCTGACGGAGTCAGACCTTTGGAGATAAGCAACAACAACAATTAAAAATTAATTTTTAGTTATTAAAAATTTATGTGAAAAATGAGTTGTTTCTCTCTGAATTTATAATATTCCATTTTTAACGAAAATATTGTTCATACTACTGCATGTGATCAGAATTTGATATTTAATTTAAATATTTTTATTAAAACCATGTATTTAAAGCAAATGAAAATTTATTTTAAGTTTTATTTTTTACTTCAGAGCATTTCTTAGATAATAATATAATTAGAGTAACAATGTGAAAATTACAATAACTCCCAGAGGATTTAATACATTAATAAATGTTACGAATTAAGTTAAAAATATAATATTTTCATTTATTCTATTCAACATCCGTTTTATCAATTGGCAAAAAATATAATATAAGCAAATAAGAAAACCAAATTGCGCATTTTAATTTCTAAATTATTTTTGCTATATTTGAGAATTTAAATATTAATATGATATCGATCTCAAACTTATTCTTTATATAAGCAATTTGAATAAAATAATTTCTATAAATGGCATAAGTATTTTAAACTCCCTTTTGTGTGCAATTCTAAATCACACAAATAAATGGTTTCTTGTACTTTATTCCATGATAATGTTAAATTAATTGATTGTCTATTTAACTCAAATTTTAAATGCTTTAATAATAGGCTAAACGATCAAAATAGAAATTGAGAACGACATCAATTCAGCTATGTTTCTTATAGAATGCATACAGAAAGTGGATTCCCGAGAAATGATTTGAAATTAAACATTCCGAAGACATGGTGAGAACCCAGAAACCACTTCAATATTTTTTTATTTTCGCTAGTAAATATCACTAAAATTCATGACAATCCGCAATAATCCTGATTTAGTTTGAGGTATAATCCTTCATCCTTATTCAAGTGAAGTGATCCTATCATTTCATTAACTGACATAGCTTTATGTGGACAATTCTTACCTCTTTGAACATGTTGCTGATGCTATAGAAGTAGAAGTGAGATGTCAAGGAATACTGCACTTTTAAACACTCAGTGCATTAAATGACCTCAACATTAATGAAGATGAGACTAAAAATTTCAACAGTGATCTCAACTTCTTTAAAATACTTTTAATCCCTAGCTTTCAAATTGATAATTAGAGGAAATAAACAAATTAGAAATTTAAATTACACGAAAAAATGTTGACTGCCCTTCTTTTCTTAATAAGTTGATGTATTTCCTTTTAACAATTTTTGATTTTTTTTATTCTTCAATATTTTTTGAATGATTAACTCCTGTTTATTTAATTTTCAATATAAAACTTGGAATTCACCCCTTTGCATAACAGGAACAATTTTAGTACTATAGTAATCCATTTTATAACTGAAAAGTTTTGAACCCTATGTTATTATTGGTGTGGTAAAAAATGGTACAGTTAACCTTGGGACACCGAAACTTTACTTGATTCAACAAAACGAATCAGGAAATTCTTGGGGCACAAAATAATTGTGCTTTTTTTTATTTCTGAGTTAACATAGGTAATACACAAAACTTTCTTAGAAAGACTGATTTGTAAAAAGGAAGACAATACAATTTAGAAAAGAATGATGTTTCCGTAGCTGAAGAAACACAATTTGGGACATCATTAAGAAATAAATTGTGAGGCGCTTGATGAAAACGGTTTTTATTCTGTGCATACATCAAAAAATGATCTCAGTTGCATACAAAAAAAATACAGATAAGAATGTCTGATGATATCTATTAAAGCATCTCATTGAAGGTTCTGCTGTTTTAAATAAAATTAATAAATGTGTCTAATCCATTGACTGAACGCATTAATTCGAGAAAATTATCAAAACTTAGTAATTTGTTAAATTAAATTCAAGGAACTGAAAATAAAATGCCTTTTTAGAATACATTTCTAAAATTTTAAATGGTATCTGTTGGTGGCTTAAATGGTCTAATGAGAAAAATGATTCATGTATATTCAATTTTAGTATTTGATAAATCATAAAGTTAACGTAGATTTTAGAGGAGATCAAAAGTAGGATATTATAATTTTTGATTTCATGGGGAAATTTTTATATCCCTTTTTTCCTTTCTTTATTTATCACAACAGATTTGTTCTTTGAAGTGAATTCTTTGATTAGAGTACCATAAGGATGAAATATGGAAGTAAGTAAGTAAGTATTATATATATATATATACTTTTTTTAATGATTATTGTGTTTAGTTTCATAAAGAGTGATTTCATTCAGTTGTGATATAATTAAAAGGAAATGTTATAAATATTTAATCACAATAGATCACAATAATGAAATCAAAGAGATCTAATTTTTAATTTGGATAATTTCATTTGCAAGTCAATTGTGGTATTGTTATGTTTTTATAGCTCATTAATTATTAAAATGTATTTATTTGATAAGAAATTTGTTGAATGTATATAAAGAGGAAAACAATATAAACGTTTCTATGCTCATGACCTTTTATAAAAGTTTTTTTTTTCTTTCACTGAATACTAAAATTTTTAAAATTTTCTTACAAAGGGTATGTGATGGATGTAAAATAACTGTTAGTGAAGATATGTATAAATGTTGATTGAATTTAAAAGATTGTTATGTTTTACATAATGCTTACAGCTTAATAATTAAATATTACATAATGAAGTACTCACAGAAGAGAAAACTTAAAATTTTATAGTGATGATTATAGGATAATATAGAAATTTCAATGAAATCAAAGAGAGATGCTCAAGTTATCTAATTCTTATAAGGTTTCTTATCGACTTCAGACAATTCTTAGCACTAAATAAAATAATTATTAAGAATTTCAATAAAATATGCTCTGCACATTCTCATTCTATAAATTCTTCTAAAAGTGATAAAATAAATCTTCATAAACATGTGAGTTTAAAATTAAAAATTATAGAATTTTAAAAATGTATCATAGAAATATGCGTGTATAGAAAAATTATTAAGTATCATCTATAAAAGAAGTAAATATCTAAAGTAAATAATACTTTAAGTAAAAAATGAAAAAAATATATAGACTTTAAAGTAATGAAATTTGTGAAGGTAAAAACTTGCACACACGGAAATATTGAATTACTTGAATCAAGTTAGCAATGGGCATTTTCTATGATGCTGTAAAACATGAATAGTGAGCATTTGTCATTGAGTGATACTAATCATATTGTTCAATTATTATGTTTCAGTTATGTGAGAAGCTTGAAAATAGACGGCGCATAATTTTTTGCTTCAAAGTTCATTTTTGAATACATCATTGAGTGTTCTCCTGTATGTGGGGTTGATTCCAGTGTATGCGATGTAACTTACAGTCACGTCAAAGCTTTAATGATTAATACTACTGCAAAAATCATCTAACTATTCAAGAAAGAATTTATTGTCATGCAAATAATTACGTCTGTGAATCAGGACTCACGAATATAATTAATTTACTAACATGTCTGTTTTCTCAATTTTTAGTGACAGCTGGGTCCTTAAAATGTATCTCATTGGACCACATATGACTGACCTGACGAAATTAGTTCCGAATCATGCAAAATTTCTAGGAAGACATGAGCAGCAATAATGTTATAGACAAGTTACAATCCAGGTAGGCAATAATTTGGAGTCCTTTATATCAGAAACTTACTGCTGAGATTTTTGTTTACATGAGTTAATCAAAATGTTCAATATCTGACAACACTTAAATATAGTTATTTAAAAAACTAGCAATATATAAGTTTTTCTTTTATTTAAGCAAATTTTAAATGTGAAATGCTGCGTATTGACACCTATTTTATGTGAATGCCCTAAATAAGGTCATTTATTCGCGTACCACTTCATCTCTTATCTGCTATTTCTTGACGTGTAAAATAGAATCTTTGTTCTGCTTACTTTTTGTTGCAGTATGTTTAATGCCTAGCATGGCATATATATATATATATATATATATATATATATATACCTATATATATATATATATACCTATATATATATACATATAAATATATATATATATATATATACATATTTATATACATATATATATATATATATATATATATATATATTTATATATATATATATATATATATATATATATATATATTTATATATATATATATATATATATATATATATATATATATATATATATATATATATATATATATATATATATATATATATATATATATATATATATATATATATATATATATATATATATATATATATATATATATATATATATATATTACCAAAAACAACCCTATTACACATATAGAAGTTAAAAATCTAATATTATTAATACAAATTTTATAATTTTTATATCTAATGTGCTTTTTGCTAATTAAAACATTAGATTTTGTACTGCGATAATATAGGAAATTTGTTCGGAAATACCGAGGATATGAATCAAAGCTACCTTGTTTGAAGTGTACATTTGTAAAATAGCTACATCTTCAATTCAAAAAATTTTGAAAATTCATTTTGAAATTTGAGTTTTTTACTTATTTGTACAACATTTTATTCCCTAGATTTGAAAATTATGCTTGTTTAACTTACTTAATAATATTAAGTTTAATATTTTGATGCTATTGAGTAATGTTTTTGATATATAAATAACATGGATTATTATATATGTCCCGGAAATTTCCTGAGAATGTTGTAGTGATTAATACATTTTGCAAAGTATCTAACAAATCATTTTATAATTATACTTATTGGCAAGGTAACGTAGCGTTCTAAAAATTCTTTGGATGTTTTTGTTTATTTCATGCTGCTGTGAGTTACAAGATGCTAAAATGAAAGTCAACAAAGTGAAAATTTTGTATATTTTACATTTTTTTATTTGATATAACTGTAAGCTAGGTGGCTGAATGAATATTATTAATGTAACAGCCAATTATTGTAATTTTTGTTTTTTCGATTGGCTTCATGTATTTTTGATGCTATAAATTTTCACTCACAGGCAGGATGATTGTGGAAAATGTCAATAAAATAACAGAAATATTCAATATTAATCATTATGATAACAGTCATATAAACAGAAGATTAATTACAAAACAAACTTAAACCATTTTCAACAACCTGGATTAAAAGAAAGTTTGATATTGTGGCACCCCTCAAATTGACAAAAAAAGCATGATGGATAGAATTTCTATCTGCAAAACCACAAAAAAATGGAATTAAATGGAACCACTTTTTTTAAGTATTGTAACTGGGGATGAGAAATAGGTCGCGTATAATAACACTGTATGAAGATGTGATCGTATATAAACATCGGTAAAGTGCTTGTAGTGAAACCGTTTCGAATGCTAAAAAACTGGTATTAAGAGAAGATTGGGAATTTCTAGAGTTTTTCTCCAATAGAGACCAAGACTTCTATTAGAGAGGTATTATTAAGATACTTTTAAAAGGGCAAAATAATATGAATATAAAGGTGCATATTTGGCCAAAGTTAGTTATCTGAAACATGTTAATAAAAAATTTTGGAATTCACCCAAAAATGTTGGAATTATTTTCCTCAACATATCAATTTAATTGTTAATTATACAATTTAATATTAGGTATTTTTTCAATTCTAAATTCTTCTAATGAAAACAACAAAAACTCGTCAAACTTTTCTCATTAAATTGAATCGAATCTCGCTAAAATTTTTATGCGTTAATTTTATGGTTGAATCAAGTTAATAAATAATTGAGAGGGAAATTACATTTTTTGAAAATGTTATGAATTTTCATTATGATTTGATAATTCCTTTGAAAAGTGAAAACTTTATTTAGAAAGCCTATTTCAGTAAAAAATAAATGAGGAAAATTTATTTTGCCTTAAATTTATCAACTAATTAAATCTTTTGAGGAGAATATTTTTCATTCACATATTTAATGAGTTTTTGCTTTCGAGAATTAATATTTGTGCATTTTTTAATCTATAATTATTTGAAGTTTACATGTTTAAATAGCATTTATTTTAGAAGTTATATTTTTTTCCATTTTATTTTTATTAAAACATGAATTGTTGTGTTCCTTAGTAAATGAAAAATCATGTTTATATGAGAACATTTTTCAAGCTCTAATTTCTTTTCTTAAAAGAAACTAAAATATATAATATGTAGAATTTGATATTAAAACTATATTTTTATGACTTTACCAATTCTTGGCTCTATTATATAAATGTTTTATATTAAAATATTTTTGCCCTAACATTTCCATGTTGATATATATTGTAAGTTAATAATAAAAACGTTCTCCCTATATGATTCAACTGACATACGTTACTGCAAAATAAAAAATTTAATTTCCGTTTTTACTATATCTAAGAAGAATTTGCTTTTTTAAATATATTTTCCCGGTTTAAATATACAGCTTTATGATTTTAGAAATTCTGTAGCGTATTGTGCCAATATAATAAAGATATTTCCCTTGACATTTCAAAACGTTTTGCATTTGTATTCCAAGAATAAACATAATAGAATAAATTTTAGAAAATTTAGAAACTCTAATTGGAATTTAAAAGTTTCGCATTATTTTTTTTTTACAAAACTGCGTAATATTTACGAACTATTTATAGAAAAAACAATAATTATATGAACAGCGTAAATATAATATTCATGAGAATATGAAATACCTATGTTAAACAACTAGAATGCAAGAGATGTAAATATCTTTATTTTACATTTTATCTTGAATTCTTGTTTTTCAGCTTAAGCATTTTATATTATTTTCATATCATATCATATATATACAAATGCAGAATTTTTTTCTGGTCTGAAATGAAAATTCTTATTCGATTTATGAGTAATAAGAAGGAAAATATTGTTGTTTTTGCTTTTAATTTTACAATTTTTGAACTTTTTCAAATTCATGATATTCGTTAATAAAAAGAACTTTTATGATTTGTTACTTACACAAAAATATCCTGAGTCTACTTAGAAGTAAATAAATTGTGAAATGTATAATTTAATTCCATTGCATTTTTTATTTACTTATGAGGTACTCTTCGTAAATTTTGGATAATTGAATGTTATTAATGAACATGTTTGCAGTTTAAAATATATAAAGCAGCTTTGTTTACTTAAATAAAAATAGTTTTTTGGTATGTAACTATAAATTCATATTTAAAAATAATTCCCTGAAGCACTTAAGAAATTTCACTCTTTACTATGAAATGAACACCCAGATATACTTATATCTCCAAAATTATTCTAAATTGAAAAACATTAATCTTAATAAATCTGGATTAATTGAAAGAAGGAAACTCAAAACTAAGAAATGTTTTCCTAGTAATTAAAATTTTTCAATTAATCACAATATTTTACTTTCTAAAATATGCAATAAGTATGATTAGAAAATTAGACTTATGAAAGAAATCTAAACATATTTCAGCTATTTCATCTAATTTACAGAGAGTTAATATAAAATGAAAATTGTAAAGAGTTAAATTTACTTTGAAAAATATAACCTTGTAAAGATATATCGAAACAGAAACAATATGTTTTAATGATGTTATTTTATTAAATGCATGCCTGGTTTTTTTATCGAGATGAATGCTAACAACACACACAAACTACATTATATTTATTAACTTATTTCGTTCTAAATCATTGCTTTATAATTCTTTACCTCTTCTTAGAAGTAAATTCATCTAGTTCCTGATTCTGTTCTTAAATTTACTTTCAGTTTTTCAAAGAATAATATCAGTTACGATGTTTATATTGTTTCTATAAACATTAAGAATTTTTATTTTTTCATTTTAGTCGTAGGCTTTTTTAAAATGAAAGACATACTTACAATGAAAGGATATTCATAGGAAGAATATTAATAATATTCTTATCCTATACCAAGCCTATAGAACTGTTCTTCGTTCTCTGCCTAGCCTAATACTACTTAGACTTGACAGAGAATGAAAATTAAAAAGAAAAAAGCATTCACTTTTAAATATGAATAAGAATTTCCTAGATGTGAGTGAAGTCAAACCGTTTTAAAGTCAGTATTTTATTAATAGTTTTACATGAGATAAAAAGTTAAAATTTCATATTAAACTGTAATATTCAATAATTTGATTAAAAGAAGAAGCTAGAGGCTTATGCGGTAAATTGACTGATTAGTGTGATTCAAAAAAGACACCTTTTTACAAACATCACACACACACACACACACATTCGTGAAGATAAGGAATCATCAAAATTACCTTTAATATTTAATTGACATAAAAACGCACCTCGTAAAACTGCTGTTTTCAGATTCAAGACAGAATTTTAAAAAAATTGAGTAATTCTGTTTGTTATTTTTGCGAGCATTACTGATTTCCAAATGTAAATAAAGCAATGTGTTGTTGTTTATTTCACGGTTTATTTTTAAAAAAAACTATAAGATGAGCGAATAATTGTTACTCAAATTAAAAAAAAATTTAAATAACTAAATTATAGAACACACTTTGAAACCTATGACAAATTTCATAATCTCCATTTTCAATGAAAAGTTTATCATGCTATAACTGAAGTTGCAGATAAGAAACTAGATTTAATGAAGTAATGTTATATTGATAATACTTTAGAATCTTAACTATGCAATATTAAAATTAAAGATAATTAATTTTATAACTTACACATTTAATCCAGATCATTTGATAATAATGTACAATGCTTAATATATTTACTTGGAAATATATCTCTGTAATTTTAAAGAATTGAACTAGCAATTTTTTTGACTTCCATTAGTATTAAGATGTTACTGATAATTGCATTAATGTGTTATTTAACTGCATAGAATCTATTGTTGTTAATTTATTCTAAAGTTCAATATATTCTTAGAAGATTTGAAAATGATAACGTTACAGCTGCATCGTTCTTAATATTGTAATTTCTTTTGTATTTTTTTTTTCAAAAAAATATGCATTTTGGCAATTTTTTTTATTGCTCTAATTTTTAAACAAATAATTCTGCCCATAAATATGCCATTAAATTTGATCATATTTTCAGAATAGACATGTTTAATAATTCATTATTTTACAGCTAATTTTTGCAAACTCTTTTCAGTATATTTTAATAAATAATTCATGAAAACTTGTCTGCAAAAAATTCCTTATTATTAGAGATAAAAATGATAATATATATGGACATAATAGAAAAAAGTCAAAATGAGAGATAATAAAAAATCGACATGGAAATTATCAATAAAATATTATCATATGCAATTTTTAACCTATTATTTTTGAAAAGTTAAGGAATAATGAACACCCAAAATAAAAGTTTCATTTTTTTATCATAATCATTTAGTATTTTGCATATAGTTCAATAATTTATAAGCAATAAATTTAAATTTTGTGAAGTTGAACAGTAAATGCTTATAATAATAATTATAAGCATTTACTGTTCAACTTCACAAACATATACATATTGTACAATACATATACATATTGCTCTGATCAAGCATTTATTTAATATTAAAAGTAAAATATTAGATAAATGCTTGATCACACACACACACACACACACATTGAATAATATTGACTAACCTTTAAAGTATAACCCCAACATAAAACATTTTCATATATGAATATATTATAATTGGTAGTTTTTGTAATACTTTGAAATATAAAACATAATGTATTAAAAGTATTATAGAATAAAAATCACTTCACCGAAGAATATTGCTTTTATATTCATTTTAAGGTAAAATTTCAGATAACGTTATATAATGAATTTGATATAAAAAATTTTTTATAAATTTATTTTTACTGTGTAATATATAAGTACTTTAAGAACAGTATAAAATGTATCATTAGTAAAGTTATTTTACGATATTTTTTATTAGAATAGCATTCATGAGAAACAATTTTTTATTTATTATCTATAACTCTAAATTAATTCTAATTTTGTACTGTAAGACATTAATTATATATATTTTTATATTATGATTATCAAAACACTAAACATTGTTTTATACGCAATATTAAAACATGTTACAGAATGTATGAAGAAAGAATTTTCCAATATTTTTGTTCCCTTAAAAATAGTTTTTTCATTTCAATCTCAACGAAAATTTTAGATTCATTTTGTTTGAATATACACTCAAGAACACTAAAAGTAACACATCAGGAAGAAAAAAAGTACAATAACAAAATTTTGAGGAGAAATTTAATGAGAGATATTCTATGAAAATATGATCCTAGTTTCATGCAAATGCGCATGAATATTAACTCGGCTGGTTCAGAGAAATTGAAAGGTTAGTCCTATATTATTCGGTTCATAATATATGATTTATAAACATCAGAGAACTTGATTAAGATAATAATGTCAGATAGAAGAGTGAAAAGTCATTTCTCACAGTTAACCACATCAGGATGAAGCTTCATTATCAGTCTTAAATCTGCAGGTTGTTTAATGTGTCGTACTGGTAGTAAAGTGAATAGTTTGTAATGTTCTGTTAGACTATATTGGGACCTCTGACACAATGCTACCCACTTGAGACGCACTGGATCGGAAGTTAACTGGAAGATGATAAGAAAGACAAAGTATTATGCCGCAAGTTGCCGTAGAACCTTACACAGTGACACTTTCTACGATACAATCCAAAATATTTGTGACAATCATTCCACAAACCATTTTCATCCACCTTATGGAAACAAATCTGTGATCCAAATTTCCGTTTCTCATGCTTTCTTGAACACAAAAACAATATGAGTCCGTTTACAATGGGGACAATTTAGAGAGATATGGAATGATACAGATTTACAAAATGTATTGTTAAGTAATGAATGTTGGGTCATTCTGGGAACACGTGAGATCGCCACATTTATATATAGAGATGCTTCATGAATGGTACCATCCCACCCATACTATCGCACGAAATAGGTTTAATAGTCCTGGGAGGGTGCATAGCATATGACAGCCAGTCTTTTCTAGTTGTGGAATATGGGAAATTTCAGCTTTATGTTAATGACTCTCTTTGATCTTATGTAGGATCTTTTAAAACTTGAATCCCATAGACAATTTTTGAACAAGAGAATACTTGTTCCTTTATACATATTGTTGTCCAAAACTTTCTTGGTCATATTCTAATTCTTCCACGAACATGTGTTTCCCGAATTTTCTCCCTATAGAAGCGTGGGTGATTAGCAGAAACATCGTATTCCCTCTTGTCATTCTGTACATAATTTGGAGGCGGTTGTTTAAGATTTGTGGGTCCATCTGCCTTAGGACAACATCAGACGTCTGCTCAATTCAATGTCGGAACACATTTAGTCGTATATAACAATAAGATGTGATATGATCCTCTGTTGATGTTGCGTTATTTTTGCTCAGTTGGGCCCACTAAATTTGTTTTTCTGAATTTGGAATCAAATGAATCTCTCATATGCATCAATACATATACATAAAAAATATAAATATTTTTATGTATGTATGCATATATATATATATATATATATATATATATATATATATATATATTTATATATATATAATATATATGTATATATATTATATATATACATATATAATATATATATATATATATATATATAATATATATATAATATATATATATATATATATAATATATATATATATATATATATATAATATATATATATATGTATATATATAATATATATATATATAATGTATATATTATATATATACATATATACACAGAATATAAGAGAGACAGAGTATTATTTTAACTTTTTCTTTGTTATAATGTACGACTGAGAAAGAAAAGAAATATATTCTTATTATTTCAAAATAAATTCATATTTAAAGTAAATCCATATTTATTTAAAATGAATGGCCATTGGATGTGACCATTGGTAGAATATTTCATTAGCAATAGTTTAAATCCATCGTATCCATTGTTAAATCCATGTAAATACATAAATTCATCGTATCAGTTAATATAAAATGAATCTGCCCCTTCTTAAAATTCCAGACATTAAACGGCAAAGCAGCGAATAGAATATAAAGTAAAATGACTCCGAATGGCAATGATTTTGCTATTATAACTTAGAGAAAAAGATAATAAGATAATATTGCTCAAGCCTAAGTTCATAATTCATATTTCAGGAATATATATTCTATACAAATTTTCTCGCAGTTTTTTTTAATTCTTCCTTCATTCAAGCACAATTTATTTCATATATTAAAGCACAACATATTTTATATTATCAAGAAAATTTTTTTTATTAAATATGTACATTTACAATACTTATTTATATATGCACAGAATAATTTATATAGCACAATATATTATCATTCAAGTACATTTTATTTCTCAATATTTTAAAACTTACAAGTAAAATTATATTTAATGAAGTAAACAGAAAGAATATTGTTCTTAAAAGTTATTAGCAGTCATGATTTTTCAATATTTTTTTGGCATTTTAATAATTATAAGTAATAATTTTGCAAGCTGTTTCTAACCATATAGCAACTGAAATAGTTCTAGAATATCATAATTAATTTAATTAATTATTCAGGAATTAAGTTGAATGATAAATATAAACGTTACAGACAGAAGAATTTTTTAACTAGTTGATTACTTGTTTATAGTGAGGATTATAGAACTCTGGTGATAACCACTAAATTAAACGCAGTTATAGTTAATGAAAAAGTTATTTCATTATTTCAAAACTTAGAATATAATAAGAATTTATTTGTTCAAAATTTAACCCATTCCCAATGGTAAATCCAGCTACAAACATTGTATCTTATACATTTGGTTGCTTAATCTAGTTAGGGTTGATAGTTGGGAAAACAAATTATGTTTAAACTAATTAAATATTTCAAAAGCTTTTACAAATGTGCCACTGAATATTAAAGTTGCTTCCTCTGAATTAAGCAAATTTAAAGATTCGTTTTAACTAGTAACGAACAGTGCGATTTAAATGCTATAATTTTAATGAGATCCCAAAATGATTGAGCCTTTTAAAAACTTAAGCTTGAATTTTATTATTTATTAAAAGAAATACTTAAGTAATAAATAATAAAACAACTTCTTGTATAAAATAGTACATAAGATGTTATTTTAGGATGTATCTCGAGTGTTTATAACATATACTAAAATAAAAATATGCATTTTGTAGAATGATAGAGAATATTTTTCAAACATTTGCAAATTATAAACAGAATCTCATATTCTCTATTTTTGTTTTTTATTGCCTGAAAATATATTCTCGAAAACTTGCGATTTAGACATTTTTAAGACTTAGATATAATTGTAATGAAAAAGATATTTACTTAACTGAAAGTTTATTTGCATATTTGAACCTATTAATTCTTAGTTTGCAGTCATGTCAATATATTTTAATTCCCCTTCATTTTCACTTAATTCTTCTTCATTCTCACTTCATTCTTCTTCATTCTCACTTCATTCTTCTTCATTCTTCTTCATTCTCACTTCATTCTTCTTCATTCTCACTTCATTCTTCTTCATTCTCACTTCATTCTTCTTCATTCTCACTTCATTCTTCTTCATTCTCACATCATTCTTCTTCATCTCACTTCATTCTTATTATGTTACCTACATAATAGCCACATGATTTAAATTCTATGTTATGTAGTCTAATCTTTTGAGAGAAATCAGTTATCAATTACATTCAATCTTAATTGAATTAATATTATGGCATTTTAATTTGTCTCTCTGATATTAAATGAAAAAAATTCATTTTTTATTTTAAAACAAATTCTAATGCTGATAAATTATCATAATATTTACTATGATCAATATTTTTATAGTTAAAATGATATATCTGTTGAAATTTTTAATTGTATTTTTTTGGCATAGAAATTTCAATTTAAATTAATTTTTCGAAGTTATTAAACTTCACAACTCATGACTTATTTGATTTTGTTGTCAATGAATGTCAATATTGTATAATTATAGAAACTAATATTGAAACTTTTGACAACGTTTAATTACACAAACTAGATTTTGGGCTTTCAAACTTCTGAACTTCGAAAATTCTCAAATATATATCCAGTTTAAATAATTGATGTTTTCCGATTGTTTAATAAATTCAGCTGTTGTTTTCTTATAAAGATAAATCTCTTGACAGACAGCTATTTTCTTTTTTGGTTCATTATCAGTTCATGTTATCATTACAAATTACTTACTTAAAATTAATACAGAAATACTTTAATCTGTCTGAAAGATGAATGAGGAAATTCTCCATTAATCTGTTGATTTTAATCTGTTTCTAAATAAATGCGATGGACGACATTTTAAAATCATTTTTTCTTATTTTAATAATTATTTTACGCTATAAGCATCCATTCTTTTTACATAGCTTTCATTTCATTATATTGTGTATGTGAACGCCTTACTAAAATTTGACGCATTTCCATTGGGAAAAGCTAAATATTAAAAAAAAGCAACACGGAAAATTATTATGTTAACTTGCTCAATTGGAATGTAATAATTCTTTTCTCAAATAAAGTTATCGCAATTGAATAATTTGAAATATTGTTATAAATCCTGCTACTTTTTGAATAACAAGAATTACATGATACATTACCATAAAATAGAGTGAAATATTTTTTAATTAATACGAATGGCTATATTTGAATTGTTACTCGCATTCATATAGAGGAGATTAAGTAAGCGTAAATTTAATTACTGAATAATGGGAATTATATCTTTTTGTGAAACTTTAAAATCATGTTGAAAAACACAAGCCAAAATAATCGTTAAATAAATAGAATCATCTCATAGAAAAATTTATGTTTCAGAAATTACATTATTTTGAGGGAATATTTAAAAAAATTCTTAAAAAATATAAAAACTCTATCGCTTTGGGAAGAGTGTTATTCTCATGACGAGTTCCATTTCAATATCATGAAAATTCATCATGTTGATTAATTACGGCAAGGGTGAATAAATTATGCCGTTGTTGCAATATCTTCCTTGAGAAATGATACATATAGGGATACTAGGTAAATATATTAAATCTACTTGGTATTTGTATTTATGCTACGATCATAAAATCTCCTCCTGATGGAACACATTCTGAATGTATTATGATATCATTTGTCATCAATTACTCCTTTTGATGTACCAAAAATACATTTAAGATTGAACAAAGCAAAACTTCCTATATAAACAATCATTAGAAAGAAAAGGTATATAAACTAAAAATAAAAATGCATGCCTTTAATCAAACAATTACTTGGTCTGAATTTCAAAAATGCGTTTATTGTTAAAAAGTGTTTTAATCCTTCGAATGAAGTTGCTCACGCATTAATTTCAAAATCAAAATCTGTGTATTGTTTACTAAAAGTCATTTTATGCGTTGAAGCATCTGTCATTTCCTTGCGTCACCAAACAAATTTACTTTCATATCTCGCTTCGTAATATGTAAATATAACTTATTCACTACCACGAATCATTATTAACACAATAGAAAAGAAGTTTGCACGAGCACTAGAGATTACGTAATTTTTCTGCTAGATTCTCCCTCTTTCGAATACGCTTTTAACATGATATTTTCATTCAATAGTTAAAAAACAACAAAAAATAATTTTCTATATTTTCTCTCTAAAAATCAGATTAGTTGTATTTGCTTTATTATATTATAAGTAAATTGCGATATTTCCATTTCACATATTCCTTTTATTAAAATCATATTAGTTCTCTGCATTAATTCTAAAAACTACTGTTAAGCACCAATGAGTAACATTTTGACTGCTTTTGATTACCTGAAAAGCTTATAGCAATATCTTATATTAATTAAAACATTTTATGATGCTTATATATAATACTATGTTTATTAATAGTTTCCCAAAATTTGATTATTTAACAATATATATATATATATATATATATTATCTTGTCACTGAAAAAATTGTCTTATTATCAAAATCGAAATTATTTTTAGTTATGCAAAGAAATTTCACTAATTCAAATTAGATTATTAAATTTAGTATTTACGGAATTCTTTTGTGATCATATATTTTAAATGGTATTCATTATTAGCAAAATACCGAAATGTGTTAGTTTTTATGAATTCAACAAATAAATATTAATAAATTAATACTAGTATTTGGAATTTCTGTCTCAACTTTATCGGAAGATTTTCGCACGAAATGAGATGAGAAGAAAATTATATTGCAATGAATATCTTCAATGCAATTGCATTACTGTACAGCTGGCTAACTAGCTGTCTTGAAATATTTTAATTATATTTCTGAATGCTGAAATTAATTAATTGGTAAATGAGTTAAAGGATAATTTTCGTGATTCCTTTAAGACAATCTTTCTCTTTGATTTTTATCTAGATTTAAATATTATGGTCCACTATAGTTTGATGTCATCAAATCCTTAGAAAATTCATTGTATATATTTTATATTTTAATCATATCAATGGTCAAAACAACTCTATAAAAAGCAGAAATAATTAAAATGTCTTACAGAATAATTGAAAATATTTAATAAAATTGATGAAATCTTTCTGTAACTATGCATACTTCAGAATTCATCTAAATGAGGCATATTAACATTATCATGCATTTTTTTTTTAATTTTTATAGATCATGGACACAGTTTAAGAGTGCATTTTGCAGATGAGTGCAGTAAAGTTGTGTTTCATGAGTATTTCATTTCATTTCATATTCTTGTGAAAATATATGAGCAATTACATGACTCTTGAAAATATAAAATCGTTTTCCTTGATGAAAAATGAAGAAAATAACTTCCTTATTAAAAAAAAAAAGGTCTGTATGCCAAAATCACAAAAAAATGCATATCTTTTGAAAGTTAATACAATTAAGTAGGAAGTAGACACAAATAAATGTCCTATAGCGATCTTACTGGCAATAAGAATTTAAGATCAATTAAAAATCTAAATAGTGGAAAACTTGATAAATTTACAGTTTTATTTCAATTATTTATAAAAAATTAGTTACCAGTAGAAAAATAAATATAATTTATGCAATATAAAACACGGCATTGTGTGTGGAGAAAATCTTTTTCGCATTATGCAAATTAATTTCAAATACACATTTAATTCCTTATAAAACAGATTTATATTTTAATCATTGATAAAATATAAATCTCTAATAATAATTTAAAATTAAAAACTTTAAAAGTTTCTGGGAATCGTGCAATAGAGAAGCTTACAAGTTATCTTACACTTAGTAAGTCACCTTACACTGATATTGCAAACGAAAACAATTATACAAAATAAATCATTACCTATATACTATTTACAAATGGTATTTATATATTCATATAAATTTGTATTTTTAATATTTAGTATAAATTCAAACTGTAAATCAGTTTTATCATTAAATATTTTAAGTTTATTATGTTTAGCATTTACATATAACATGAAAGTTTCGTTGCCTGGAAAAAGTCTTATTTCAGTTATTTTACCTATGAAATAACTGAAATTAGAATTTTTCAGGCAACGAAACTTTGTGTGTCATCTTATCACACACAAAAAAGTGTTATCTTTTCACACAGTAGAAAATATATATATATATATATATATATATATATATATACACATCTATATATATATATATATATATATATATATATATATATATATATATATATATATAAACTAATAGAAGTATTTGAACTCAGATGATTTATTTTGTTTGAATAAAGTTTCTACGAAGGAGGGTACTGAGTAACATCATGGTCCCCATCTTTCAGAAAGTAATCACCATATGTTTAAGCAGATTAAATTATTACCATAAGAAAATAGATATTACGATAAAAAATATTTAGTTGAAAAATCTCAAAATATAAAAATCAAATATATTTTTATTACATTTTTTATCTCCTTGATACTTAGTCTTGTAAGATTTTACAAACCATACATATTTTATTTATATCAGGTTATTACTTCGTACACAAAAATTGCTAAATCAAAAACCGAAAATTAGTGCCTTGTCTAATAATATGTAATTTTTAAGCAATATATAACATAGAAAATTGAAATATTCTCAGAGATAATGTATATCACATTGTAATTCCAAAATAAAATTTCTTAAAAAAAAGTGCCATCGGAAAATCTAATTAATAGAATTTTTAAAATTATGAAACATAATCAGGGTATCTCAAGTCAAACATATTTCGTTAAAGCAACCTATATCACAGTTGAAACAAAAAAGGTTGTTTTCTATTTTTATCATATTAATTAGAAATCCAAAATTGCAATGATAAAAATTAATTATTAGGCCTTTGAATGTTTTATAATGTTGCTTTTATAAGAAATATTAATATCATAATAGTAATTTAAAAAGTTCATAACAAAGCAAATATTATTTAATTTTTTGAATTTTAAGATAGTCATGATAAAAGGTTTCATATTGGTTGCCATGCTTTTTAAAGTAAATTTACTATCTCAATAATTAAGGAATATTTTACAATTTTTCAAAACTTGAACACAATATTCTCCTTTTTAAAGGATAAAATATTTGAAATCAAATTTTTTTTAAATATGTGTAAATATAATACTTTATATAAGATTAGATTGCATAAAACCACAATATCTTGAAATTTAAAAAAAAGAGAAAATAATTTTTAGAAAAAAGGAAAGTTAAATGTATTTTTAAATTGCCCATTTTAAGAATTGTTTTTTTCCCATATGAAGAAGAATTTTGTTTTTACTGTAAACAACACAGAATAGGAAATGTAATTTTCTTGTCAAAGTTAAAAGCGCTTAATATTAATGAAATTACTAGAATAACATTTACATTTTAAAGATATTTAGTATGGTAAGAAATTAAGTACTGAAAATATCATGATAATCGGAAAAATCATTAAAATAATTTTAGGATGATACAATGTTAGACTTTGGATTTTTTTATATTCTTTTGGAGAAGTAATTTCATTTTTATTAAAATTAGGGATGAAGAAGTATAATGAGCATTTATAAGCTTTTGAATACTTCTTTATTGATGGCAATGTGCTGCGTATAACTTTTTGAAAAGGGCTCTCTTATACACTTATATGTAACATACGCCTTTAAAATTTAATTTAAAAAGATTTCTAAATTTATTGAATATAAATTACATAATGGAACATTTGTGTGCTAGTTTCAAAATTAAATAATTCCAAATCATTGCAGTGTTATATTTTCAAAAATATATTTTAAATATTAAAAATTAATAGAAGAATCTTTAATGAAAATAAACGTCTCTGTATTAATAAAATCTTCTGAGAAAATTAAAAATTGGTTAATATAACCTAACTTGTATAATATTGGAAATATTTAATATAAAATCAATCCTTTAATATCTATCATTTCAAAAACCTACAAAAAGAATGATGTTGTGGATAATGTGTGGATGATTTAAATTTTAGACGACACATGATTATATTTTCATCTTTGATGCACTTAAAATTTCCTAACGCCTATGAAAAAACTAGTAAAAATAAACAAAACTTTCCTACAGACTAAATATCACTTTTGCTACTACCAACGCCTTTTTTCTTTTTTTCTCATTTCTCTAGTTTTTTTGGACAGTATATATTGTTTGTTAAATACTAAAGCCCTTTCACAATCGTTTTTGTCCTAATATATTAATAGTCATACAAATGTGTATTATAGTATGTAGTAAATTTTATGTGTCCAAATACATTTATGGGTCTGTGTACTGAAGAATATCTTTGGTTTATTTACAATTTTAAATTTAAAATTAAACTGTTCACATTTACTACATCAGATTAAGAGCCAATTCAACTATTTAGAAAATTCAAGGTATGAATCAACCAAAAACAAACATGATTACTAAAAAGAGTTCAAATACGATTATGTATGAGGAAGATAATCAGATCAACAACTTATAATTAGGTTTAAAATATTTTACGTGACTTAATTTTTTAAGACTTAAAATGTCACGCGAGAATGTATGAAACTATTTTTTTGGAAAACCATCCTTAAATTCTTGGTGGACAGAAACTTTTTATTTCATTCTGACTTTGAGGAGAATATTTTTGACTCTTCATTATACCATTATACACACATACACAGATATATATATATATATATATATATATATATATATATATATATATAAAACTTTTATAAATAATATGTATTAAATGTATTTGATGTAAAGTTAAACATATGCTGATGTGAAAACTTTGAAATTTATTTGACAACGTAGCTTATTTTTCGAACGAAATTTATGACATTAATATAAACATGAAACTGTCACTGCTTTCAGATTCTATTATTTGCTTTCCTTGCATGTAGGAAGTATAACAAATAGCAGATTCTTGATATGATGTCGAGAAAATGTATGTATATTGGAACTGGAAACTGGCTTACTAGTTACAAACTAAGTACCAACAGTGCAAATATAACTTTACTCTCGACTTATGAATCATGTCGCTATTTATGGGACACGCACAAATAGATATATTGGAAATTTAACTTAAAAGGAAAGAAATTTATTGATAAAGAGTATGAATATGGAATTCATATCTTAAAAGTGTTATTGATAAGCATACTTCCAGTATTAGAAGTCTAAACTGACCTCCGAATTTTTAGAGTTTTAACCAAAACACAAGACAATATAAATGTTTGATTACAGTGCTGAGTTATTTATGTTTAAAATAAATTATTCATATATATGTGTGTATGTATTGAATTTTTTTAAGCCAAATTATGTGATGTAATATCGGAATAAGGAGAAAATAACAACATTTTTTTTTAAATTTTCATACATATAATCAATTTAATTGTACCATATTACAAAAATTATACATGAATTTCAGTTTTCATTGAAAAAAATATTTGATTAAAATTATAATTTCATATCAAATCTGGATTTAATAAATTTTATCATACATATAATACTTTCTTGAATAAAGCTGTTAAATAATTTTTTATTTGTTAAAACAATAACAAATATAAAATTAATTACAGTTAAAAGACTGATCTCACTAGTTATATTTTTAAAAAAATGTTCTGATATATAGATGTGTGATAAAAAAAAAAAAACAGGATATTATATAAACTAATGCTTAATATTATTTAACATATTTTTTGTATATTTCAATAACCTGACATTTATTGTTAATAGTTAAAATTCTTAGATGTTAAGATATGCACAGATATTATTAAAATATTGAATTTTATGACGCAGGATTATGTTTACTATATTACCTAATTTTTATTGGATTTTTAAGCTATTGTGATTATGACTAATAACACTGGACAACAAAAGCAACTTTTTTCTTTACTAAAATGGAAATTTTTTCCTTTCTTTTTAATTTTTAAGAACAAAATTTTCCTACTTGACCACCCTGATAATTAATTTTATTTTTTAGCGGAAATGACTGATTTTCATGTTCATGTAAATAATCTTATATTAAAATTAGGGGAGTAATTATTAGAAAATTTGCCATTTGTATGAGCAACAGAAGCTTAATTTAGGAAGAAAAGTTATCTGATGGCTATTTTTACTTCCACTGTTCATTATTTATTGGATAAAGTATCTTAAGGGAAAGTGTTTCTGATAGCAGTAATTTACAGATTATTCATATCTACTTGAAAAAGTTCAGCTTGTTTGGATATGTGTTTGTCCTTTTAATAAACAGAGTAGTGATAGTGATATGTGAGTCGGACCATCCATAAAATATCGAAAAAGCTTCAATAATGAAGTCGATAACGAGATCTTTTCGTAACAAGTGGAGCGTAATTGTTGCCACCTAGTGATGATAAAAAGAAAATGCAGTAATTGAGAGATTGAAGAAGCTTGAATACCTGCCCTTTTTTCGTGATTTATTAATGCTCTCAACATTAATAAATCACGAAAAAATATTTTTCTAAGTAGTTTCTGCAGCATCAAGTAACTACTTTCTCTCTTTGAGAAGGATTTTTTTCCGTAAAATTTAATATATAGAAAAATGTTGAAAACATTATAAATATGACATAACAATAGTTGTCTAAGAAATTAATTAAAATAACTCAAAGGAAATATCAAAGAATTATATTCAAGAAAAGCTTGTAAACCATGTGCAAATTAAAAAATATAGAATAGATAACACACAGATTTAGTATTTATAAATAGTTTAATTCATTTATAGTTTCTTAAAAGAGTCTATTTAAAAAACTTCGTAGAGGAAATAAGCTAAAAAAAAGTTAACCTTAATCATGTGAATTAAAAAACTTTTGCAAAAGATTTACATAGGGTATTCTATCGTGGGAAAGTGTTAAAGATAATTATTGGATTAACTCTATTAATCCATTACATATTATTAGAGTTAATCCAATAATTATTTCAAAAAGACAATGTTCAAAGTTCAAGAATTTACTTGATCAGTCATTTTGAAATAAAATCATTCATTTTCTTTTCAGATTCAAATTGTTTTGCTATTCATGACGCTGGTACAGATAAATGACAAGATTTATTATAAACCTAAATTTAAGTAGTAAAATACCAACCTCTTTAAGGTTTAAGAAATGTACTATTTAATTATTATAATATATATATATATATATATATGTATATATATGTATATATATATATATATATATATATATATATATATATATATATATATATATATATATATATATATAGTGGTGGCCAAAACTGTGGACACATTTGGAAATTTTTATGTTTTGAATTTTGTATGCTCATAGAAAATGTTACGTTTCGCAAAACACAAACGTGTATGAATCATTTTGAAGAGAATTTATTACTGAATTCAACACAAAATTTAATTATTTGCAATGTAAAAAAGTTAAATGACAATAGTTATCGATATACATTAGATAGTGATGATTGCAGTGAGTTATCAGTACTTAGTATTGTACTCATTATTTCTGATTACAGCTTCACATCGACGTTTCATTGAGCTGACAGAAGTTTTAAGCTCTTCTTTCGTTATTACATGATGCCAGGAAACAATTATAGCCTCAATTAGTTCCCTTTTATTTGAAGGGCGCCGCATTCAGACAAGAGTTTTCAAACCTGTTTCTTATACACTGCAATTACAAGTAGGAATTTTTGTTAAAATTTTTAATATTTAGTCAAGAAGCAATTACAGTAAATAAAGAGTAGACTGGATACATAGAAAGAGATGTAATATTATTGTGTTACGAGAAAGTGGTCTTTCTTATGCTGAAATTTCAAGACAGGTGGGTGGTTCAGTGACTACATCTGAAGTCCGAAAGTCTTGTTTACGGTATCCGGAGACAAATTCAATAAAAAATAAAGAAGAAAAAGGCCGAAAAAGGTGTACCACATCTATTGATGACAGAAGAATAGAAAGACTATAAGATAAAAAAATGTCCTCAGCGGCCATCAGAATTGATCTGAATGATGCTGGTATTTCTGTGAGTTCAAGAACAATCAGGAGAAGATTAACAGAAGTTGGATTGAGAGGTAGAATTCCACGAAAAAAGCCTTATCTTAATTTTCAGCAACGAAATAAAAGACTACAGTGGGTAAAGGAACACATTAATTGGACAGATTATCAGTGGTCACAAGTTATATGGAGTTATGAAACTAAGCTATCGTTATTCGGTAGTGATGGGCGAAAATATGTAAAACTTAGAATAGGAGAAGAGATAAATCCTGACTGCATTCAAGCAACTGTGAAGAACCCAGTTAGTGTTATGATTTAGTCATGCATGTCAGAAGACGTTATTGGTCGTCTTTATGTCATCGATGGGACATTGAATGTTAGAAAATACATTGACACTATTCTAGAACCAAAACTTCTACCTTCCATCAAAAATCTCTTTCCCAGCAATGCTTCCTTTATTTTTCAGCAGGATTCTGCTTCATGCCACATGGCCAAAATATCGAAAGAGTGGTTTCGTACAAAGAGCATTAAATTGTCGTCATGGCCAGGAAACAGTACTGACCTTAATCCTATCAAACATTTGTGATACCGTTTAAAAACTCTTGTTCGAATCAGTGCGCCCATCAAATAAAAGGTAACTAATTGAGGCTATAATTGTTTCCTAGCATCATGTAATAACGGAAGAAGAGCTTAAGACTCTTATCAGCTCAATGAAACGTCGATGTGAAGCTGTTATCTAAAATAATGGGTACTATACTAAGTACTGATAACTCACTGCAATCATCACTATCTAATATATATCGATAACTATTATCGTTTATCTTCTTTGTATTGCAAATAATTGAATTTTTTAATTAAAAAAATTAATAGATATTACAATATTTATCTTACATAAAAGAATTTAAAGTATTAATCCATCATCTTATAATAATTGAAATATAAATACAGAAATACATAACTAATTATAAAATAAATTAAAGTTTATTAAGTATAAGTTTACTATTGATTACCGTAATAAATGAATTTCAAATATTAATAAAAATGAGAGTTTTAAATCATAAAATATATATTGACGTAAAATATATTAAATTTCCTTATTGATGATTTGAAAATTTTATTGTTAACGTATATTCAGCTCGGCAAAAACAATGACCATATTTTTTATAACTAGAGATAATTCCTTTTTCTTTAATTTTCATACATTTATGAACTGGAGTCCTTTTCTTTAACACATGATTCTTTAACAAATATATATGTATTTCAAAACAGATTATTTAACAAGCCAGATTTTTCAATTGTTTTTGTAAGAAAAGACTAATTTTAAAATCTAATGTAAAATAATGTTTTTCTTTTTCTGCTGAATATTTTCATCCAATTCTTAATAATATTTATTAATTATTAATAAATATTTTAACTCACACACACAGAATTTCCAATAATTTCTTACAAAATAAAAAATCCCATGCCATGAAATAAAAATTTTAGTAAAATTTTTATTTCATGGCATGGGATTTTTTATTTTGTGTGTATGCGCACATGCCAAATTAATTATTTTTATTTTGTAACTTGGCATATGTGCAATATTTTCCCTTGTTTTTTGCTCTTAAGAAAAGTATTATTTTTAATGAAACGTATAAAGTATCATAATTAAATAAATAAATAAATAAATTGCAAGGTATTGAATTGTTTTTCACTTTCAGCATACCTCGCGTAAACAGCTTAAAAATGTATTATAAATAACTAAGAACTCACATTTTTTGTACTTTTCTTCTTCAACCTGAATCTTGATCAGCTGAATTGATTTTAATCACAATTTATTTTTGCCTTTGAACCATAAACAGCGATGGTCTTCTAGATTTTTTACAAATAAACTAGATAAAATTCTTGTAACTTATCCACAGTCACGTATTCTAACCAATCGCCTATATTACTTGATAAGGGAAAAAATAATTTTTACATTCCATCTCAAGAAAAAATAACTTAAAAAATAAAAATGCTTAAAATAAAAAATTTTATGAAAGTAATTAAATAAATCCTTACAATGTTAAATTTTATTCCCAAAAAAATCCTCTTAACCCTTTGAAAAATGTTAGTTATTTAAATGGAAATAATTCAGTTTTCAAAAATATTTACACCATCCAAATTAATATTTATATGCAAATTCAGAAACTAAAATTATATAGATTTCCTTAAGTTCCAAAGTTCATAATCTAAATTTGATTTCTTAAATATCTAATACTTTACAAAATAAAATAGCCGAAGACAGTAAAACGAATCAATTTTTTAATGAATCTCTTTAGCATATCTCTAAATTATAAAATATTTAAGGAGATAAATTAAATGTAGTTTGTAATATAGCATTGTATTATGCTTCATTAATTTTTGAAAAACAATATTTTGTTGGTCAGTTATCATACATTTATATCATAAGTAACTTTTTAAAGTTATAAATTTTTTGCTGTTCATAAAAAATAACTTTTTAGGGAAATAAAGAGTAATTTGTAAATGTAACGATTCTAGTTCGGAAAGGAAAATAACTGAATATTTTTTGAACTAGAAAAAGAAGTAACTATTTTTACTTTCTTAGAAAGAAAAATTTTAAATTTTATGGAGTATTTATATTTAAAGTCAAGAATGACATCTTTAATTTGAAATTTATCAAAATAACTGTACTTCAGTTTTTTTAAGTATTAAACTTTTTTTTCAAGAAGTTACAAGAGCTGTATTTCATCTTATGTATATAGCTTGTAATTTCTACAAGTTCCAGTAAACAGTGCTAATTTTTTAAAGAATGTTCACGGATAAATTCAGTTTATTTTCAATCAGTTCGTGATGAAATTATATCCACAAAAACACTAAAGAAAGGAAAACACTGTCTTAGAATTCTTTTAAAAATTTCACAAATAAGGTATTTTAAGGTATTTTTTTGCTCATCAGTAAAATTTATGGATGGGAAAAAAGGAACCAGTAAATTTGCTTTCGAAAAGTTTGAAATATGTTACACTGAAATTTTATTTACTTTGTTCACTTAGTATTAAAATAAATTGAATTCTTGTTTTCGAATTGCAATCTATCTCTTTACCATTGAATTTTCAAGTTTTGTTCCCAATAACATTATTGGGGATTCCAACATAATCTTCAAACTTGAGAGCATTTTAATGCTGCACATTCAAATGTATGTAAATAATCACCAATATTTAGAGCTTATAATTAGAAGTAAAGGATCATTTTTACAATTTTTAGACATTTTAGACATATATAGTCTTTGTTAAAAGAAATAAATGACAAATAGAAAATATTTTATTCTTTAAACAAATTAAATGCAATTATTGTAACATAATGCGGTGTGGTTCTCGTTATGTTTTTCGAGCTGCAACTTTGTACCACGAACATGTCGCCATCTGGATATTTCACTGACACAAAATATCTTTATTTTTGACGATACATTTATTTGATACTAACATAAGCAAACATTAATTACTAATACAAATATAAATTTTAAATATGTGCATATTTTGAGATACATATATTTCTCATCGTCCGGGAGTGGGACTTTCGGTGCACCTCCTCATACCAATTTACCGTTCCTTCCCCTCGCCCACGCTTTCGCTGGTGTGATTGACTGGCACGTCCTCACAATTATATTCATTATATATAATGTAATTTTTACTTTTAAAGTAATCTATAACAACATTTATACTGTATAATAATTTCAATTTTTAAGTATACATCAGTAACATAAAAATATTTCTTAAATCCCTGTGTTTAGCAAAGAATTGGCATTTTCATATTCCTAACATTACACAACTCACCGTTATACGATTTCTTACATTTGAAAATGATCCTGCATTTTCTTGAATATTTACATATTATAAAGATTTCTTTTGAGAGGAAATGAGATTAAAATTAAAAAAAAGAAATGATAATAAGCATATGTTCAGTAATTACATTTCTTAATTATTGAAGAATATTTAAATTACAATATTAATTGCCTAAAAATATTGCAAATAAAGTGAATAGCGAATGTTTTTGAAAATTGATATAGGAAAATTTGTGAGAAAAATTACACATCCTCAGCATATTAATCTCAGAACAGATTGCTCCTAACATTTATAAAAGAATTGAATATTATGAAAATAAAGTGTATATTATTTGAAACTCTTACAGGAGTTACACTACTGGCCATTAAAATTGGTACACCAAGAAGGCGACATGCTACAGACGTGAAATTTATAGGAAAGGAAGAAGGTGCTGTGATATGCAAATGATTAGCTTTTCAGCGCATTCAGACAAAGCAGGATCCAGTAGCGACACATACATTATGTTTAAATGAGGAAATTGTTCAGCCGGTTCCTCATACACAAATTGCATTTGAATGTTGTTGCCTGGTAAAAAGTTGTTGTGATGCCTCGTGTAAGAAGGAGAAATGCGTACCAGCAAGTTTCTGACTTTGATAAAGGTCGAATTGTAGCGTACCAGGATTGTGGTTTATCTTATCGCAGTATTGCTGCTTGCGTCGGTCGAGATCCAATGAATGTTAACAGAATATGGAATCGATGGGTTCAGGAGGTAATATGGTACGCCATGCGGGATCTCAACGGCCACCTATCACCAGCAGCCGAGAAAACAGGCATATTATCCGCACGTCTATAATGGCTCGTGCAACCACGTCACGAGCCGTCAGTCAAAAAACGGGGTCGTTTGGAAGACAACAAGTGTCTGCCCGAACAGTTCGACGACGTTTGCAGCAGCATGGACTCTCAGCTCGGAGACCATGGCTGCGGCTTCCCTTGACGCTGCGTCATAGACAAGAGCGCTTTCAATGGTGTGATCAACGACGAACCTGGGCGCACGAATGGCGAGGCGTCATCTTTTCATATGAATCCAGGTTCTGTGTACAGCATCATGATGGTCGCATCCGTGTTTGGCGGCATCGTGGTGAACGCACACTGGCACCATGCATTCGTCATCGTCATACTGGCACATCACCTGGCGTGATGGTATGGGGTGCCATTGGATACATGTCTCGGTCACCTCTTGTTCGTATTGACGGTGCTTTGAACAGTGCACGTTACATTTCTGGTGCGTTACGACAAGTGTCTCTACCCTTTATTCGAGCCCTGCGAAACCCTACGTTTCAGCAGGATAATGCACGACCGCATGTTGCCGGTATTGTACGGACCTTCCTTGATACGGAACATGTTCATCTGTTGCCCTGGCCAGCACGTTCTCCAGATCTTTCACCAATAGAAAACGTCTGGTCAATGGTTGCCGAGTGACCCGTTCGTCACCAAACACCAATCACTACGGTTGATGAACTGTGGCATTGTGTTGAAGCTGCATGGGCATCTATACCTGTACATGCAGTCCAATCTCTGTTTGACTGAATGCCCAGGCGTATAACTGCTGTTATTCCTGCCAGATGTGTTTGTTCTGGGTACTGATTTCTCAGGATCTATCCAGCCAAATTTTTTGAAATTTTAATCACTTGTTATTTCTAGTATAATATATTTGTCCAATAAATATCATGTTGTTATCTGCATTTCTTCCTGGTGTAGCACATTTAATGGACAGTAGTGTATTAACATATTGGTTTTAAATCCCAAGGTGCCATAAGAGGAATATTTCTTCAATGCAGCAAGGAAATTACATTTTCAAAAATGCATTTAAATACCTGCCTTGATTTCTAAAGAAACATTTTTCTTCAAATAATATTTTTCTTCAATAAATTAAAAGTTAATCTTTTAAAATAGAACAAGAATAGCTCAGAAATAAAAGGAAATTTTATGAATAAAAAACTCTAAATGGTGAAAAAGTAAGTTATAAAGTTTTATGGCTCTATTGTGAATTGAAAAATGGTTGGGATTTAAAATATGCAAAACAACTATGTAGTTATGTAAATAGTTTAAAGAATGAAATAAAGAGGATATAAATCGTATATTTAAAGTTATAACTATTTGGAACAAAATAACTTTTAACAAATAGTTTCTTAAGAGTAATATATATTTTTGTTAGCCATAAATCTCATGATTATTTTCACGCCTGAAAACTCAAAATTTAATCTCAATTAACAATTAGAAGATTTAAAGTAAATCTGTTATAGTTATACAAAATTTAAATCAAATTAAGTTTGAAAGGCGTTTTGTCAAAGGAATACTCAAATATGAACAAAAAATTTTCAAAAATGTAATAAATTGGATATTGAGAAAATTTAGACAAATATTAAGGATGTAATCTTTTGTTCTGAGAGTTTTCCAACTTTAGTGCATATATTTAATTTACATATACATCAAATAAATTGAATTTTGCTTAAAATAAACACAGTAAACATTAATTAATTGTTTAAAGGTTTTGAATTTTGTTTTTCTATCCTGTATGCAATATATTTGTAATTTTTTTACTAAATATCCACTGCTCAGTGAATTTTGCAGTTATCATTGTAATGAAAATTATATGCCAACATAATTTCTCTCTCAATCAAGTTAGGGGGTTGGAAATACAAATCAATTTCATTCTGTTTTTATTTGTTCTATTAATAAAACTAAACATTACAACACAGTATTTAAAAAATGAAAGTTTCTTGAGTTAAACAGAAATATATTTTTCGAAAACATAAACTAATTTAAGAATACAAATTTTCCAATTTCTTTTCAACAAAACTTATAATTCCATGTATTGAACTATACAATTCCATTTCAAGAATTCTCATTTATCAATTTCATAAATTTATCCATTTTACATTTCCAATAAGGAATTCAAAATACGGTTACCCATTTCAAGACCCACCGATTTCCTGATAGTGGGGTGGAGGTGGAATGGATGAAGTAAGTCCGGAGTTTATACCCGGAAGGGTTACCTAACAGTGAAGGTTTTTTCCATAATGCCAAGCAAGTAATTTTGAACGAAAAGAAGTTGATGATTGCTTGGCGTACAACGCTTCATTGTTGGAGAATTTTCCACTTAAGATGATTGTCTAGAGAATGGAAGAAGTTGCAATCTGATGGTGCAAAGTCAATTGAATAAATAGGATATCGCAAAATCTACCAACCAAGTGACTGTATACTTTTCCTGGTCACCCGCGAGACATACGGTCTCACATTAATCGACCAAGGTACGTACAATCTTGAAATTAACCAGTGTTGGCTTCTTCTGTTGCAAGGTCAGCTGTTCTAATTGCTGAGAGTATGTGTCTGCAATGACCACTTGATACTTTGAGAGCAGCTCATAACAAATCACTTGACGGCTAGTCCACCAGACAAAACGCATAAATTTACGTAGGTGCATAGGTGATCTTGCGCTCTTCGTTACAGTATCTTGTGTTCTTGATTATGGACTTCCAACAGCGTATTAGAAACCCACTTTCTCAACCTGTACATATTACCTAAGTAGTGCAAATAAGGTCTACTCGTTTCATAGGAAACGTTGAATTGGCTTTCAAGTTCGTCCAATGTTTGATTACTGTCCTCCTCAATGGCCAGCTGCAGGTCTTTGTTACCCTAGGCCTGTAGCCGTCCACAGTGAGTTTCATCACAGAAACCTACTTTGAAGTTTTAAAGCTGGTAATACAGAACGAATTCCTTTTACAGGTCCATTTCTTTTCACTTCTGTATCATTTACGATTCATGAATGTGAGTGATGGACCTGCTTAGATAACGACTGATATTCTTATCCTCGACTGACTGGAATCTCAATCAAATCATACATTAATTCGCATACTTATTCTCACTTCGTCCTATGGCAACAAGAAAAAACTCATTATATTATATACAGGTTCATTATATTCAAGGTAAATAAGAAACTTTCTTATTTATTTTGTATATAATGAGACTATTTAGATTATACTAATGGAATAATCTAAATACTCTTTAGCAAACAAGGAGAGTGTCCAAAATCAAATTCAAATCCCATCTTAAAATACAGATTTGTGTGTTTTTTGTACAAATTGTTTTTCTTTTTAAATATTATTATTTTCAATTATTCAATATTAATTTAAATTTTTTGTAAGACATGTTGAGATGTTGGATTTTATTAAAAGGAATTTAATGATGTTCTCGAAATGTACTTATAACGGAATGATGTTTAAATAGTTAAAAAGATTAAAAAGTTATATATATCAAGAAATAGTTACATATTACCTACATCTTAATAAAATCTATAAATAATATTAATAAAATCTATAAAATAATTGCGTTCTATTAAATTTTAAACAAATTTATTCCGCGTGTTAAATACATAATTTGACAATTTTTAGTGAACCGTTATTTAGAGTACATTCATTTGTTTAACTGAAAAATCTATCTTTAAATCTGTGTTGTGTGTCAGTAAGAATACGAAAATAATAGTGATGAATATTTTCCCTTCGTTTGTTTTTTATTTTTAAAAAATAATTACAATGGAATAAAAACCTTTTATAACTGTATTCATGCGAAAAAAGTTTTTATAAAAATTATGATCCTAATGTTTGTTACATTAGAATTTCACAAAAAAAATTTGTAATTAACTTATTGAATATAAGTATCAAAGTTTTAAAAAAATCTATCGAATTATAACAGTTTTAATAAAGTCGTTCAAATATATTCAAAAAAAGCTGGGTGTGAGAGAATAAAATATATTTAATATAATTTTTGCAAAGTAATAAATATTGTGTAGAAAGTAAGGAAGAAATTTTAATTAATGTTGAAGCAATGCAGGAAAAGTACGATAAAAATTGTAAATTTTATTAAACACTAGAATTCCTGGTTATTCAAATCCAGGAAAAACATTCGTGGAAGAAGACAAGTAGTTACAGAAAATTCTATTTCGAATGAAGTACTTTCAAGACGAAGTTATAACTGAATTATTTAGTTCTAACATTCATTCTCTTTCTCTGATTTTTAGGTATACATAAATAAAGAACATATTTTAAATATTTTAAGACTTTAATAACTCAAAAAATCTTTGTATGTTGCATTTAATTTTAGAGCTTTTAAGTAAGCATACCACATTTTAATGAAATGATAGTATGTTTATTTACATAATTTTCTTTTATTTGAGAATTGACACAAAAATCCTTTAAAATCATAGAAAAGAGAAACTTGCACAATATTTATTTTGAATTTTCTTTTCATTTATATTGAATTTTTGATGTGAAATATTTTTATGAAGTCCTTTTATCGCAAAATTTTTTACTTTAGCACAACAAAAACATAAAAATGTTTTTATTTTTGACAAATAAAATAATACTTACAGTCATAAAAAGTATTGACTTTATATTCCTTTAATTCCTATAATATATAAGTATATGAATAATATATGATATATAATAATATATGATATATAATAATATATGACTTTAATTCCATCTTTTGTTTTGAAAATATTTTATTTTTTATTTATCTTTTACCAATTTTATGATAACAACCTTATACATATGAATATAAAACATAAGAACTAGAACGTAATTTTTTATCACAAATCTGTATAATTTTCTACTTAAAATTATGTTATATTTTTTATGAATCATTATCAGATTTTCATAACAATAAATCAAAGCTATTTTTCATTATCATAAATAAAGAGCAAATATTTCAATGTACAGTTAAGAAACTCAATGATTTTTTTATTAAAAATCAGAAATAATATTTTGCAACTTTAAATGTAAAATTTTACTTTATGAAATGTATGGAATATAATATTAATTTTTATTATGGCCAATATAGTGTGTTTTTTTTCACTTGATTTTTCATCAAAAAATATTTTTATGGCAAATTTACCAGCGTACAATTTTAAAAACAATATAATATAATGAATAAAATTAATTAGTCATGATTAGCCTATTAAAATTAAAGAAAGTTTGCGTATTGTTATCTAGATAAATAAAAATTTATCATTTTAATGATATTAGAGGCCAGAATAAAAGAATGTTCGTTCGAAAAGTACTGTGTGTTTCAACGTAAAAACACTTAAAAATTTGTAAGCAAAGATTATCCTCTTTCACTACCACTGTAAAGTTTGCAATTCTAATTAAGAATACGATTTATTCAAAATTATGATTAAAGTGAAATATAGAAATCAACAGGCGACTGTATTTATGTAAGTCCTAATTCAGAAATTTTAAATGCATTACTTATTAAAAATGGGCTATTGATTTTAATCAATTGCAATTAATTGATATATGAGGTTTTGATTCATAAAATTGAGCTTAGTTTATATTTTATAAAACATTTCTCTGAAACGATTGTATTTTTATCACATTTTAATTTACGTTTTAAAAAAAACAATATTTTTAGTTCTATCTGTAACAAAATAGAAACGAATTAAGGCGAAATTAAATACGATTCTGGTTAATGAGGAATTAAAAAGTAAATTATAAATCAATTGAAAATATTTCTGTTCACAAGAATTTATTAGGAACTGATTTTCATAGTATATGTTCAAAGGAAAAACAGTGATAATTATATGTAAATAATCACACGTTATATCTAAGTAAATTTCAAACTTAGAGTGTGTATTGCTTATATTAAAAATCTATAAAAACTGCTAGTGATTATCATAAAATTACTTTTAAAACAATTACTTTATGAAATATAATTACCTCAAAAAAAGTGATACCTTTCCAAACTGGAATTTTCAATAAGAAATCTAATGAACAGAATATCACAAATTGTTTCATCATGGGTTTATTTTAAAATTAATGCAAGATGAAACAACTGACGCAATACAACTTAAAAAATTAATTTTTAATATTAATAGATTTAATCTCTTTAGAATATTTTTCATCGTGCTTATGATAATCGTATCAAATAAAGTAGTAAATTCTTATAATGATTCCTTCAATGTCTTTGCGACGTGTAGGTCGGTCTACCAATGATTCTTCTTAAATCAGCACTTACAGCTGGGTAGGCAAAAACGTGGTCAGATCAGCTATGTGTCTGGACAGTTGCCTCTCTTGACCTCTCCATGGATCTTCATGCCTTGATGATGTTTGGTTCTAAGTCTCATAATAGTTTATGTGGTTAATCTGTCTGTGTTCATATTACAAAACTGGTGTTCATTGGAATTGACATTTCTTTTTGTTTACATTTAGCTATTGCATTAATGGTAATTTATATTTGAAAATAAGTTGTTTGATAAGGTATTTGAAAGGTAACTTTATTACTGTCGATGTGTGCTGAGATTTCTAACTTCTTTAGCTTTACAGGATTTATTTTGTAGTGATACATGTTTCATAAATAAATAAATATATATATATATAATATATATATATATATATATATTTCGATACCTTCGCGAAATTTTGTGTTGTTTACGAGACATCTGTTCTAAAGTTCATTCCTATCAATTTACCACATAAACTGGAATTTTTTTTACTAATTTCATTTGAATTTTTATTTATATTGCATTACAATATCGCACAGGTATTTTTATACACAGCTTTTTTTGAAGACAAATGGATCTTATTTCGCTTCTAGTGGCATTTTTCCTTCGTTTGAAAATTTTGAAATCTTGACTCTTCAATGGCAATTGTAGAGAGCTTCCGTATATTGATTTCCTTAATCCGTGTTAATATTTACCACTATATACTTCTCATTTTATACTTCATTTCTCTTATATATTTTATAAAATCATGATATCATTTTATTGGGATAACTACATCTGATTTTATTCCTTGATTTTTTTTTACAACTCCTTAAATATTGTGAGATTATTAAGAAAATTTCCTTTCACTGAGATTAAATTCTCTTATTTGTTGAACAGAAAACAACGTATTCTGTCTGTCATTTGACAAGGTAATATCGAATAAAACATCATGAAATCTGATGCATTTTATTTCCACATTATTGTATATGAAATAAAACTATAGATTCCCTGTTAGTTTCAAAACATCTAATATTGCTATAAGTAAATAAAACTGAATAACAAAATTTGCTTCTGTATTCTTCTTCCATTGGCTGTGTAAGAAACTCAATACGAAAAAGAAAGAACGTGACTTAAATGTCGGTAAATATTTCATCCCTTCAGATTTCTTCGTTTTATTGTGCAGCTGCAGCTTCCTGGAAGGAAATGGAGCAATTACTAAAAAGACTTCTCGCTCTTCTTCCACTGGGTATTAAAGTTCCTACTTCTAGATTTGGTTGAAGATATTCTGCAATTCTTTTCATTTAATATTTTACTTCTAACGATTTTTTCTTCTTGTATCCTCTGAGAAAAATTTACAGCAAATGAGAAATCATTTCGAATGTATAAATATATATAAAAGAATATATTTATATTTCATTTATATTTTTCTTTTTTTTTTCGGATATTATGTGAATGTTGTGGTGTAGTATATTTCACATGTGATATAATTTGTGTTATACATATCTGTTTTCCTGGTGACACTCATATTTATAAACAAGATCTATTCTATCGTTTATTATTCTGCCAAACTACAGTTTACATAAGCTTTCCATTATATGTATTTATTTTTATACAAAATTCGTAAATATATCATAACACGTTAGAATGTTCATTTTTTCAATATTTAAATTTTTTAGTACTTTTAAATGTTTACTAAAAATCATTTTATTCATTTGTTTTCATGGATACATTTCAATACATAAATCAGTTCACTTATTATATATTTTTGCTGTGAATAATAAATAGGATTTAAATTATAAAAATTTGTCCAGAGTGAATTAGTTCAGTGATTGAAAAAATAAGGAATGAAATATTTTTACTGATTTTATGTTGCTTCAATAATTTTTCAACTTTTTTATTTTAAGTTTTTGAAAAACAAACGTTAGAACAAACTCCAATTTAGAAGTTAGTTATCAGAGCAAATTAAAAAGAAATTTTGAGGTCAATTGGTATTAATTATAAATCATAATTATGACACAGAATTATATTTGAATTAATTATGAAGGAATCGCTGGCCAACTTGTCTAGTGGTCAGCGTGCCTGACTACGGATAGGGAGGTCCTGTGTTCGAATCCCGGTTCAGGCATGGATGTACTTTCTCTCTCTCTATCCTGTCTTTGTCATTTCCTTGTGTGTGTAAATGAAGTATGAATGATGCCTACCCTATAAACGGGTCTTTGTGGCATGTGTGAGGGTGCGGTGGAGACCCATCCCCTGTGGTGCACCCGGGGCAACGCCTCAGTGGCTAACAGGTCGCTGTGTCTGGACGGTTCCTTGGTATCAGGGAACAATAGGTTAATAGACTCTGTTGCAGTTGTAACTGTCTACAATCTTCCATTGGAAAAAAAGTGATTTTATTTTTCTAATTTTAATAAAAAAAGCTGTTTAAACGAGAGCTCACATTAAAACTAGCTTTATGAAAACAAAGTATGAGAAAAATGTTTATACTATGTATAGAATTACATAATAAACATATTTATAAAGCAAAATAAGCTAAAAATATCTTCAATGTAATTTCTAAGAATCTTTTAATGAAACTTCATATTTACTCTTTGAAAAAATATTATGAACTTTCAATAAATAAAGTAGCAAATAAATTTATTTCTTGGTAATATTTTATTAACATTACTAAAATGTAGCTGATTTTGTTAATTTTATTATTTAAATTAAGATTAAATATAGTTTTACAGGAAAAGTTAGGATCTTTTGCTTTTTGTTTTTATAAAACGATAGAAAAAACTATGAAACTTTTAACAGCTAATCCAGCCAAACTATAAAGCTTCAAACAACGTATTACACTAAGTGATAATCTTATGAAAAATTATATAAATTTTTTGTGCAATAATATTCACTTTAATTTCCTTGTTATACTTTCTTTAAATAAATAATAAAATTTTTGATATATTATTGTAACATTTAATTAAAAAAAACCAGAAATTAACGCGCTTTTTAAATTTTTTTATTAAATAAGTAATCTTATTATTTTAAGGAAAAAAAATACCATTTTTTAAAAAACGGAAGAGTGTTTTATTTTATAATAAAAAGTTATTAATTTTTTCTATACACTCGCCTTCAGCATAGAGGAAGTACAAATACAAGTATAAGAATTTAATCTCCTTAAAAAAAAACCAAAAATTTTAAAATTACATGCTTTGAATAGAAGTTTTACATTCTTTCCCAAAGAAAAAGAAACTTTAATAAAAATTATTTTCACGAAATTGTTCTTATACATAAAATTACACAAAGGAAGAAAAAATTTTCCATTCTAACCAAACTTCATTTGTTACATTACTTTATAAGTTACAATTTATTAAGGAACTTTAAGCAATAAAAGGAGGAAAATATTCACTTTGATGAAAAATGAATTATGTATGATTTGTCGTTAGAGAGATAATAGCAATTCCCAGAATTGCTTGGATGTCATCTTTTATAATTGCAAATGCTAGTGGCTAAATAAATTCTCAATCCAATATTCATTTTTTAACATAACCATTTAATGGAAGTCATTAAGGATGAACTGATATTTTCCTTTCTTAGAGAAGAGAAAAACATCTACCAATTTTTGTTTATAAATCAATGACTATTTGAAAATACTTTAGTGTACAGTACAAGTAACTAGAAAACCCAAAATAAACAATACTTAAATTAATCACAGGCGTAAAGTGTTGATTTGGTCTTCGAGGTGAAATTCCCATTCGTCTTTTAACTGAACCTATATAAAATTAATTGATACAGACAATCCAATATCTCCTCAACTAAAATCTACGAGTTCTGATAAATAATCATAAACTTGAAAAAAGAATGATAATATTTCTCATCTTGTTCTTTTTCATTTATATGACAAGCAAATTGTAAACATTTTCATTTTATGATGTATAACTGTCTAGTTTTATTAACTATTTATAAATGTTTTTAACCTGAAATATATAGTGGCTGTATTTATATTCATATACATATTAAAAGCAGCGAAATTTATTTAGTTCTTTAAAACGTGATAAAAAAAGGGCTCAAAATGTTTATTTAGAAAAAGGAAATTTATTCTAAAACTTATAAATATTTTTATCAAAGACTTTTACGAAAACAATAAAGCAAACAGAAGTTTAAAAAAAGAGGATTATTAATTTGCGTGTTTATTTTTAACTGTTCTGGTTTAACAATCCGTTATAGATAGCTATATTTTGTATTTTCTCGTCAACAGAAAAATGGATGTGTTAGCGAATGACAACTTTTTACAACAGTGGCACATTACGTAGCTAAATTTGCTATAATATTTATCAAAATACCTTTAATATTCTGCATGATAATTAATTATTGAATATTGTTTTTTATACCATGATATTAAATAAAGCAAAGGTATGATAAAACAACAAAAATAATTTGACAACTTTCTTTATGTGAGTACGTGTGCTTAAATCAATTGAATTTTCAATTAAATATTAAGCAAAAAGACACCAAATGTGTATCACATTGTTCTTTTATGCCTTTCAACATAAAAATGTAATTAAAAACTTTAATGCTCATATAAGAAATTCTAATGTGTAATTAATTAGCATTTTGCACTTTACACCAGAAAAAAACAGAGTTATTACAAAATTAAATAATGTGGTCTAAGTTATATAGAAATACAAAATTGAAAAGAAGAAAACTTGAAAACCATTGTAATAAAAAAAAATAAAGAACTCAGTATTATAATGTTCAGACAATACACATGATTATGTAAATCATTAGGGGAAAGGAGACGATGAAGCAACTGGAAAATTTGTTATGTACTTAAGCACAATAGTTTACTAGAATCATCAAATGTATACAAGTTGTGCAATAGATCTGCTAACAAATATGTCAAAATACCTTTAATATTCTGTATGGTAATTAATTATTGAATATTGTTTTTTATACCATGATATTAAATAAAGCAAAGGTATGATAAAACAACAAAAATAATTTGACAAATTTCAACATATATTTTAATAGTTCAAAAATAAATTAAGGAAGTCACCGCAAACTAAATTAGTAAGGAATTTGTATAAATGGAATGTAATAATTAAAATTATTAAAAAAATCATATTTCTATTTATGATAATAACTGGTACTCTAATTTATATGTAAAACAAAAGTTTTAATAATATTCAGTTTCAAGATCGAAATAAAATACTTCACCTGGACCAGAAGGAATTCTCGGTCAGTTGATATGTCATTTAATTTCCCTTAGAAAGCAGAAACGTTTTGATATTATAAATGATTTCTGGAAACTAGATATTCTTCCAGATTAGAAAAGAGAAATTATGGCATCTATTAGAAAATGTGGCAAGGATATTGCCTCTATTGAGAGTTTTAGACCCAATGCTTTGACTTCCAAATTATGCAAAATTATGGAGGAAATGATTTTAAGGGGCTTACATTTTATTTAAATTCCCACAACCTCCTATCTATGGAGCAATATGATTGTAGAGAAGGCCTAGCACAATTGACCAAGTGCTTTATTTCACCCCCGAAAGTCAGAGACGCGCATAACTTAAATCCTGCAAATACCACTAGATCTGTCTTTCTTTTATTTTTCTAAGACCTCCAATAAAGTTTGTCTCAGAAACGGATTGGCAAATTAAATAATAATTTCAGTAATCGTGGTTGAGCACCACCTTAGTTTTATGATGATTTGAGAGATAGAGATATTAAGACGAGATTCAATGGTTTGACCTCAAATGATTTTAGAATAAGCCAAGGAATCCATCAGGGCTTGGTTTGAGCCTGACCTTAGTCACACTTTTATTCGCAGAAATTGAAAAAGTCATTCCTTTTAACCGTGAAGTTGGACTATTTGCACATGAAATTGTTCTGTGAAACTCTGACTCTGATCTGAAAATGATCAAGGAGAGCGTGAATTTGGCTCTGGCTGACATGTAGAATTTTGTTGTAAGCTACAAATCAAGTTTTAGCTCTTCAAAGTCTACTGTATGCTTCTTCATCGCTAATAGGAAGTTACACAATTTTTTATTAAAAATCCTGTTGAACAGTCAGCCCCACGAAGTGGAGAAACACCCGGGATATTTGGGCTTCATTTTGGATTTTGAGATTATGAATAACAGTCATTTGAAACATTTTGATTGAGAGCTTGGAAACGCATTATCATTCTTAAATACATCTCAACCCGTAACTGGAGTGTCGGTGCCAGTACCTTCAGAAATACCTATGTTTCCCGTATTCGAACCAACTCCCCAATCTATCGTTGTGGTACTGATTTAAAATTACAGAAACGTGAACGTTTACAACTCAGTGCTGCAAGCATTATTATAAGCTTCGGAAGTAGTCACCATGGACAAGTTATTTCAGGCCCATTGTCATTAATTTCAAAGACTATCAAAGTTGGTCTCAGATTATTTACCCTTCTGAGGATCTGGATGCAAATTAATTTCTTATTAAACTTTCTGTTCTATTTAACAAACAAATGGAATTGCTTTGTTGGCCGAAGAAATTGGCTCTCGAAGGAATTACTAATGATTCCTGGATGCTCTTCATATATACAGGGACGGCAATAACCTTGATAGTGACAGTTCTGGTTGTGGCAAATGTATTACGTTTCAAAACCAAGTAATAAAAATTCAGAGAAGAAATCCATATTCTAGCTTGGTATTTAGGAGTGAACTCATTGCAATTTTAAAGAGTTTAAGCTTAACCATGTTGCTAAGATAGCTTAAATATACCTGGATCTTTTCAGATATCAGAAATATCCTCCGATACTTGGCCAATTAATGTAATTTGAAGGATAGTATAATTTCAGACATCCTCAGGAAACTTTTCCTTTCTCATCGAATCCACTTCCAGTGGATTCCGTCTCACGTCGACGTTTCTAGAAACGAAACTGCGAACAGTTTGGCTGGAGCTGGTGCAGGTGAGACAATACTGCCTGCCGTTCTTCTTACTTATATTGAGTTATTTGCTAAATGTCAGACAAAGACTATGGTCATTTGAATGGTCTCACTGGTTCACTTGGATTGTGGAGTCAGTGGACAAGACCAAATTTCTCTTACCCGATTTCATAGTATTTATCTGTCATACATGACTTCTGTTGGGGGTAATAAACACTTCAAAATTAGTACAAATTGCTCTTCTGCACAAGCCTCCCTGCCCACATTTTATCTTGTCTAGGGCTCACCAGGCAGGAAATGGTTCAAGATCTCCTAATGGTAATGAAATGTTTGGTGAATGAGCTCATGGACATGATCCATGTCTTCTGTTCAAGGGGAAAAAAACAACAACAATATATTAATAATTTAAATAATATTTTTATAAAATAATTACACACATGTTTATAAGACAGTCTTATAGTTCAAGAAAATATATTCTGATTTCTGTTTCACATTTTTTATTATTTTCTACTTCAGTTACTGATTTATTTGTATTTTAAAGGAATGGATCTGCAGATAATTAAAAAAATATATATTTGAAGTACTAAATAAATACAATTTATTTTTTTATGTTATCAACTTAAATGAAAATCTAGTATGTATATTTTATAAAATAAAATTAAAATTTTGATCTTATTTAAAATATACATGAGGTATATGAAAAAAATTCTTCTTTAAATTACCTCAGTGTTCCTTGTGAAATAGGTTAAATTTTATAAATCAACATAAAGGCAGCAGAAAAGATAGAAAATATAAAAAAACATTTTATGTTTTCAAAAAAATCTTCATCATTTTCTTCCTTTTAAGAATATATTTTAATTAATAATGTAGAAGATATATATAAAACTTTCAAAAATAATTAAAAATGCTATTGTAATTAAAAATGTGTGTTACAATTTTTTTCCTGTGTACTTAGATATCACTAGCCTATTGCAACTAATTGTAGAATAACTAAAAGTAAGAATAAAATTTAATCAATTCATCACCAGACTATCTAAAGCTACACTTTTGTTCTGAAGTTTATTCCTTTTTTATTTTATAAAAAGGAAATGAAGATAATGAAATCCATTTAGAAATATATGAAGACGCTTCCCACATGCTAAATTGAATTTGCTGTAACTTTCTGTCTGCATGGTTTTGAAGGCGTACGCAAATTTTATCATTCCCTCTATGATTGTGGAACTTTAATCAGCTTATTTTCATTCCCTTTTATAAAGACAAATCTTCTATTATGCTTTTAAATATCAGAGCAATTGCTTTAAATTTGATTAAGAAATAATTAGATGGAGATAATTTTTTTCTTTTATCAGAAATTTCAAAAATTCTAGTTACAGAAACTATTTAAATTTGTATTATTAGAATGAGGTATATCGTCGATTCTTAATTTTCTTCGGAGAGTTTATTTTCTACAGTGCTTGTAAATATGAATGTCAGAGCTCTTCAGTGTTCGCGCACGCTTAAAATCTACTGCCAAAAATAAAGTACTTTAAGATTGCATAAAATAAGTATCATCGAGTCGTGCAATTTTGTGTTGTATTACAACATTTGAAGATATTACTCAATTTGGCATTTTTTTAAAACAGATACTATTACATCCACCGAAGTAGCACCACTGCGTTAAAGAAATGTGTGTTTTAAACATCAAGCTTTGGAGGGAAAAAATAAAGTACTTTAAGATTGCATAAAATAAGTATCATCGAGTCGTGCAATTTTGTGTTGTATTACAACATTTGAAGATATTACTCAATTTGGCATTTTTTTAAAACAGATACTATTACATCCACCGAAGTAGCACCACTGCGTTAAAGAAATGTGTGTTTTAAACATCAAGCTTTGGAGGGTGTGTTTCACGCTAAAAAATAAATTATTCCTTTTCATAATAATGATATTCTTTCAAAAATGATTACAATTGTTAATTTTTCAATATTAAATATGTTTCAATTTATTCTTTTATATGAATTTGTTTAATTAATAACGACAACATATTCCAAATTTATCGATTCATAAATTTATGTATTGCCTGAAAGAAATTGATAATTTAATAATTCAATATTCATTTATCTTTTTCAAGGAACTTATTTATGGATAATTATTTGCTGAACAGATATGCATTTTTCATTTATAATTTTAAACTTATTTTATACTTAAATGTGTAGAAATGAAATCTGTATTGTAATACATATTCTGCATACTACGTATAAAACATACGTAAAGAATAGAATAAAACTGCAATGGCATAGCTAATTTGTTTCAGCATTACCTTTTTATATAATCTACCTCTTTCCACATGTATTGTATTATAAAAATATCCTTACTTACGAATCACTAAGATGAAATTAACAGGAAACTCCAGTTAAAAGTATTGATTTTCAATATTTACAATTATCTCCACTTTAGATGAAAGTTTAACTCAAAACTGTAAATTTACAGAGAGTTACTGTGAAAAGGAATAAATAATTCGCTTGAAAATTGTGAATGTAACCAAAATATGGGCTTCAGTTCATAGAATTCTAACGATAAACCTTAATTTAAATTTGGTCTGTCTAAAGAATTTGCTTATAATAATTTGCTGGAAAATGTTTAGGACTCAATTCACAAAATTCTTTCCTCATACTATTTAGGAAGGAAATGCAATAATATAATTGAAAATATTTCCTCTTACGGAGAAATAAAAATGATGTAGATGTTACTTATAGATAAAAAAAGCTATTTACTGTTATATCGTCTATAATAATAGAAATTGTACATGAAACTCTGTATACTGATTGGCAGCACATCTATTTTCAATATACTTTATGTCCTAGAAATATTACTTTAATCAAAGGTACATAGTGATATAGAAATTATTCGAAAATCTTAATAAATATTGAATAAATGCAGCTTATTGTGATATCTGAAAATCACGAATAACTAATACAATATCGTTTAGAATTTAATGACATAAAATAGATAATTGAAACATATTTTTTATTGGTTCTAAAACAAGCATGCAAAAGTGGAAACATTTGAGCATATAATGAACTATTTATATCAAAATTTATAATTAATCAAGGAATAATAATTTCTGAAACGATTATTTTCATATCATAGCAACTATCAATAAGCAAATCAATTAAAAAAGAGTATGTTAAACTAAATGTATATTAATTAATATTCTGATAAAAATTTATATATTTATTGAATTTAGTAAAAATTGGTTTTAAACTAGTTTCATTTATGAAATTGATATGATATTTCAACATCATACCTCAAGAAGAAATATGTAAGTTTTGAAATTATGTAGAAAGTATTTATAGAAAGGATTAAAATAAATTACTATGTTTTAAATGAGAAATATTTCAAAAATATTTTTAAAAGTTATTTAAAAATCTAATTATTTATCATATTATATTTAAAGACTTTAAATAAGTAAAATTACATATGCAGCAAATTTATATTAAAATAATATTAGAAAGGAAAAATTTTATTTTCCTTTTATACTTCTTTTTTAAAAAATATTAAACAGTAGAAAATATAAAATTGCTGCTATGGCATGAAAACATGTTTTTTTTATTTGAACTTTAATCGAATTCCTGACTATAAATTAGTTACAATTTAACATTAATATTTGTCTAATATTTTAAATTTTATAGAAATTAGTTTGATTACAATATTGCTTGAATATCATACCGAATTTTTATTCAAATATATTTTATACTATATAATTGTTTAAGTTATGTTTAATTTGCTTAAAAAAGAAACTGTGCTAATTCTTTTAAATAACTTGGTAGAAAAAATAAAGAATCCATGTATCAGATTAAAATCTTAATCAGAATTTAAAGAACAGTTGAACTTCTTTCTTCTTTTCTTTAGATAAATATAATTGATTAACTTGAATTTTAAACGAACGCAAGTTTTAACTTCAAAAATATTTTATTTATGATTAATTACTCAGTACTGTTTACTTTTAAGAAATTTTTAACATCTTTTCTATCAGCGAAATATTAAATTAAAATTACTAACAGTTTCAGTGTAAAATGTCTGCAATTTCAGGTCACTCAATAGCAATTAAAATGAAAAAATTTAATCTAAAATTAAATAACATAAAATTAATTTGAATAAAAGGAAATGAAAATGGAAATTATTATTGGAAAATAGTCTGAAAATGCATAATTTTAGGTACTTCTTATGATTAAAGTTTCAATTTATTCAAAATATTGCTTAATAATTCATGAGTTTTAAAATAGCTAAAAAGAAATATTGAACTCTCTAACAAATATAGAAATTGCAAAATTAAAAATATATATAATTTTTTTCATACCCTCTTATATGAAAAATTTTACTTATATTTCTATTTAATATTCAATTGTTATTTCCCTTTTCTAAAAATTTTTATTGAACATAAAAATCTCAAATTGATTTGAATTTATCTAAGACTTTTTAATGTTGTTGTTGTCTATGCTGGTATGGAGTGCGCTGCTCCACTTTTCCAACTGAACCATATTTATAAAGAATAGGATTAATTTCCTATTTATATCCATAGTTATAGGAAATATCCTTCTTTATATATTAAAATTAGATTCATGTTACATAGATTAAGTTTAAAAACTTGACTCGCATTGGCAAGGTTATTCTGCTTTGTAAAAATAAATAAATTGAATTCTTTTTATGAAATTTGCATGCAAATTCTATGCAATATTTTCAGTAATATTTATGTCCTTTCAATCTGAATATCTTTAAAAAAATTTATTAGTACATGAATTTTATACTTTTTTTTAGTTAATTAACATTATTTCCATGTCCATGTACTGCCACAAAGGCACTTAAAGAAGTCAGCGCTCGTTTGTTCATTCATTTGATCACTTGACCAGAATAAAAATAATCAATTAAATACTGTTTACAAACTGCATGTAGAGCCTTATCCTCATTTTACAAAATAAGAAATTAGATTTAAGCATCTATTGTTGTTGTTGTTCTCGTGTGCCAGCTGGACTGGCAAATTGGGGTGTGCTGCTCCACTTTTCCAACTGAAACATATTTAAGTGTGGTGTCCGACTTCCCCAGTACGCACATGCCATAGGTACTCGTTTATAGGGTAGGCAACCATTCACAACTTATTCATACAAGGAAAGGACAAAGACAGGAGAGAATGAGAGACAGAAAGTACATCCATGCCCGAACTGGGTTTCGAGCCCAGGACCTCCCTATCCGCAGTCGGGCACGTTGAAAATTAGCTAAGTCGGGAAGACATTTTAATGTATATTTAAAATGATTTTATTTTCATTAAAATATTCCACATTCTTCATATAAGATAAAAAAGAAAAGAAAATAAATACTTTACAGAAATTATTAAAGCAAAAATGCATAAAGTCAAAACTTAAAACAATTAAATATTTCTATAAAATAAAAAGAATAGCAATAAAAATCAAAACCGCTATATTACTTCTTTGCGACTTAACAAAAGAAAATAAAAATATATTGATAAATACTTACTCTTATTTAAAAATAAAAGTGTTCATCAGAAATATTTGTTCGCAGAAAGTTAATAAAAGTTAGCATAAAACAAAAGAAAAATGAAATAATATGTATCATTTTTCTTCGTTTAAAGTTAGTGTAAATCTATTATATTTTTTTAAAGACAATTTTAAATAATAATAAAGAAATTTGTTAATTTTTTTAGAACTTGGTATTCTGTAAATGATATGAAAGTTTATATTTAAAAAAAATTATTTTTAACATTGCAGAATTAGTTTACTAATATATTCAACCAATATATTCATAAGCCAATAAAGAAGATAATTTTTATGCCAGTATTTGCGAGCACTTGGGAATAATATGTTATATATATCCTTTTATTTCTTTTGTGTGTGTGTGTGTGGCCTCAAGCTTATTTATTGGGTTCCAATCAAGTCATAATATTGGAGCAAATTTAGGTAGGGAAAAATTTTTCTGTAATATTTATTTATGATAGCCAGTTTCTTACATTAAATGAAGAATAAATATTACTTAAATTAATAATATTCATGGTAGAGAAATTCTTATTAGTTAACAAGATTAATTTTATACGATTATAGTATGTGATATATAATTTATTAGAATATTAAACAATACACCAAATTAAGGTGTTATTTGTAAAACTAAAATAACACTGATTACGATAACATCTTAATTACATAACTGATTTCCAGAAGGGATTGTCTTCTTCTTTGTAACTCAAACTTCTTAATTACCTTTATCTTTTTTTTTGAAATTGAAAAGATAGAATTGAAAAATAGGGAAAATTTTTCTGGTATTTAATAATTAGTCCTAGGTCTCTTAGATCACAACTATTCTTTTCTGTGAATTTGGTTTTAATTAAATGGAATCGTTGATTCAACATTTCATTACTATTGTACGTTAAAATGTTTAATAAGAATGACTTTACTTTAGATAGTTATCAATGGTCTACTATTTCAAATATAATTTTTATAAACACGTAAAATTATTACTGCAGAAATAATACTAAACTATTATTTCTTCAGAAATTTAGTTTTTTTTATATATATTTCTAATCTTTGAACTAAATCTAAGAAATTTTTCTCCTCTTACATTTTCAAATTTAAGCAAATCTTTTAGCTTCATGTTACTTATGAATTTTTAATATGTGCACGTTTAAAAGAACTCGCGAAATTAAATTGTTCTCATAAATTGTATTTAAGCAGAAGATTAATTTATTAATTGTTCCTATTTTCTTTATACAAGTTAAAAATTAAGTATCAAATTTAACTTCTATTTTATAAATTTAAAATAAGATTTAACAATATGTTCAAACACTTGTAAAATATTACTGTGTTAATTGTCACTTAATTTCACTTATTGTTCCCCTTTCAATCTTAAATGACACCTTGTTATTTTTAAAACTGCGATTGCACTTATTTTAAACAGAAAAAGATTAATCTTACTTTAAACATTAGTTATAATCTCCAAAATAAATAATATACTTCCTAAATTGAAGTAGTTTCATTAAACATTCTACTATTTTTTGGTGCTTGATTGATTATGCTTTTTTTCAAAAAGGAAAAATTGATTTTATTTCTGCATAACATGTTCCATGAAAGTATTTTGAATCAATTCAATGATTCCACTGATGTTAAGGTTTATAAGTATGGTTCAAAACCATCTAACAAGACTATACTATTGTAATGTTTCTTAGAGCATTATTGGTTAAAGATAAATACTCTAGGATATGAGACTAAATAAGAATAAATTTAGCAAGGCACACATGAAAAGTGACACAGTAATTAGTAAGTAGGTATTATTAATAATATTGGGTATTATTAATAATATTGTATTATTATTAATAATAGTGGGTATTATTAATAATATTGTGTTATTATTAATAATGCTGTGTGTTGTTGTTGTCTATGTATTATTATAATGTTAGTAAAAAGCATCCCGATAAACATTGATAGCTACATTTAATATTCAATTTACCTGGACAATTTTGAATTCCTAAAGCTTCTTAACGATGCAGAGGGATTTCTTTACCCATAGCTTCAAGTGAATAACTTGAAGCATCTTCACTATATAGCATCTTTACTATAAACATCATTACTATCCAAGGCATTTGATTCATAATCACGCTTTTGAGACTGTATCACTCTGCATTATAAACTTCTTTTACTATTTTTCAACTTTCAAAGACAAGTATATTGATGCATTTATGTCTCAGCTAGTTTTGTTTTTATGATATGTTTTCTCAATAAACATTCTCAATTATTTTTAAAATTATTAGGAAGACGTTCTTTTGATTATGTTAGTTATTTCTTTCAGACTTGCCTGAAAAGCAAAGATGTGTATTTATAAACTCTAGTATTTACTATAAAATTTTTAACAAAGGGTAAATTAATGAATGGTAATTGAGTGGCATTAATTAATGTTTCCTTATTGTTTGCAGAATTAAAATATAACTGTGAAAGTTGTCCACAGTTACAGAATTCTACGTCAGATTCAATGTTATTTGTTAATTACTATTCTTTGAATTTTTCAGTACGTCACTAACAATTTTAAATGAAATTAAAAAAATATTTTTTGAATTTTTAAACATTTAGAAATTTTATTTCGATAGTTTTCTGATTCAAGAAAAGTTGCGAATATCATGACACATATTTTTCATTAGATTGTGAATTCGAAACATTCAACGTGAGCAATTTTTAATTTAAATATTAAATAATTTTAAGGATATATTTTTAAATATAGTGTGTGAGCAATTATGCTTCAGAGAAGTTATTTTAGTTTTAAAAGTATCTGCACAGAAACTGAAAAGTTTTCATTCAGCAACTAACATTTTTGTTTGTGCCGTTAACATTGAAAGCAACTGTAATTAAATGTAACGGCAGAATAAATGAAAATGGTAATGGATCATTTTTATAATTTCGATATCTAGATGTCAATCTATATTTTAAGGTCTTATATCAAAAAATGTTTGTATTAAATGAATCCTCATAATTTAATTTTGCTTTACAGCCTTATTTAAATTTTGCATTAATTAATTTAATGATAACTTTTATTACTTATAATAAACTGAAATTATTAAAGTGAGATAAATTTAATGTATGGAATATTAAAAACATATTTTAAAATTAATTGGCTGAGTAGAAAAGTAGTGTGAGTTAAATGATATTCTGACTTAATGTAAAATATTATTTACAAAAGAATGTTTTAGTGTTTCACCTGTTGATTCTTTGTGCCCAAAAGAGATATAAAAGTATATTAAATTATTAAAAATGCACAAAGTTATCAAATATATTCCACATATAAAAAGTACACGTTATAGTGAAACTTGACGTGTGTTGGTTACGTTACACAAAATATTAATATATTTTACTATATGGACTTACAGAATATAAACTTAAATCTTGCTCCAGTGGGCAGTATATGTAACAAATGTTACTCAAAACTTCGAGTATTTATCATTTGAGCTTTGACATAATTTTTAATAAGAAAAAAATAAAAAAAAACATAGTTAATACATCATCACTAGGAATAGTTCACTAATTTAAAAATTAGCCATCGTAACAAAGATATAGGAGATTAACAGATTTTAATATAATAGCATAGGTGAAGAGATCCATTTTTTCCATTTAAAGATTATGGATATTTTATTAAAAATAAAAAATATTTTAATAATCAGTCAAATATTTCAATATTTTTATATACCACATATGTTCAGGAACAAATTATCTGTTAAATTAATTTAATTAGAAGGAGGAAAAGTAGCATTTTAAATGTTTATTATGGGAATACCTTAAAACAATTTCAATGTTAAGCTTAAAGCTTGATGCTATTTTGCAATACAGCTGACCATAAAGTTTGTAATTTTGCCAAATTAACTTTTATAACAAGAAATTTATTTTCTTTTTTTCACTAAACTGCAATAAATTTTAAAAAAATACTGTTTTTTGATGTAATCAAAATTATTTCTCCCTGGTTTAAGTTTCTTTTTTGTTTCATGCAATATATTACTTTAAAATCAAAACATTTTTATAATAATTTAACGAAATATATATTTCCTGTAACATATTATTACTACTTATATATATCACGAATTCCTAGTAGTTACTTCCCTCAGTATCTTTGTTAATATAAACAATTATATAAATTTATTAATATAAAAGACTGAAACATGATTATGCACATGTATATAAGTATACAGAATTACCTTTCTGGCCTGGTTAGGGAAGGCATGTTTGTGTTACCGGATGGTAGGCGGTTATGTCAAAGATACTCCTAGAAGGTGGCAGGCTTTATCTACGAATTTTCTGCTTACTTCATGTTACTAATTTAAAAAGATCCTCAATTTTCTGGCTAAATTGGCATAGCATCTAAATGACCCACTTTTTAACATACAATTTCATTATACTCCAATAAGTGCAGAAAATGGAAAAAATTTTAAGGACTTATCCAGAATTGAAAACATATACACAATGTTAGAATTTGTAGGCACTTGCTTAAAGTATGTTTTTCTATTTTTAGCCAAGGCATATATATATGAAATTTTTACTTTATCATTAAAACATGAAGCATTACCATGTATACATAAATTTAATTTAAAAAAATTTTAAGAGCTTATCCAGAATTGAAAACATACACACAATGTTAGAATTTGTAGGCACTTGCTTAAAGTATGTTTTTCTATTTTTAGCCAAGGCATATATATATGAAATTTTTACTTTATCATTAAAACATGAAGCATTACCATGTATACATAAATTTAATTTAAAAATTAAATTAGTTTTAAAAAGTGCAGTATTATTTAATAAGATTTTACCGTATTTACATATTCCTCATGAATATCAAAAAAAAACTTCCTTGAACAAGTTTTTTAATCCAGTTTGAACGTTTACCTTTGTGTGTGTGTGTATGTGTTTGATAATAGTTAGCTTCCCTTCTAAATTTGTGAAGGGATTTATTATTATTCCTTTCTTTAGTTAAAGAAATTGATTAACATTGCAGCGACGAACTTGGCATAAGCCAAACCTTTATTTGCATAAATTTAAATATGAAAATAAAATAGTAAGATATACGAAAGTTAAAGTAAAAGATATCTTTCGTAGAGAAGATATGTTAGATTTCATAAAAGCAAATATTTTATAAAAAAAATGCCTTATTTTTCATATAAAAGTTTTACTTTAGAAATAAAAAATTTGATATTTTTCAGATGCTAAGTACAAGCAAATGTCGTTTCTTAAATCGTTATCAATCATGAAATTTGGATGGATTTTTAAATAATATTGTTTTTTGAAAGAATAATATTTATTATTAAATACGAAAATAATATTAAAGTATAATATTAAAGTATTTAATGGAAATTATATTGTAGTTGAAAATTATTTTTAATGATTACATGCTAGTCAACTGTTTTACTTTAAATTTATTTTTATGATATAATATTTCAATGAAGGCAAGTATTGTTGAATATAAAATTGTTTTCATTTTACTTATTCAATTTTAAAGTTAGCACAAGTTTTGTATTTAATTTATTCTTAATACATTTATTTAACGCTAAGATTAGTATAAGAATCATACCATTTGATTGAGAAAATAAAATGGAAAATTCTTTGTATAATAATACTGTACAAAAGAAAATACAGTTCAAAAATATTTCCTCTGTAAAATGCTGCTGATCATTATTCAAATATAAAATTTACTAAAGATCATTTTTATTTCTTTAATTTCAAGAATAGGTAAACTTTTTTTAAAATAAAAGAGTTTTGGTGATATTAATCTGAGTTAAGTGTAACTATTCACTTTTATATTTTTAAATACTTTTGAAAATATTTTTTATGATATTTAATTTTTCACAACTTAAAATTTTTTATTCCTCTCGAATTTATCCAATTTTAATTCGTATCATGCAAATACCTCCCCAAAAATCATCAAATTAAATTTTTTAGTCACAAAATATTCACACTTACTTATTTTCTTACAGTTTTCCCAACTATATATATAAATAGTAGTTGGGAAAACTGTAAGATTTTATATATATATATATATATATATATATATATATATATATATATATATATATATATATATATATATAAATATATATATAACCATTTCATTTTTCTCAATTCCCTTTGTCTTTTCATTTAAACTCTTCTCCACAAATACTTTACGTAAATCTAAAAAATAAAAAAACACGATAAGAACACATAGAATAATTTAATAATTAAAAAATCACTTAAAGTAATTGCATAAGTTAAGGATAACTGAAAAATATATTTATAACATTTAATATGTCCTTCTTTACCATTAAATTTAATCCAATTAGATTTTATCATTTGATTCAAACTGAGTAATATTAATTAATGAAACTAAATATCGTAATATTATGATAAACATATAAGATATTTAACTAAAACAGTTAATAATATCATAAATGCATTTCTACGTACTTATACAACCTCCAGTATTCATCTTTATAATTTTTGAAAATTGGATCCGCGTTTTATATACAATAAGTCATGCTTATTATTTTTGAAATGATGAAATTCATTAACATTTTAAAAAAACAAACTAATTTATAAAAGTAGAATATGTTTCCATTTTAAAATTTACCTTCAAAATTTATTTTGAATATGAATTAATAAATAGATTGAGCTAACCTGAGCTTAATAACTGATAATTTTTATTTTCACTCAATAATTTAAGTCCTCAATTATTAAAACCAGCAATATTAATCTCAAGATTTAGAATAGTTAAAATTCTAACCTTCTATTTAATAGTTTGTAGAGATTCAGAACCACACAATTTCAGACAATAGAGATTCTTGTTGCATCATTCTTATCTGTAAATAGTAATCATAGAGTGGTAAAAAAAAAACCAGAAAAAACCTGATATGTAATTATAAAAGATAGTAAAGAGTGATAATGAAACTTTTTTCAAATCAACTAAAGAAATCTAGTTCGAAATAGAAACTTTAAGACAAAACAATTTCCCTATTATGCATGCACTTTAGGCATGAGATCTTATGTATAGAAGGCTTACACAAATCTATTCGTTTTTAAAAATTTAAAAAGAGGTCAAGTTTTGAAGGCATTTTAAATATTTAGACAATATATTGACTATGTCTATGAAAATGTATTAAAAGTGTTAACATAAGAACTGAACAAATAAACAACCAAAATGTTAAAAATTTTGAAATTGTATATTTTTAAAATAAGAGATGCCTAAAATACCTATTAAATATAAGTAAATGATTTTTTTATTGAAATACGATCTGTAAGAATATAAGCAAATTTGAATGAAACAATGAGGTTAAAATTATGTGTTTTAAAACATTTATTTTTGGATTAAGGCTTAAAATTCTAGTTAAAGCCTTTAATGATTAAAATAGGGGTTTAAAATATACTGTATTATAAATTTTGTAAAATTTAGATTCTTTTTACTAATTTACGAATCTATACAATCTAAAATGATAAGAATGAAGGTTATTGAGATTTAATTTAGCTTAACTATGTTTTTTTAGAATAATTTATTTTAAACTTATTAAATACTCATGTCTCTAAAACCAGAAATTTTAGATAAATCGTCCTCTGTAAAAGAGTTTTAAGAGTTTTTTCATTATTCAATATCTATTATAAGAACTTAAATTATATATTTTTGCCAGCTGGAAAGCTTGTCAAAAGTGCTAATAAAACATTTACAGCTATTCATTTCAAATAATTAACATTTGCTTAACAAATATATTTTGTGATAGTTAAAAAATAAGGTCTAAGAGAATAGAAAAGTTCTTAGCAAAACATATTTGGAAAGAAATAAATCGAAATTTATTTCTCTTTCATGTTTGCAATATATATGTTTTCGTGCTTTGAATAAATATTTTTTGCTAATATCAGAAAGATTATTCGTGTACTTGTGTCTCACTTCATTTAGAACGTGGGCGAGAATTTCTGAAAGCAATGGGTGAAATTAATAAAAGAGAAACAGATAACGGTCTACTTTTAGTATGTAAGGGAAAAGCAAAAAACAATGAATATTTTAATCTGTCTTGATCACAGTTTGCATCAGGGAAAGATGCAAAGCAAATAAAGAAAATCAAAAATAATTAATCTTTATCAATTTTAAAAAAAATTTTATTTATAATAAGATATTGTAAGTCCTGAATAAATTATTTTACTTTTATCTCATTCATCCATAAAATATAATAAGAACAAATTTGATTCTGAATTAATTTTTAAAATTGAGTTTGCATTCAGTGAGACTGAATAAATTATATTTTCTATGCATCGTTAAATTCATCCATAGCTCGTTAGATATAACGTGGACGAGGTTTAAAAGAAATTGTTCTATTTAAGATATTGTTGTATTCGTGCAGATAAAATGACAATGTTAATTAAAAATGATGAAAACATTTTAAGTATTTTTGAAATTGTATTTAAAATTTTCTCACGTTCTTTATTTCTCTCTCTCTCTCTCTCTCTCTCTCTCTCTCTCTCTCTCTCTCTCTCAAACGAAAACACTAGCAAAATTTAAATTTAAATACTCAAAGATTTATATTCAAAAAATTTATGCTTTATGAAATTTTAAATGAGTATCTTTTATATTCAAACTTCTAACTTTTAAGATTTTATTTAGTTTTATTTTCAAGCATTTTACATTGATGAATACAAAAAATTTGAATATGTTACATATCTTTAAATAAATTAATAATTAAATAAATTAAATACATTTTCGTATTCGAACCTAAGTTTGTTACCTTTTTTTTTAATATTCACAAATAAGATATAATAAGTTGGATATGATTTTAAATTCTGATTTTATACCAGAAATCTAACCCTACAAGAGATTTTTAATTATTTTTAATGTATTTTTATTGCATTTAAAATTTCCAAAAAAGAATTATGTGATTTAGAAATCGGATTTTGTTATTTTTATTTTGAAAATCTTTCACAGATCTACTAAAGCAGGATTTTTGTCTCATTTTATTATGTAACAATAAGCAGATTTAATTATTTACAAATCAATTTAATAAACTTTGTATTTAACTCTATGTCACCTTTATTTATACCTTTTTATGTAAAATTAAATAAGTCTTTTTGTCCAATAATGTAAAAGTTATGGTTATTGGTGTGAGTCGCATTTTTAATGTAGAGTTTGTTTAGTTTTACAATAAGAATAAGTCGTTTCAGTAAAATCTATAAAAACTTTGTTTTTTTTTTTTGTTTTTTTTTTTTTTTTTTACTACTGGTCTAGTTTTGAGAGACTTCATATTTTTTTGTTGACTTTGTAAAATTATAATGCCAAAAAAGGGGTGTTTGAAGCTATCAACTTTTTAGTCTTGCTATAAGCTAATTTTATCTTATGCTCTGTTATTATGATTAATTATTTATTGGGTGTTTACTTCCTTCTGATTGAATTGCATTCCTTAACATCTAATCGATATAAGTAGACAGCAACAGAAAACAATCTAATGAATTTCGTTCGCAATTTTTTTATCAATGTTTATGAAATGAATAGAAATATTTGCATTAATTATTTAAATAATTTTGTTTCACGATGAGATTCAAAACTTTAAAAAAAATAATTTCTATGAAAAAAGTGACCATAATTTTAAATGTGTTTTCGGAAATTTACTTTTAGGACAGTTTTTATCATGATTTCATTAAACACAAGATATTTTATCATAATTTTTGTGTTTATATTTTTAATGATAAAAGTATTTTTCGTTACTAAGCATTTAAGTTATGTCGAGTATTGAGATGTTTTGGAGAGATGGTTTAAATAAAGGAATGCATGTATTAATTAATTGTTTCTTGTCTGAGAATTTTCTCAAGCAAGAAGTGTGTTACACGTTAAGGAAAAACTTAGAGTGGTTGTGTTAATGTGGTTTTCCCTTTCGGGAGAAGAAGATTAAAAATTTTGTGAAATAAAATAAATTTCTTTTTAATTATCTCTATTCTAACTTTTATTTTATTTATTAATTTTTTCTCATCTTTTTTGTCAAAATCAAAGTAGATTTTATTTATTTAACTAAGATTACATTTGAAAAAAATAAATGATACTTTTTCAGTTATACTGAAAATTTTGAATTTTTTATTGAATTACAGATTTTATATATCTTTTAATTTTTTATAAAAGGATCATTTTTCTTGGTCAATAAATAGTACTTTTTAGTAAATATTGAACATGCACTTTATGAGTTCAATGTAACTTAATTATAGATTATCCTTATTGCAATGGTGGGACATAAATTTCAATAATCCATTGAGAATGTTTTGTATTTTTGATTTTTGCGTATACATTAGCAGTGAAAAATGCTTACGGTTTTTTTCCACGTGTAATTAAATTTTTATGTTTAAAAAAAAGCTAAAATGCAGTGAAAGTTAACAAAATGTACAAGTCTTCTTCTTTAAAGCTAAGCAATATGCAGTGTTGAATATGACACTTTTCTTTTTTAGATTTTCCATCATTTATAATTAAACCAATCATATTACAGAATGACCACATGTACATGATTCGAAATTTTTGTAAAAATCTTCGCTCCTCTATCAACATAATTAGGCTTTTATTTTCTGGACTATGATTATATTTTATTAATTTGTTTCTTGACATATATTTCTTCATTTCATATTTTTGTAAGCTTCATGCTCCAGTAAATTGATGGTTGTTTTAAAAAAAATATTTACTTCTAAAATGAATAAAATTTTAACATGTTAGCAATAAAAATATTTGCAGGTATTTATACATTACTTGTGTGTGTGTGTGTGTGTGTGTGTGTGTGTGTGTGTGTGTGTGTGTGTGTGTGTGTGTGTGTGTGTGTGTGTGTGTGTGTGTGTGTGTGTGTGTGTGTGTGTGTGTGTGTGTGTGTGTGTGTGTGTGTGTGTGTGTGTGTGTGTGTGTGTGTGTGTGTGTGTTTGTGTGTGTGTGTGTGTGTTTGTGTGTGTGTGTGTGTGTGTGTGTGTGTGTGTGTGTGTTGTTGTGTCTGTTGTGTCTGTTGGTGTGCTCCAAATCTTTTACATCTTCTCCATTTCCCAATTACTTTAATATCACTTCAAGAGATTTTAGAATATTTCATTTTGTGAAAATGTTGTACTTTGGGGATTATAATTTAGTAACCTGGGTATTGTCACCAAACGGGCTGAAATGAAGTATTTAATTCTACTTGAAAATATATCATTCAAACATAGGTTTTAAAATTTCAATATGGCAATATTACGTAAATGCAGTTGCTAAATTTTAAACTTTGATTAATAAAATATAGTACACTTGTTGTTGTGATTAAAGTAATTTTGTTTTAATATATTTTTCAAAACTAAAAATGCACTGCAAAATAAAAAGAATGAATTCAGCGGAACAAAAAACGTAGTTCAAAACAGTAAGGGAATTTTGTGTCGAATATTTGGTATATATATAACTACCTGAAGATGCAGCTAGTAAAGAAAGAGATTTCATGAACAAGGATAGAAAGATTTACAAACTTTTTATAGAATTTCTTGAACCTTCTGAAGCTCTGAAGCTGTCAGCTGAATTAATAGTTATACATTAGGAGTAATGGAATAATATATATATATATATATATATATATATATATATATATATATATATATATTGTATTGAATGGCCTTAAAAGACATATTAAAGTTTACAATTCCATTCTAAAAATTATGAAAATCGTTATGAACGAGCACATTCCTTATTCTAGTAAAGAATAAGGAATGTGCTCATTCATAACGATAAAATAAGGAATGGACTAGTTCACATTCCTTATTTTTAATGTTATAACAATCAGAGAAATAGCAAAACAAATAATTAACTGTAAAAGTAAGAAATGCCAAGAATATGAATTGATACAAAATATCTGTAACCATTAACTACAGTTCTTAAATCAAGAGAGAAAGTAATATAATTTGCAAGCACGTTATGTACATCGAATTAGTGATGAAGATCATAATGATTTGAAAAGAGCAGAACATGAAGAATAAAAGACCATTATATTAATCAAAAACAACACAATCCAATTTAAATGCAACAATCAAATAAAAAAAAGTATACAAAAAAGGTCCATATTCAGATAAATAAATTATTTCGTTTAAAATGCAAGTGCTTGTGCAAGTTTTTCTGCAACAAATATTTTCGACGCAAAATTAGAAATACAATAAAATATAAATATAAAACAAAATATTTGTTTTTGTCACTTAAAATCTCTAAGAAATTATATAGCTTATTCTAAATATTTTCTATATACGTTGCTGACGAAATATTTTTATTTTTTCAAAATTAATGTATAATATGAAACCGAGATTAACCATACTCTAGAGAAACATTTTCAACATTAAAGAATTTTTTAGTTCTGAAATGCACATATTAATTCACTAATAAAATTTAATTTGTTAACAAAATGAAAAATTCAGCAAACATTTCATGTTAATATAATATTTAGCACTCTTTATGTAAAATATATTTATCTTAAACGTAACAGCTCTCTTATAGCAATTTATTAAAAGCAGTGAAATACTTCAAAAGTATTTTTTTGAAATAACTACTTTAAAACGTTGAATGTGATAAAATATATTAGTAAATTAAATTTATTTAAAAGAGAAATTAATGAGTTTCGTTGCATTTAAACTATTGTTTCTCTCCTTATAAGTGTTGATATTTAATATATTCATAAAATTATATACATAGAGAGAGTAATCTGATTTTGAAGTGAGTTTAAATATTTTTAGCTGGCATTTAAAACAATTAATGAGGTTTAAATAAATATTTAATTTAATTATTTTACCTAATGAGCTAAAAACATTTTCAAAGTAAAAACATATTTGACACCTTTTCTTTGAGTTTTATAATATCTTAAAGCGACATTTGTAAAGCTTTATATTTTATAAATAAAAATCGGAATAGATAGTTTAATCTATAAACAAGTTATAACTACATAGAACATTGTTATAAAATTTTACTAAGAAGCTTTAAGATATGAAATTTAACATTAACAATACTATCATCAGAAAATACTTAACAATTTATTGCAATTTTAATTTCATTTGTAATGCAAGTTTTTATACTTTAACTTATATCCGAAATAAAACACAATTTAATTGTGTTTATTTAATAGAATAGAATATAATCTTCAAGTTATTTTATTGTGAAAATTATTTCACAGGGAATACTTACAATTTGCTTAAGACTAAGTTACGTACCTGTTTTGAAATATATATTTTTTATTTGTGATTTTGTAGCATTTTTTGCATCGTATAAAAAAGACACTCAATATTTACTAAATTTAAAATTTAAAAAAATTTTAAATTACCTAAAAAAATTTTTTATAATTCAAGGGAAATTTTAATTTTAACTTCTTACAATTCTGTTGATATGTTTTTAGGTATGAATATAGAATAGATTTAATAATTTTAATGTAGTTTGAATTTCACACACATATTTTATTATTTTATCCCATATGATAATTTTTTAATTATTAACTTAAGAATTTTGCTTTTTTTTTATAAAATTTATAATTACTTTGTTAAATCAGAGCTAAGTTACAAATGTTAAGTAAACCTGCATAATTAATTCTCAATACATAACAAAATATTTTGAGATGATACCTTTAAGCGTTATCAATTAAATCAAAATAAACCCATAACAAATCTTTAAAATGCAAAGCAAAGCTTGTTGTTTAAGTATTTATAATGACTCAAAGTTCATAAAAAATCAACAAATATCCCTTAATTTTTCCTTTGTTCAAATAATTGAATTATTTATTATGCGCAATTAACTTTTTAATTTCTAAAAATAATTACATAATATTCAATTCAAACATAACTTTTTACCCTTTGTGTTAAGTCCTTTAATATTTTGATACAGTAAATTATCATTTCCATTAAATATTAAAGTTTACTTATTATACTTTTTGCATTTTAACGAAAAAGAGACTTTATTTGTTTGAAAATAAATAAATGCATTTTTATTTAATGTTCATTGTTTGATTTCTGACAGATGCTCTTTGTAATTAATGTTCAAATTTGACTACCAAAATATCACAAAACACCTAAATTATGAGAATTTGTATTTGAAAAAAACAATTATATTTGTCAATTTTTTTATACCAATACAATATTGGAGAAGTAGTTAGTAAAGTAAAACAGTTTTAAATAATTCTGTCATTGTGAAATTCAATATACAAAGAATCAAGTGTGTAAAAGCTTAACTTACAAGGCCAATTAATTTTAATCACAGTCTCAAAACATGTCTTAACACAGTCTACAATTTAACCTGTATACTTAGTGAAGTTCTTTTACATAATATTCCATTTTGTTTACAAGAATAGGAGAAGAATTTCTAACAAAATGTGAAGAGTTAAATAGCCATCTTCTCTCTACAAAGGATTTGTTCAAATAAACTTTGAGAACAAAGAAACAAATCAGGATTAAATATGACAAGCCAATTAAAATAAATGTAAAAAAAAATCTGAATTTTGAAATAGTTTATTGGCCTTCTTTTCCAATAATGTTATTGATTAGATAGACATTTGACAACATAATTTCATTGTCAAAAGAAAATCTAAGTATTTTATATTTGATAATTGTAATCTAAACTAACAACTTATCATCCAGTTAAAACAATAAAAGTGGTTTACAAAAATAATTTTTAAATTGCTTCCTAAGTTAACATTGATTTAATTGACTTCTAATAAACTGTCAAGGTACATTATAAATCAAAAATATATGAAATCTTAATGTATTTTTACATTTATAAAATTTATACTAAGCAAATAAAAATTCAATGGCACATAAAGAACATTTATAATTAATACGAAATCCAAAATTAAGAGTTTTATTGTAAATGAAAAATCTAAGGTATAAAATATTCTATAAAAATTATTATTATACCGTCACATTAGTGCTGCAAATGTATAACCTCATTAAAAATTATTTTGACCTCATAAACGAAAATTTAATTATTCCTTTCAAAATCTTTTAACATAATTGAATCAATTTTTTACAATTAGATTAGGCATTAATCATTTTGTTTCAAAGTACTTTTTGCCACTGGATGAGGTTATTTTAAAAAAATGTGGTTTTTGAATCATTTAATAAGAAGTAATCCAGGTGATAAACCAATGACTGGAGCTACAAGGATTACAATTTCTTTCATGCAATTTTTCTATATGTATATAGCAAGGCGACTCAAATCTAACCAAAGATGTTTTAAATAGAATTAAAATGATAAATGAAAATCTGCGAAATCTATCATAAAGAGTAATATTTCAGCTAATTATTTAAACATTAACAAAAGTCTTCATGGTTGCTTATTTCATACAATTTTAAAAACTAAAGCATTTTATTTATTCATGAATAGAAAATATAATCATAAATAATTTTTAAGAAGGCATTTATAATCTTTACATGTGCGTGTATCTTACGGACAATATAGAATTTCCTCACGTGCTTGATGCCTTGAACAATGATTCTTCATAGTGTGGTTTTAGGACATGTCAGATTTTTTGTTGTTTTATAATACTTTTAGATCACGTTTTCAGTTCCTTTGCTTATTTTCTAGAAACTCATCTATAATTTTCTTCAAACTTTAGTTTATCTTTTTTATAGTTGATGGATAGTCTATCATGGATTTACTTCTTCTAGAATGTATTGTATCAAAAGTTTATCTCAGAGAACTACTTTATTGTTTCATAAATCATTTTTCCTCTAAATTTTCATTTCCCAACTATTTTAAGCTTTTTTTCTAATTTTATCTTCCGAGAGAATGAAACTCTACCTCTAATATTAGTCACAATAATTCTTGCAACAACACTTTCAAATTTTGTTTCAAGAGAGAGAGAGAGAAATGAGGATAATTTTTAATACATTCAGGTTTAATTCAAACAGAAAAAAATAATTTATTTGTTTTTATATTTACTTGTTTAAAGCTTTAATTATTTTACAATAAAATAAAGAAGCTTTTACGTCAAGAAATTTTCAGCCTTGATATTATATGTGTAAAATGCTTAAACTTTTGATTTTAAATCAATCTTTGCTAAAAAAAAAATCTTTATTATTGACAAAAACTATTTTTAATCAATACATTTATTTAAAAAAGCCATATAATTTTTTCAATCAAAATATTTTTCCCAAAATTTCTGCATATATTACATTCAAACGCTATCTTACTTTACTTAAAATTCAGGAAGAAATATTTAAAATACATTTCTTTAGGTGTACCTTTTTGTAAACATGAAACAGTTAGTTAAGTTACGGTGAACATTAATGTCTAAAAATTGAATTTATGATAATGAAATATGAAAGTGAATTTTATAAATATCCTATAAATTAAGAAAATGTGGAAACATTATTTACAATTATTGTAATTGTTGTTGGTGAATCAGTTTTCCAGACAAAAATAAGTAAACATTCTTAAAGTACATATGAATTTTAATACCTATTTATTCTCAGAAGCACATTTTAAATACTTTAAAGTATTAAAATATATAATTCCTTAATAATATCAAACAAAAATCATAAGTAAAATAAAATAATATTAAACAAATATTAATATTAATCGATTTCTTAAATATGTGTATTTATTTGCTTGATGAATGATTTTGAGTTTAGAAGGAGTGATAATGTTTGGGACAGAAACTATGTGCCGTTAATTTATAGTAAATACTCGTACATCTCAGCTTAGAATGGTATATTTCATCCTAAGGCATGTAACAGGTTTGAAAATGTAATCGGTGCTGCCATTCCAGCTCCTAATTTATATAATATGATATATTGTTTCTAAGGCATCCCATCTAACTACTCAAAGGATTTCATTAATGATGCCATAATAGGATTTGGAACTTATAATAGTAATAAATGCATTATTATACTAACGTTATCCATACTATTTCTCGATTCATAGTAGAAGTTATATTAATTTAAAAATTGTTAATTACTATGTCAAAAATAATAAAATATTTTTGGAGACATCTGAATAGATATAAAATGAATTAGAGCAGATAGAAAATTGCGAAATGATAAAAATGATATGTTGATTGTGTGTTACTAATAAAGCAATGATATAAACTCTAAAACAAATAAGTAAATATATATTCATTTAATTAATTTTAAATATAATGAATTTTTAATATTTTCTTACAAAATTCAGCAAGAAATAATAATTGTAATATTTTCTGTTAGCATATTTCGATTAATTTATCAAAATATTTTCTCGCACGTTCATCAATTTGATTATAAAGTATTCAAGTCTAGCATTCTGTTCAATTTAAAATAAAGAGGTTGCAATCATTTTTGGTTTGTTAGTTGCTTTCAGTATATTTGTGTGTAAATACACTTTATAATTCTACTTTTTTACCTTAAGATTTAAAAAAAGACTTTTAAATAGGAATACTTGAGCATTATGTATGTACCTAGACGGCCAACAGTTTTGAGGGATTTTTTAAAACAAAATTTAACATTTCATATTTGTTGCTTAGTATTTCAAATGCAACAAAATTCAGAGTTTCTTTTTAATTTTTAGTAATCATTTGAAGAATTTTAAATGCTGAAACTACTTACATGTACATATCAAAAAATTATTTGTAATTTATGATGCCTGAACAAACACTTCTCTAGATATAAGCTTTACATTAAAGGGAATTAGATCATTTTGGAAATTTTTCAGTTGCATTTTTGTAGAAAATCGTAAGGAATTCCTTTCTCACTTCCTTTATAAACTTCATCTATAGTCAATTGGAGGTCTAACACGAATTTCTAATAAAGTTTTATTTATAATATATTCTTTTTCAATGTATTTCTGCATTGATTTCATCAATGCTTTGTGCATCTAATTCTTATTTTTATTAAGTTCAAATTCAGATTGTTTCTAAATTTGAAGACACTCTGGATAGTAAAGAAAATACTTCGGCAATAAATATACTTCAGGTACTTTTGAAAGACATTCAGGGTGCTTTTGAAAGACATTCAGGGTGCTTTTGATAATATTTCACAATTATCCATCCTTGAATCTTTAAAGAGAAAAATGTTAAATCATATTTTGAATAAATGGCTTGAAGCCATGCTTTTGGCCAAATTATCGTAATAAGCGCTTTGGAAGAATCATTTGAAAAAATGAGAGATATACCAGAATATATAAGAGAAAAGAGTTTGTCCAGAATTAAGAGTTTTATCATAATTGCTTTGTAACCTAGTAATAAAAATAGCCTTATTACTCATTTGAAAAACAGAGGTGACCATATTCAAGTATTTGTGTATGGTATTGTCATACTCATCCTTATCAATGGCTTTAATAAACGCTTTGGAAGAATCATTTGAAAAAATGATTACCTGAGGTTCTCCTGAATTAAGAGTATTATCATAATTGCTTTGTAACCTAGTAGTAAAAATAGCTTTATTACTTATTTGAAGAACAGAGATGACCATATTCAAGGATTTGTGCTTGGTATTGTCATACTCATCCTTATCAAAGGCTTTAACATAACTTTTCAATTAATGAAAAGTGTATTAAGTTATATTAACAAAAAGTGCAAAGCTAGGGATTTGAATATCAGACCCCAGAAGATCAACTTTATAACTTTTATTCGCAAAATAAAATGGGAGGGATTTTTGCTTCTGAATTTTTTTATGCTTAAATCAATATGTCCTCTGAAGTGAGGAATTCGAATTTATCTTTTACGACCAGCTCTGTTATACCACATCCTGTTTTGCAGACATATTCTTTGTAAAACTTGGAGGTTATAGTCAAAAAAGGATGTTTCCAATGTACACTGCAATTTTCAGGACTACCAAAGCCTAATACTCTGTGTGTAAGGCTGATCAGAGAATTCTCAGGGAAGAGGTAGAGAGTCTACAAAAATTGGTCTGCTTTTCCAGTACAAATGCTGTGACCTCTGCGCCTACTAGAGCACTAGAGATTATCTAATATTCACTCGAGATTTTTTCATTTGCGGTACTGCCAGAATTACTGTTTATAGAATGATATTGCAGAATGGATGGTATGAAATGTCCTCTGCTAAAGATCATATCAATGTCACTAAGAAAATCCATGAACCTATTCCAATAATGCCTTCAGCCATCAAGAAATGGTTTTTTTGACCATCTGAAGTTATTTTTTCTTGCAAGGAAGAATGGAAGAAAAATACGTTTAGTTATAATATTGACGATCTCATCTGGCTAACAGATTGATCAAAGAAAGAACATCCTCTCACATATGTCTGAGACCCATCGTGAGGCATATATACTAGACAACCTCTAATACATATGCCATGTACTAGAGGTACAATGCATATCATCCAGAATTAATTTCTCAAAAGGAGTATGACACTGTATTTCAGACTGAAATATTTTCTCTTTAAATATTTAAGAAAAAGCAGCCTGGTGAAACAGATTCTTAATTTTAGTGGCCTCCAAGCATTCTTATTGGCTATTGACTCATTCCAAATTAATTCTAACATTTTTGGAATGTGTTAAAGTTCTAAATGAGGTGGCAACAAAGAACAAGTTAATTCTTATTTGGGTGCCTGGACACATAGGAATTGGAAATAGTGTAAAATCTGAAGCATTCAATACAGCGATTGTTCTCTAATGCAATTAGAACAGAACCTTTCTTTTGCACCAAATTAAGAACTATTTAAAAAGCTATCCTTAAATGAGAAAAAAAAGAACAGGAATAAAGAAAATGTAACTTAACATCATTTGGACATCGACACGCTTAAAGTATGAATTATAAATCATCTTCGAAAATTGCTTCTAGTTCGAAGATTCTTAAATGCTAACAAAGAAAATACGAACAACTGTAGGATTCTTTACTGGGCCCTATTTTTACACAAAATAATTTCATACGATAAGACTTTTTCAACAAGACCATGTATGTAGAAAATATCAAATTGAGAGAACGACGTACCATACTTTAACTGAATGTGATGTTATTAACCACACTTTATTGAATATTTTAGTTATTTTTGATGAAACAGAATTGCATCCTACTTCAAATGAAAAGCTTATCTGAGTTTATAAGCAAATCGATACATCCTAATAGATGAATCTATTGCTAGAATTATACAGTCATATAAATAGAGATTTTATACTTAAGGAGGCAATATTTATACACTACTTTCGTGAATGATAAGGAACACTTGTGATAGCGGGGACAAAATTCTTCACAAAAATTTAATAGCAGAAATTTCATGAAAAATATTATATTGTCTTTTGCATTACTAAAAGCAACCACAATTTTAAATAATTCTAAACAATAAAAAAATTGTAATTTTTTTTTATAATATTCAAATAGCTGGAAGAAAACTCCATAGATACTATAATGATATTTTATCTACAAGCCATAGCCTTTACTTGAAATTCTGTTTAAAAAATAGATATGACAGTTTAAAAATATTTAAACATTCAATAGTCATTGTGTTCAACAATGACACATGACATTGGACAACTAGTAATGACAATTTTTTAAAACAAATTATTTATTGATTTTTTTAGATTTGAATATTATTGATTTTCAAAGCTAACTTGAGAATTATCAAAACAATTCAAATCTATTTTTAATAACTGATTTTATATTATTTTACCTAAAAATATTAGTGTACATTTAAAAGCAAAAAATGATATGATTTCTAGTAAATAATCTAACTGTGACTTGAAATGTAACAGATAACGAATCCGATATAATATTAACTATAAAAGTTGCAAAAATGATATAAAAACTATTAATAAAACTTGTGAATTTAACATTTCTTTTGGAAAGAAAACATTTAACATTAATTTTCAAGATAAACATTTAGCTCTAAATTCGAATAAATTAACTTTAGTTGAAGAAAGAAATTCACAACAGACTAAAATTTAAAAACTAAACCAAAAGTTGAACTTTTTCTATTTCTTTTCATTTCATTTTTAAAACATCTTTATAATAAAGATATATTATACTGTAAGCACATACTTATATACATATTACCGCAAATTTCACAGTTATTTGAAAGGAAATAATTTTAGAACAATGAGCAAAAACTCTCTGCAAAGCAAGCAATCCGGGTTAAAAAATTAAAAACAAAGCATATATTGCCGAAATTTAATTATAAAGCATTCTGAAAAATATGAAAACAAGTGAATTGCATTTCAGGCGATATCTATAATAAGCGAGAAAATCTATTCAATATTTGTTGTCTAAATTAAATTCTTGTTAAAAGGGAATATTCCTTTTGAATTAAACATAAAAATTTATTTCTACTTTAAGTTTTATTTATATATATATATTCATCCTCATTATAAATAATAAATTATCCTATCTACCGAAGCTCAATTTCAGTTAGCGATTAAATGAAAAATTCTTTTCAATTTATTCGATTATAATTTACTTAAAATTCCATTGACGATATTGTAGAAAAATGTCCTGTAAATAATGCTTTTAAATTAATCTTTCAAAAATTAAGCATTTTTTTGCTCAGTTATCTCGCGTTTCACTAAATCCATTTTTACGATATATTTATTTTAAATTTTCTTTATTATTAGATAAGAATAAAACTATATTTGTCTTTATAATAAATAGAATTGTATTAAATTAACGAAATTTATATCGTCGTAGCATAGTATAATACCATAACAAATTGTTTTTTAAAATATATTTCCGAAATAATTTATAAACTGAAAAAAATTCAACTATAATATCTATACGAAAATTTTTAAAGTAGGAAATTCTTTAAATAAAATTTGCCTTTCACATAGCGTTAAGAATCATAAATCCTTATTTTACTCTAGAATATTAAACAAAAAGCAGTGAAAATATATAATTTCTTTTCATAGTTTTTCAAATAACTTTTTAATAAAAGAAATTTTTGCTCATATGCCTATAAACTTATGAGCGAAAATTCCATTCATTAGAGTGATTTAGAAAACTTATCATCCTTCGTTAGTTTACGAACTTATTAAAAATGAATGTGCCTATAGAATTTTACGCCGAGAAAAATAATGATAATGATTATTTTTTAAAGTCATGATAGAATTACATATTTAATAACATATTTATCAAAATTATCTCAAATAAGTTCATGTATAAATATTTAAAAAAATTAGGCAATAAAGTCTGGTATACACATCTGACTACCTGATTGAAAGATGCAAACATATCGTGTAAAACGCACATCATACATACATTTACTTTGATGAGACACAATGGCAACGCATACACATATCAAGTACACTGTATGCGCTACATAAAATAAAATACTGCTTTTTTGAAGTAAGACAGATATTTCTTTGTGAGTTGATTTTTACGTAAACTGTTTAATAATGCCTCGAATTGTAGAGAGTCTCGCGAGTGAGTATCTGAATTTGACCGATGGTAAATGGTATACGTCCAAGGATTAGAAATTATCTTTTGCATAAATTAGTGACTGTGTTGGATGAAACCAAGCAACTGTAGTTTGATTCTGTAATTGCTGGATACAAGAAAGGGCTGGTCGGATCCACTTCGTTGAACCACTTCACGTGATGACAAGCATATTGGGTATATTGATATCTCAGTCACACCACCAACAATAACACAGAAGATTCAGTCTATTACGAATCCTTCGATGCCAGTCAATGCCCTTCGCAGTCGTTTGCAGCTGGTTGGAATTCCCAAAAGGGACATATTATTCCGTTTTACTTTGATTCAAAACCATGGGAACTTGTGTCGCCAATGAAGCTATGAACGAATGATATGAATTGCAAAAATAGATCAACATTGTCACATAATATGAAATTTGCTTCTACCTATTATATGCATACATAGCAGCGCATGTGAGCTCCGTGCAGTACTTTAGGTTTCCCGGATCTAGAATACTCACCCATCACCAAGTCCCTATAATTTTGAAAAAAGGTCAGATGGCTAAGCCACACTTTAGATGCTATCCTCCTCTCCACATCCATGCCAAACCAGCGGAATGACTTTGGACATCAGAAATTAATACTGATATGCCTCAATCCGTGTAGATCCAGTAACCCGGTGAGAGAGAATGTGGCCATCCTTCCAATCTCTGGAACCATGCAGTTATAGACAGAACTGAGCAATTATACTCACTTCTGCCTGTAAGTGCACGGTAATAGAATCCGAACCTAGAGACATAATGGTAATCGACTGCTGTACTATCGCATTATGATCGTTTTACTGGTGGTGTGCTCATTATCATTTTTTGCAGGTAGAATTAGATTTCACTTCCCCATCCCCTTATTACGAATTGCCAGGACACTGAACAACCAGAGCTACAACTCTGAATAGTTTGAAACCTGAAGTCCTCCTATATCAAAGCTTTGCCATCAGCCGTATTCTAACAAGGTAATAAGCGTCCACACGTGCAAAGTAATATTCATAAATTGTTCTTTACCCATCTGATTGAATTGCTTACATGGCAGCATATTTTCCCCTTCTTTTGACAATCGAAACACATGTTCCTCGCTTACATAATATCTGGCTTGAGATCCATGAATCCACTGATACACCAGATCAATTTTCGCATTATGTTTAATTCACATGTCTGCTGTACACCAAGGATAAATTCATAACCCTTCTGGTTCTACGTTGAGGTGGCAGACCAGAGCTAACAATACAGCTAGACTATCCACTGAACTGTCATCATCTACATTTCACAAGAGCTTGTAATTTCAATCATTAGTTCTTTGTATGACATATTATCTGCCAAATAAGTGTTGTGGTGAACTCGGTAATTTCAGAAAAATTCTGAGGAAACCCAGATTCGTTATTTAAATAAGTGAATGACAGAGATAAATTCAAAATAAAAATACAATAAAACTTAATAATTTATTTTAGTAACTTAATTACAAGAGGAATCTACATTTAAAATTAAAACATTCTTGATTAAATAAATGAAAAATTCTATCATTATTATTTGTTTTATGATATCTATACAATAATCAATCATAACTGAATTTGACAAGATGGACAAGGAACGAGAGATCAGACTCACCCATTTTAGAAGTAGCAGTGTGGTGTCTCCCCAATGGCATTACCGGCTCAGGATCTCGCTTGGCTTGCTCATTGTTCATGAGCTTTCCCCCTATTCTCTGCTATCTCTCCTCAGACTTTATCATCTCTTCTTATACTCGTCTCTTTGCCGGACATCTGTAGCTCCATTCAGGATAGTCGAGGCAGGGCTCCTATTGGACAGGGCAGTTAAACTCCGCTTACAACTAACATCTTTTCAGCTTCTTATTATGCTCAATGAAAATCCAGTCCTCAATTGTGGACTCCTTTTCTTTGTCGGACTTCTCTGGGGCTCCTGTGTGTCTTCTCCATTCTTAGATGCAGTTTTTAAATTCTCGTCTTAGCTCCTCCTCTTTACACCATTGGTTTTCCAAAGTTCCGTACTACCTCCCATACCTCTATTGGATAGGTCAGAAAACTCTCCCCCACTATCCCGACTGGTCAGATTTACAAATAAAACATTTCAAAAAACATAAACTTTAAGTGCAATTTTCCCAAGATCATTCATCCATTCCGAAAGGATTCCTCTATTGCATTTGCCTCCTTGTGCCAATTTTATTACATCCTTTAACCTCATATTATTACAGCTTAGTTTGAAAGGAAAAGAGGAAACTCTTAAATTTAAAGTGCAATAAAAATATACATATCTATTTTCTCAGGGTTTGGTTATATCATTTTATATTACGACAATAAGATCTCTAGTTTTTCTTAGTATTGTATTATAATTTTTATATTATAAGAATCATTTTTGCGTAGTTTTATTTAAAAAAAGAAAATAATATATTTGATATACAAATATTGAAATATGTACCATGAAATCAAGTAAGTAGTTTATAATAAAAATCCTATTTAAAGCTACTAATTGAAAGAGGAAATATGTATGTTGCATACTTAAATTTTATAAATATTTATATTTTGAAAATTCCGTTACTTATTTCATTACAAAAATACGAGTTTTATAATATTTTTAAAGCTTATATTAAATTATACATATTTTCAAAGTTAAAATTTTCTATTTCAGTTATTTATTTTCAGTTATTGTCTCTCTTATAACTGGCATAACTTATTTATGCTTTCTCATCTGATTTCCCAGTAACTTTTCTCACAATCACATTCTTATATTTATTTTAGCAATTCATTTGCCTTAGTATGTTTGGTTTTCGTTAGAAATCTTTCCGTATATGATACAATCTTGAATTTGGATCTGTAAATTCTACACTGTGCTTAGGATATTTAGTGTATTTCATGAAATTCAAGTAGTTTTATGATTTTCTTCCAATTTTCAGAAATATAGACACTACAGCACATTAAAACACATTTAATTATTCTCTTTACTTAGCAAATGATTGTAAAATATTTTTTGACACTTTACAACTATGTTTGCTAAAATATCCTTTTAATATTCATTTGCATCGATCATATTTGTATTATTACTTAAATATGAAGTGCAAAACAATAGTTTAAACTAAAATATAAAAAATGTCTACTGACTTATCAAATGAAACTATCAGCATTCGCACTGAACAAATAATGTGGTATAACAAACTATTGAGGAAATTTTTTCAGATACTCTAAATGAATATTCAGTCTAAAAAGTATAATCTTTTTATTCAGTTTCAATTGCATTATCTATTTCACATATTCCAAAGTGTGAATTTTATAATTGCTGCAATAAAAACTTTGCTTTACCTTTACAGTATTTTAAATAATTTTTAATAATAAAACTATTATTTATTTGATGACAAAATATTTAATTAGAAATCCGAAATGTATTTTTAAATCACAGTATATATATATATATATATATATATATATATATATATATATATATATACATACTTTTATGTAATTGAAAGCTTATTGCAAATTTTTATATGTAAAAAAAAGACATTATATAAAAAAGATTTACACTTTTATGAAATCCTTTTTCATATGTTTTACAAACATTAACTTTGAAGGAAACAGAATTATATTAAACATCTCAGATTTTTATGTTAATACTTTATTTTTTTAACAAGCAGTAATGGAAATTTTTTTATAAATAAGATATTTAACAGATATTTCATGAATTTGACTTAATATTTATTAAAAATTCAGAAGAAAATAATATCAATTATTTTATTTTTCAAAATAATTAAAAACTTTCTTATTTAAATAATTTATAGAATATCTATTCACAGTTGGGGAATTTTTTTTTTATTTTTCTCATAAAGTTTTTACTTTTGTAAATTTAAATAATTCAATTTACTTTTGTCCTATGTTAACTTACAAAATTTGAAGCGATTTTTCCTTTTTTTTTTGTAATTATCAAATATTTAGTCAACAACAATAAATGTTGTCCCAAAAGTTATCAAACTCCTTCTAATCTTGATTTTGAAGCATTTAAGGAAATTCCTTTCACAATTAGACAGAAAATTTAATGAGCAGCTATTTTACATATGCTCCGATCTAATTTTCATATTCTCTAAAAAAATCACATTGAAAATTATATGCTGAGGTGATAAAATTTATATAAGGTATAATTTTCATGTAATGTTCATCACATATGTCATACTTTCAGTGGGTACCATCCCATGTCAATGTGTATGGTAAAGAGGTACGGATCGATTGGCCAAGGAGGGCAGCCGCAGAATACCGTTATTGGAGACTGCTTGTCGGCATCGGAGCTTTAAAAAAAACTGACCTCTCGTGTCAGGAGGAACATCAATGCTGTTTTTAGAGATGCCAAACCTGTCCATGATTGGTACCAAGACAAATATCTTGGTTCCGCTTTAACAGGCACGTACAAAAGATACGATCCATTGGCTCGGACGAGACTGAGAAGCGGCCACCTGCTTGCTTAGAGACATGTTTCTGGTATCAAGATTCACCCTCTCTGTCCCAAATGCCAAGAGGCACAGGCCTCTCCCTCTTGTATTCTTCAATGCGTCGGTTGTGAGGGTGGTGATATGGAATTAAGTCCGAGGGTTGTTCTGGAGAGGCTGAAAACTCTTGGATTCATGGAGCTGGTGTGATGCGACTGTCACACTAGTTGGGATAAGCAACAACACATATGTCATATGATGATAAAAGTTCATAACACGTGTTTCGTTAAGAAAAAAAAATCCTTTAAAATAAATTATCATCTTAGAATAAAGGAAGTATATTATACACTTTTTATAATTTACTTAAAGTAGGCTAAAATGAAAATTGAGACTAATCGGGATTGTCGTGCTTTAACATAAGCGATTAGTTAAAAAGTATAAAATGAATACATTATATTGATTGTTATTTATTTATAATTTAATACTTGTGAAGCGATTCGAGACACATTTATTTTTTATTTGAATTGTAGATTCTTTTAACATCCTTTCTTTTCTAATAATCTTAACACTTTAGTTAAATTTCACTTCAAAGTAACAATTTTTATCTAAGCATGAAATCTGTACATCTTATACATTGGAAGTTGTATACTTGGAATTTAATACTTGGTACTGCTTGGAATAAACTTCTAACGAAAATATTTCTTACCATGTTTATGTTCATTGCTTAGAATTCGACATTTTTTATATTCAAAGATATGATTTAAATAACTAAAATTTAATTTTTGTAACCATGCATATATTTTAGGGTTTCTAAGATTAGAACGAAATTATTACCACCTTAATATATGAATTTTTTGTATTTGCAAAAACTGAAATACTAAATTTAAAAACTAAATGTGTAACTTGTAATATTTATAGTTGAATTTTGCATCTTATTCAATTCTTCAGTTTAATTTTCCATCTTATTCAATTCTTCAGTTTTGAATTTTCCATCTTATTCAATTCTTCAGTTACTACAATAAATGAACCAATACAAAATATATATATGTGTGTGATTATGAGAACTAAGATACTAATGCCTATTTGCAGCAGCCTTTTGTTTTAAATATATAACAATGTTTTGATTTTGTTATTTTTGAAACTTCATTTAGAAACCTTTAAAAGTTACAAAAGACTTTAAAGGTTATGAAATGCATATAGTTTACATATATACTATTAATGCATATATTTCATTGTCTATATATTTCTGAACTTATATAATGTTTTGCAAAAAATATCAATTTTTACAAATTTCACTTTTAAATTTACAAGTGGTGAACTTTAAATTAATTTTCTTATTTTTTAAAAACTGTAACTTATATCAAATTTAAAAGTAGTAACCAGTAAAAAACATCGTTTAAAATCCTTAATTAATCTTTAAGGAATTAAATCTTAATAATGAAAACATTGATGCTCAAAACCTTTAATTAATCTTTTTAAATCAAATTTAATTAAAGATGAAAACTTACATTACTTGGAAATGGATTACATTTTATAAAATAGAAAAAAGAAAATGCTTGTTTTTCTATTAAAATGCTTAACAAGGAAAATATTTTCAAAATTATGCTTTGAATGAAAGGTAATTCATTCATTATATTTTATTTATTGAAATATTTTTTCATCCATTACAAAAATCCTGTTTTGATTCAAAATATTGGAACAAAATAAATCTTAAAATAAATAAGGGTAGTTTAAGTAGTTAAAAAGTCAAATAAATAAAGCAGATTAAATTCAATAACTTGAAAATATAAATAAGGTTAATTTATATTTTTAAAGTATTGAATTTAAATTCCTTTTTATTTCTTTGTTTTAATCAAAAGAACTAATTGTTTGTGTTCGTAAATGTGTTTCTTTATATACAAAGAAATCATTTTTGTTGTTTAAATCAATATGGTATTGGTGTTGATGTGTTTTGTGGGCATTTAATTACTTTAGAAAATAGTAATATTAATATATGTTTCCGTAATTTTTATGATTCATATTTATATTTACTAGTTATTTTATCTTTATTGATAACCATCCAATATTAATTCATTCTCAGTTATGCCTTATTGATGAGGGGTGGCCAAACTTTTGGGATCCGTGGTCTACTGCACATTTAAAAAGTCGAAGGCGGTCTACCAATGGCAGAGCTAAATTAACGTAACGTACATGTTTATATATTTAATTTCAGTAACAAGAAAAAATGGTAAATTATCAAATTTTTATAAAAAAAAAACTTAATATTTACAAAATGAAAATTTACTGACGAAATTAATCAAAGTATACATGTATCATAAATCTACCATCCTATTAACTTCGCTTAGTTAAAGTTTGGCACTGTACATCTGCCACAAGTTTATCATATTGTGGCTGTTATGAGCTTATTTCAATGCATAAACATAAAATTAAATGTTCATCTGTTAAACGCGACCCATGCTTGGTTTTTATGGTGTTCATGGTTGAAAAAGCAGATTTGCAAAGTATGATTTCAAATACAAAATCAATTTGTAAATATTTGAAAACGTTTCCTCAGAAATAAATTTTTAAAAATCAGTATCGCTAGATGCTCCAGATTTAAGAGATTTATCGCATCTTAATTTAATAATTTCTTCCTCGACCAAATGTTTGGTTAGATGTGATATCTATTAAATGTCCTATTTTTTCAGATACTACATTCAATGTTGAAATTTTCATTAAATGGAAATATCGTAAAATTGAGTATTTCTTCCAACCTAATTAAGTCAGCGAATCTTTCAAATTCTTCAAGCAAAATATCTAAGTGTTCGGCGAAATCTTCGAAGTCTCGGTTTGGATTAGGGATGCATTCTTCCTCTATGTCTTTGAAGTTTTTCAGCTCCTGTTTTCTTAATTAAGACACATACCTTTTTATCGTTTCTTTAAAAGTTTTAATCGTGCTCATAATGTCTGTTAAACATTTATTCTTTCCTTGTAGATTTAGGTTTAACTCGTTATGTTTTGCTGTAATAACGCAGAGAAAAGCTAGTTTCATGAGCTAATTTTCATCTTCCAATTCAGAAATCTAATCTCCTTTCATTTGTAGAAGTTTTTTTTTATTACTAGTAAGAGAATACGAAATCTTTTTTTTAAATACAACAGCTTAGCCACCTCAAATCTGTGTGCAGCTAGAGATTTCCATACTCATATTCTGTTTCTTCCAAAAGCGTCCGAAATTGTCGTCTCTGAAGACTTCTTAAACGAACTGAATTGAAGATTTTAAAAGCAATTTGCGTTATATCATTAGACTTTAGTATTTTTGAACACAATACCTGGTAATGGATAATACAATGATAGCTAGTAAAACTGGGAATTTCCTCATCATTATTGCACAAGGCAATAAAACCAATTCGATTCCCGACCATTGCTGGAGCTCTGTTGTAATAGAGACCAATTTATATATTGGTAATCCTGTCTTATCAATTTAGCCTTTAAATAAATTGTAGATATCTTGCCCTCTCGTTTGTCCTTTTAATAGAATTATAGTTAATAACTCTCCTTTTGAAGTCATATCTAGGAAAATCATTCTTACACGAATGCATAACTGTGCAATATCACTAATATCCGTGGATTCATCAAATTGAATTGATAGGAACTTACAAGCTTTTAAATCGTCATTTAATAACTCCTCCAGATTATTATTCATAGCTTCAGTCCGTCGTATCACATATTAAACGGCAAAGAAATATTATTTATTGACGATATTATTGCAGATTTGTTTTTAAAATCGTGGAAAAGCACTTCTCACGATTTATAGAAAGTTTCTTTTATCAATTCTCCATCTTAGAATGGTCTTTTTCGCTTTATCAAAACTTGAGTAATTTTAAGTGACGCCAATGTTAATGCTTTAGCTTTTGTTGCCTGGTCTCGTAAATAACGATTGCTTTAAATGTAAATTCGACTTTAATTCATGCACTTTAACTTTTTGAAGCTCACTACCGATTAGAAAGTCTGCAGCGCATATTTTAAGTGCATGGTTTTTAAAATGTCTTTAGACGTTTGCTTTTTTTAAGTAGCGCCACACTTGAACAACATTTGTGAGACTAATACATTTCTCCTTCACCATAACAAAAAAGAAATCATCTTCCTACTCATTGAGTTAATGGTGTATTTTGCTACTCTTAGCACTGGTACCTGGCTGAGTCATTTTGGAAGGGTTGTTGAAACAGCAAAATATGGTATCAGTGGGATAGAAAGAGAGCGACCTGCAACGTAAGACGATTAACTGAGAACTGAAACTAAACGGACGGGCAGACTAGTCGCATCGCTATCATCGCGCCGGCTACTGGATATAATCTAAGCACCTACTTTGTCAAGTTGTTTCTATCTAATTCTACACTGTAGAACACCAAATTCATTGCATTATTTTGCACAGTTTGTTTTAGGTTTTAAAGAGTAAACTGTAGTAAAACTTTTTGTTTTAATTAATTCATTCATTTTATGTCATTAACCATAAGTTGAATTGTTAATATCCGAGGTTATTATCGGGATGTTCCCACGGACTACCTAAAATGTCTTCACGGTTGACGTCATGGTCACCACTGCATTATAAGATTATTAAAAAAATGTCAATAAAATAGTTTCTGATTTTAAAATTATTATTATTAAATAAGAGAATGCGAATCCTAAGCTTAATTTATAAATAATATATAATACAGATCTCTCTTTTTATATTACATTAAAATTGATAACTACTCTTAGAAATACAGAAATAACCTCAATTTCAATAACTACAAGTTAAGGTTTCATATTTACATTAAATTACTTAAAGATTTTTTTCAGCTGACTCGTTTTCTTAACTGTATTTTTTGTGCCAGTTAGGCTCACAATATCGGGTGCGTTGCTCCACTTTTTCATACTGAACCATATTTGGTGGGGAGTCCGACTGCTTCAGTACACACATGCCATAGGGACCCATTTATAGGGTAGGCAATCATTCACGGCTCATTCATACATAGAAAGGACAAAGACAGGATAAATAGAGAGAGAGAGAGAGAAAGTATATCCATGCCCGAACCGGGATTCGAACCCGGGACCTCCCTATCCGCAGTCAGGCACACTGACCACTAAACAGTGCGGTCGGCTTCTTATCTGTTATTTAATGAATTATTACTATAATAAATGTTGGTACTTTTCCATTTCACCAGCGCAAATTTCGCCAAGCGTGAACCAAGTCGCCAATTGGCGACAACACACAGTATACAAAAAAATGTTAATAAATGTCAGCTATAAAAATTTTTTACTTTAGAGACATAAACATTTTAACATCGTTTAAATTTTTTTCAAATGGTTCTTTCGTTTCCCATTGCACAAAAATTTCGCGAGATAACTTTCCAGGTGATGACGCACCGTTCCTCTGTGCTTTTTATTTCGCCATTTGGCGCTACTCCCTCAGTTTTTCTATTTTTTGCGTATGCGTTCCAATCTCAGGATCGACAAAATTGTATTTGTTTCACTTTGAAATGTTCGAAACTTTCCTGTTCCAGTTTATCAGTGCAGTATAATTTCCACGAATCAGAATATATTACAATTCTTTTTTCGATATTTTCCTTAATGGCTTTTAACATAGTACTCATGGATCGGTTTCGCACCTTCACAAGGAAATATTCGTTTTTCTCACGGCACACTCCACCGGAAATCTACTGTTGTGGCAAAATACGCCCCGCAACTGTTTTTACGCTTCGAGAACATACTTTCATCCACTCTAACATCTTACCAGGTCCTATTTTCTGACGAAACTGATGTAGCAACTCTAAAATTTATTTAATTTATTAATTTAATTGTTGTTCTCATGTTCACGCTATACGTGGAATGATGGGTGCCAGAGCCTCAATTTATTTACTTATTATATTACAATTTATCGGGTGATGCATATTTCAAAATCTTATTTTGTTTTAAATATTTTTTATGTGAATTTGTTACGATTATTATTTTTTAAGATATATTTTTAAAATTCGATTTTTTCTAGAGAGATTTTATGAAATTATTGAATTTGTATGTAGCAATCTAGCATAAAATTATGAAATGAAAAAAGAAAGAGTTGAAATAAAGTTGTTGATAGTAAAAGGCCCTCACATGTTTTAAAAACGTAGAAGTAAAAGGTCACCAGCGGAGATATTCCCTCTATCATTGTATCATTTTTGGCGACTTTATCACCTGCGCCAGCGAAATGGAAAAGTACCGAATAGTGTAACCCACCATTTATTATTTTCTTAAAATAATAATGCTTCATGTGTATTTATTTTCATTTACTATTTATTTACCATATAATAATACTGCTTATTCCATGAAATAATAATACTGCTAATTATATTCTACCAAATAATAATACTTATTATTATGGAAATTCAATTTTGAAATGCATTTAGATGTTACACATGATGGATTCAATTGAATGCGTTTCTATTGTTTAGACTATTTATAAATTTTATATTACTAGACTAGAGTTAATAGTGTCAAAAGAGTTATAAATAATAGAGATTTAGTAATTAAAACATAGAATTTTTTTTAATTTTTTTAATTAAATGAATGATAAAGATTTTTTAATTAATTACATATCTAAATGATAATTAATTTGTATATAAACTTGTGGAAATAATTTCCTTTGCCTGTTCTAAATAATCAATCATAGTTTGCTCTATTAAAATGTATATAATTTACAAGGTGATAACTGATGTGTTTATTTAAGTGAAATGAGCGAAAGGTTTATTTTTTTTATTACAGATCTCTAATAACTTTACTTACAAAAAAATCTCGTATCTTTTATAACCGAATTCTATGCACTTTTAATTTTAACTATGATTAATAAATTTGATAACTTTGATAGTTTGTTTAATTTTACTTAGAATTTACCTGCTTCTGATCACGAAAAATTTCTTTCTAGTTTTAAAACTACTCCATTGCAGTTTAATCAGTATTTAAGGAAGCAGAATCTATAATAAAAGATTAAATTACTTATAATAAACCTTCAGTTTTTTTAACAGAATTTCATGTTATTGGACCTTACTATGCAAAAAGTAAAATATGTGTATATGTTTGAAAAAAGAAACCAAATTCATTATAATAATAAAATAGTAAAATTTCTTCTTAAATACCTTTAAGACCTTAAATTAAAAAAAAATATTCAGATATTGCTTATAAATTTGAAGCTAAATTATTAAAAAAGATCAAGTATACAAGATAAAAAATATATATATATTACTAAATAGCTATTAATATACTTATGCAAGAATTTCAATGTAAGGAATAAAAAGACTGAAATAGGCTTTCCAAGGATTATTAATTAAGAGACTCTCTTTCGTAACATAAGAATAAATAAAAACACCAAAAGGAAAAAAACAGAATTGCACAGAAGCAGTACAGAAGATAAGCACCCCAAAAAATAACCTTAAGCAAAGAATCTTGAGAAAAATTTGATAGAAATTAAGTAAGTAAATAAATAAAATACTTTAGCAATTTTATTGATAAAAAGGCAACAAAAGGGGTCTTAGGCTTAGCGATGATCAGAATGACTAAAAATAATATTTTATATTTAGAAATACCCTACAAAAAGTAAAAAATGCAACGAAAAAAGGTAAGTCAAAAATGTCTTACTGCAAAAAGAGAAAAAAACTGAAATCTTTTGAATTAAATTAAGTAGAAAAGGAAAATCAGATTTAAAACTAACGGCAATACAATAGAAGAAACATTTCATGGTTTTTTTGAAATAATAAAAATAAGCTTATTGAATTGAATAGGTGAATCGTAAAAGACAGATTAATTGGACGAAGAAAGAGTTAAGGAAATTTTAGGTGTTAGCTTTATTTCAACAGAATGTGGACACTACAGAGAAATGGGAATTAAATGAAGTAAGAAAAGTGTAGGATTAATCGAAATTTCAAAAATGGTGCGAGATTAAGAGCTATTAAAAGTAATAGACAAAAATATATTTCCTAACGTATAAATTTATGTTAATTATTTCGAAATATACTATAAAGATGTGTTTTGAATTTAAAAAAAATGAAGAAAATGTCTGTAAGAAATCAATTCAAGGATGTACAAAATGGTTAATCTATTTTCCAGAGTTAAAAAATTGATACCTTCAGGCAAAATATAAAATCTATCTATTTATAAGAACCATCACTCACTTCTTTACAAATTTTTGTGAGAAATTATTTTTATAAAATTGTTAATAAAGGAAATTTATTCCTTAATTAGCCTTTAGCAGATTTTAGTCTCAGTTCCGTCATTGATGTGCTGATTGCAAAAGACACATAACTATTGGATTCTTCGGAAAGTAATTTCGTTTTGCATGAAAATTAGAAGCTTATAACGAATAAATATCGTATTACATTGCATATTGTCCATTCTAGTCTAATAGCTTTTACTATCTTTCTGGTAGTAGCACGATTTCCCATTCATAAAGTGGTTGGTTTTTAATATCAAAAAGCTGATCTAGATGGGAAAAACGAAATAACTTTCCGAACAACCTAATAATTTAACCAGTTATTTTACTAAATGACACATTTTTTTACAGTAATTTTTTAATTTCAATATTTATTATCCTGTTAACAGTTTGGCATAATAGAATTCAAGCAGTAAATTACATTTTGTGTTTGCTGATGAGAGGTTTTATTACTATTGAATTCGAATTATTGATGTAGAATTTCATAAGCTATTTATTCTGATTTACTTTGCTTTAATATTTTCTATGATAATTAAATATATAATCTTAATTTTTTTGTTAACAGAATGTTAGATTTTTTAAGTGTACATTATGCGATCATAGTATGATGTGTTCTGAAAATACTGCTTTAAATATTGAGTTTGCTTGATGTAAATTAAGCGAAAAATTGTATTACCATAAAAATTTTATTATATCCTATGCTGATCATTAAAACTATAAATATCAGTTAAGACATTTATCATTAGTATTAGTTATATACGCATTGAGTTTTGTATAAAATTCAAAAGCAGAGAAATTTATATCCTCAATATTATTAGTAAAATCAAAGTCACTATTTTTCGTTCCTTTGTTCTAAGGATCATTGGTATTTGATTATCTTAAATGGTTTGAGTATAGATAAAGAAACAAACAGTCCATCAATTTAAAACAAATTGCATTCAGTGGTGACTCTTGTAATTTCATTTGTAAATACACAGAATTTAATTGTGTTAACATATTATTTAAGCTATATCAAATGAAATTTTAAAAGCAATTTAATGAAAATTTTAGTTTTTTTTTTAATTTGTTAATACTTTAAAATGACATTCGCTTTCTGCATAGCTCTGTGACATACTGCAACATTCTATTATTGCTATTATTTTTCATTCATTAATTGTAATTGAAAGAAAATAATTAATTCATAACATTTTAAGATGTTTTATTGTATTACGTCTAATTTTTGCTTTTGTCAAGAATTGTATGAGAGTTTTAGGTAGAATTAAATTTATGCTAATCACAAAGGAATGCAATTGAATCCAAACCTAGTATTTAAGAATTAAATAGAGTGTTATATGATTTAATCATAAAAACACATATCTATATTTATTATCATTAGTCATACAATATTTTTTGGGAAAAAGAGTTATGATGTATCCAATTAAATTCAAGCAGAATTGTTTTGAATTCAAAATTCTAATCAATTGAAACTGTACTTATAAGCTGAGAAATTTATAATAGTTATTATTCAACAGAAACTATTCTCATTACTGAAGGTAAATAAAATTCAAAGGTGTGTTTCGATTGCTACTTACATATCTATAATTAATTTATTTACTCATTTCTGAAATTTAGTAATCATTTTCTAAAATGTGAGGGAAAACTAATTAACAAAAGCAAAGATTTCGCATAAGGCAATAGATTTTAATACCGTACAGAAGAAAAATACTTATTTTGAATTCTTAACTTTAAATCAAATATTTCTGTTGAAATGAAATAACTTCTTAACTAAAAAACGGGAGTCGGCAAATAAAATATATTTTTAAATAAAAAATGTTGGCTCAAATATACCATTGCCATTTCAAGTTTCCTCAATTTTATGTTATCGAGAGTACACAAAAAATGTTTGAATATTTATGTACTTTGAGAATTCTTCCTTGTCGCTTATTTCAATGTATTGTAACATTTATTGCCATGTAATATTGCACCAAACATGATAAAGGCATTGTTTCAAACTGAAATATAATGTTGGGATAAGAGAATTTTTATTTGATCATTAAACTTATGAGTATCAATAAATATCATTCTGGCGTTCTTTATCAGAAAAGATAAAAAAAACCTTTTCCTCAATTAATATGCTGCTCAATTAAGTATTGCATTTAATAATGGATTTAAACAAATATTCAATATCTTTTCATTTCTTTCAACATGCATTTTTAATGCAATTATATATATATATATAAATATATATATATATATATATATATATATATATATATATATATATATATATATATATATATATATATATATATATATATATATATATATACATATGTATATATGTATATATGTATACATATATATATATATATATATATATGTATATATATATGTATATATATATATATATGTATATATATATATATATATATTATATATATATATTATTGCTTATGTAGTGGAACAATAAAATTTCGCACTATATTTCTGTTCTTTAAGATTTTGCTTATTCATCACTATTTTTTTCTTTTATACCTAGAAACTGTGTGGCATCTTAATGCGAAATATATAATTATCAGTTTAGTATGTACAGGTTTAAACAGTTATTTCACAAAATCATTGAATTATAAATCTTAATTGAACACATATAACTAATTAGATTCACAAAGTATTTGGAATCAAAGATAATGGGTGCGTTTATAAATATTGATCAATTTACCTTGACTTTTCAATCTAAAAGGCCCTTGACGCTTTACTTTTAAACTAATGTAGTATAATTTAAGCTTCGTAAACATCGTTGTATTTTCGTAAAACAGCGAGATTGCTTGTATTGAGGGAATGATGAATTAATTTAATATATTAGGATCAAAAGATTTTCAGATCAGTAAATTCATCCTTTTATTAATGGATGACTGAACACTTTGTAAGCCCTTGTAACAATTAAATGCTAGTTTAGGGCCTTATAAAATTATATCGAAATGAATAAACTACTTATAAGTTACAAAGTGCATTTGATGTTAGATACACAAGTTGCTTTCCATACTTGTGTATCCTTTTGTTGGGACACTAATTCTGAATAAACTTGATAAATCAATCTAATAAATATCTTTACACATAGAATAAATGCATATTATTTTGCATTTATTCTATGTGTAAAATTATCTTTCACTAGATAATTTGATTGAAATCTATACTTTTCAAGGGGATTTAATTAAAATGTATAAATTCATTCACATTATTTACAAAACAAAACAAATTATTTTATTAATTTTTAAGAGTAATAATAAGTTAAAATGACACAAGTGCCTTTTACCGCCTTTTTGAATTTGAGCATATTTTGGTGGTTTTTATGGCAACAGGAATTATTTGTTACGTCAGAAAGAAATGAAGACTAAGGATATGGAACATTGTACTTTGACAACCCCAATTTATAGGTTATTATGATCGAATTAAGATCAATTTGTTTTAATTAGGAATATTAAATTCTAAGATATGTTTAATTTTTTTTATGAGGATGATAAATATCAAAATTATCTTCACAGTAATTAAAAAGGAAACAAAAGTGATTTGCAAAAAAAGAAAGTTCATTTTAATTAACCTTAGAGTCATGATTGTAAAATTAAGCATTCCTTAAAAATATATCCCAGTATTTTGTACTTTTATTTATATTTTCTCATATTATTCGGATTTGATTTAATTATTTACAAAAAAAATTATAACAAACGATTATTTCAACATTGGTAGCATTTTTATTTACCATATATTTAAAAGTATATCGAAATAATTACACGACATCTGGGCCATTAAAATTTATATATTTTAAAGTCAGATATTTTACTGCAAGGAGCATTAATAAATTGTTATTTGGATACCTCAATTATTTCATTATAAATTTTAACATAAAATTACAATCACAGTCGAATTAAATGTCGTGTATATTTATTAAATTGACAAAGAAAATTGAAAGAATGAAGCATCTAATATTTTAATTACTTTGTACATTTACGCTATTTTAAAAAAAAATTTTGGATTTATGCTATTTCTTTTCAGTTTTCTCATTTCATTGTTCTTTATAAATTTCAAAGTTTATAAAAGAAAATCCTTGCATTTCATTAAGTTAAATTTTAAGATATCCATCTAATCATTTTTAAGATTTACATTAAGAACTTGAAATTTTACATTTTCTAACTTTAAATTTAATCTTATGATTTTAAGACACTGAAGGTTTTCCATTTATGCTAGTACACCAAACAAACTAGTATATTTAATTTATTACAATAAATAATAAAATGTATAAACTTTTTATTATATTAAGTAATAAATTATGACGAAATCAATTGGAAGCATATTACATTAATATTAAAAGCACACAAACATTATTTTTTATTTAGGTATATGTCTTTTTACAAATTTATAGTTTAATTGAAACATTTTTTTGCCAAACTCACCATTCTTTAAAAATTTAAACACGTAGTTAAATATATATTCAGAATTTATTTCAATGTTAACATCCCAATTTAAAACTTAACTAAATTATTTAATCCTCTAATCATTTTACATTTTTATTGTGCATTAGATAATCATTAAGAAGGAATAGATTAAGAGATTACGATTAAGAGAAAATTAGGTAAAAGAAGGTATTGTTATAACATTTGAGCTACTAAAATGATTTGAAATACACATTTTTAAATGAATGCATCACATAATTAAAAAATTTTATGCTGAGCTTCATATGTTATTCTAGAAACTTCTGCAAGATAAGTAAGTTACTGCTTATCTCCATCCACAAATAAACTGACTTTATTACTTAACATGTTAATTTACTTCAACATTTTTCATCTATTTATTTAACTCAAAATAAAATGCATGTTTCACACCATTATTTCTCTAATGCGCGCAAGAATTAAACCATCAAAAATGCAGCATGTAATTTTATATTGAATGAAAACAACCAGTAATCAATATTTTCAACTCTTATAATTCATTAAAATTATTTCATAATTTTCTAGAAGTAACTAAATTAGCTGTCTTTCTGGAATATATCGATTACACCTGTTTTCAAATACTCATTGAGTTTGAGTAACTCTATCAAATATTTTGCCAGTGATTATCAAATAAATACCTATCTCTCCGTTTTGAAAAGTTTTATTTCATGTATATATATATATATATATATATATATATATATATATATATATATATATATATATATATATATATATATATATATATATATATATATATATATATATATATATATATATATATATATATATATATATTTATATATATATATATTTATATATATATATATATATATATATATATATATAATTATATATATATATATATATATTTATATATATATATATATATATATATATATATATATATATATATATATATATATAATATATCCACATATATAAATAGCGAATGATCAGTTCCCCTGAAAAATACTATGCAAATACCCTCAAAGTCATTTTAAAGATAAAACGGACTTTAGAATATCATATCATCAAATAAATCACACACAAAAAAAACCTGATTCAAAATTCTTTAAGCAAACGTTATAAACTTAATAATGAAAATAGGTTAACAGAATTTTCTTACTCCTAGTAAAGTGATACGGCAGCCATGAATGATATGGAAAAACAAAAAGTTACGAAAAAAAACTCCAATAAAGAAATCGAATAATATTATAGATAAAGAATAAATTCACCTTTACACACATTTTTATGCAAAAAAAAATTCGGAAAATTTAACTTAGATTATAGAGTTCAAATAAATTTTTTAATAGTATTTAAAATTTATAAATAAGTGTTAAAACAAAATTTGGGGAATTTTTGGGATCTTTAAACATATAGGTGAAAAAAATATATAACTTTAAACATTTAGTAAGCTTCGATTTTGAGTACTTCCCAGCAAACACAAGCCTACGGCATCATGATGGACTGATATGCAGTGTCTGGTGTGAGTCGTCATTGGCAAGTTGATTTTGTAATGATAACGTATCGTAAACGACATCAAAACTTTGTTCTTTAATGTTAACGAAACGAAGTATTGGTGGTCTAATGTGGCTAACTGCAGACACATTTTGAACGTCGTCTGTCGATATAGGTCTGATACATGCATTTTAATTCTGGGCCGAATATTACACGCGACATTGATCCTGTTGTGGTATTGATAAATTTGTGGAACCTTCAAATTTTGTCTGAATTCAAGACCTCATTGTTAGAAATGCATCAATGGTAAAAAAAATTATATTTCAAATCATATTTTTTAATTTTTATTCTATTTGATATTTTTTCAGAAAATCAGTGTATTTAAAAAATAGCATTAAAATATCTGTGAATGCTGATAATATTAAAAAGGATTTCAGCAGGTATTATACGAATCCCAATGAAATGCAGTTTCAGCATCAAAAAGTGGATTGAGAGATGCACTTTTTTGTATTAAGTTTGTGACTGCTTTTAAAAAAATGGTTTTAACTATACATATATATCTAAATACTGCAGTAGTCAGTTTAAATTTTCTTGTCCTTTACATAAAGCAGTTTAATATTAAAAATTATTAAGTTCTCTTCTTCGACAAAGAGCTAGCGTATTCCATTTGCTGAGATAACGTGTCACATCGTAACGTCACACTCAACTGATGAATAATTCTACTCACACATTGGTGGCCATTAAAAGGAAACAATGCTCAATTCTAAGATTCGGAGATTCTACAGGATAAGATAAATACATATTATTCTAACAACAGTCATGCCAGTATAGAAATATTCTTTAATCATGAACTATTTACTTAATGTATTTTAAATTTATTTAACTAATTCTAAGTATTACTAAACTGTATATTACATTTGTAATGTTAAAGATAGGATAACAAGTTATTTTGTTCTTTTTTTAATATTTTTATTTGTTAGATCTCTTAGAGCGCTAATGAATTCTGTATAATTAGCATTTATTTTCTTCGAGTTTTCTAGAATGGAAAGAGAATAAGAAAATATTATACAATATTTTTCCATTGTATTTTGCTCTGAAATTTTCTGTTTGTTTCTTTAATTAGTTCAGAATAAGGATATTCTGTAGCTTGTTGGATTGGAGATTTTATTCTTCACTATTGGTGTATTCTTTCATTACTGGTATATTCTCCCATTACTTTTCGAATGTATTGTTATTTATATATAATAATAATTTAATCAGAAAATTTTAAATGTTTAATCTCTGTGTTTACTAATTTCAGCTAAGACATGGATATGATTAGAAATTATATATATATATATATATATATATATATATATATATATATATATATATATATATATATATATATATATATATATATTTAAAAATATAAAATTTTTCTGTATATATGAACTTGAATATACTATTTACTTTATTTATATACATTTTAATTACCTTCTAATTTATTATGATTTTTAAAATATTTATTATTGAAGATTTTTGGATGAACTTTTACTTGTTACTTTTTATTTTAGAATATACAATAGAAAGGGAGCATTTCAAAAGTTCATTTTATTTATCATTCTCCAGTTTCACATTTAATTTACATAATATTTACAACTGTTATGTTTTCATAATAATAATATGATTCGAAGTTTTAACCAACGTTATAAAAGCTTAGATTTGAAATTAAAATTTTAATTTTTTAAACATTATTGAAATTGGGTCATTCATAGGAACAAATTATAACTATTAATCTTTGAAATCTTTAATGTAAGTACATATGTAATGTATAAATATATTTTTTCGTGTAAAATTAATTTTAAAACTTTTTTAAGAAACATAACTTATAGATCACTTATAATAAAATATGAAAAATTATTGCATTTAATTAACTTTATTGATAAATCTATATATTTGGTAAAAATATGTATAAAATTTAATAATTACAATTTTACCTCAATTTTTTATTTCATGTATTATTATATAATAATTGAAACAACAACAAAAATTATCTATTAAGAAATAATTTTACATTATTTTTATTCTTTTTATAAAACCAGTTAAAAACATAATTTGAAATGCTGGTATTAAAATCAATGTCAAAAATTTTCATCTCTTTTATTGTTTTTGAACATATCATATAATTACTTTTTGTAACAGACATTTCAATAAAAATTTCCATACCTAATCCAGCAAATTATTACTGTAGTAAGCAAAACTTTGCAAACACTATAAATTATCGTTATAAAATATGCAAAATATTTCTTATTTAATTATTTTTATAGTTAAATCTGGATTTATTAAAATATTTTTAAGTGAATTATATTTAAAAATTGGGAGCTTTAAATGTATATCAATATAAAAGGCATAAATGATCTACTTTTTCTAGTAAAATGTTTGATTTTAATTGATGATTTTTGATTCTGATTTCAGAACAATAATTTGATATTGAGAATTCAATTTGACACTGAGAATGAGGAAGATATACAGTTATACGGCAGGTAAAATTGCCTGTTTGTTAACGCGTTGCATTTAACAATTTATTTCCAGATTATTTGGATTTTTCTCATGTCACGATTAAGGTTTCCCAAGAAAAAATACCTGAAGTAATCCAATCACTGGATTGTACTTTTAAGCCTTTTAAGGCAAATTATAACGTTTGCTTCAATACGCATGTAAAAATGATCCATACCAAGAAAAAGCTCAAGTATAGAAGTGGAAGTTGTGTTAACACAAAAAAAACCTTTGTTAAATCTACCTGAGCAGTCGCATTTCTAATTCCAGATCACCATGTCACTGAGCCAAAAGTAATGATGGGACAAATAATCGTCTTGTAAATGCGATGAATAACTTCAAGATTTAGATACAAGTTTTTAAAAATGCATTTCTACATAACCAGAATGCTTTTCTTCTTAATATTTTATTAATATATATACTTATATTTTTGCTTTTTCTTTTTCAAAGTCAAAATGCTTGTTACAATTTAAGTTCATGTAGAAAGTGCTCCTAGGAATTTCACCTCTCTGGAGCAAGTTAAATCCTGACCGGAAGAGTCTTCTTTTTTTTTCTCAAATCAAGATTCTTTTGTTTGTGAAAGCAATCAATGCAGTTTTTTGAGGATTCATACAAGGACCTTCATTATTTCATGAAATCTCGACTCACTTAAGAAGATTGAACTTGATGCTAGAGACCGTTTCGTCAAATTTATCTCTGAGGACGATAATTAAATCATGTGCATACCCAAATGTTGTTATGCCAGACTTGTTTAAATATTTTAGAAAGGAACTGCAATGAAACACCACAAGATGGGTGTAAAAACCTTTTATTACGGAAAACCATCTTTCGCTTGGATTATCACATTTTTCATAAAAATGAAGCATTGACGAATCAAGTATTCAGAATCAAGTTTTTTTTTATCCAAAAGCAAATAGTATAGTATAATAGTATTCACTTTATAGCAAGATGGTTTCAATAAGTATTTTATCAAAAGCACTTTTAATATCTAAGAAAACAGCTGAAGAGCAAGATCCATAGCCATAAAATTCTTCTCCAAAATGAAGGACATATTGTAGATTGCTCTATTGTGGATTTACATGGTTGATATGTATGTTGAGAGTTAAAGAGTGATTTTTCCACTTCAGCAAAATATATTTGTCGATAAACTTTATAATTGCCTTCAGAAAAAAATTATGTTAAGTTGATAGGCATTAGATTTGGCTTCATAGTAATTACCTTTTTTTATTTTATAAATAAAAATCTCTTTTATATGCCTCCAAGCAATAGATATATGACCAAAAGTTATACATGTTCTAAAATCCTGGAAATAATTTGAGTAACACATTGCATTCCTTCAATAAATACATCCGATGCAATATCATCAATTCCTGATTATTTATATGGCTTAAAGGACTTTGTAATCCATTTTGTTCTATCATAAGTTATGACTTTTTGGCAACACTCCATTTAGTTCCTCCACAATTTGATGTAAAGAATGCATAGGTAGGAGTCCCAATTATTTCTTGGAACCTGAAAAGGGAACTCTGAATAATTCAACATGATTCTCAGATTAGACAGCAGTTTCTCTGTCTTTAAATATTATTTTAACAAGTTTTGCAGTAGTAAACACAATTTTAATGTCAATGGAGACATTTTTTTCAGGGATGTATTTTTGAATTTCTGATAGTTTCATTGTAATTGGTCAGTGCCAATTTATACTTTTGCCATTCTTCTTCAAAAAGCTTTCCACACAATCTCCGTAATTTACTTAATTCTTTAAAACACAAAGAAGCTAATCTTGGGGACCAAGAATTACTGACAATAAAATTTTGATAACATGCTTGGAGAATGGCATGTTGTAATTAATCAAAGGTCAACTCGAAATCTGCTACTAAAAATAACTTATCAAAGTAATTTTCCTTGATTATGATTTCTGAGTTAGATTTACCAAATCCAATGGGACTGTTACCACCAAAAATTAAATTTTTTATTTTTAAACATGATATGATAAATATTTTAGAAAGACTGATTACGTCTTTCACTTCTACTTTAAAGAAAGTTTTCAATTCAAGTATTTATTTTTGCCTTTCTAATCGTAAATTTTCTTCATTTGAATTAAGAAATGATAGTATAATACGCAATTACTGATGTAGATGCGATCTCAGTGAAACATTTTTAGTGTTTTTTTCAGCACCATTGATGAAATAATTTCAAGAACAATTCGCATATGAGTAATCAAGTTTAAAAAAAAAACGCAAGATTCACCTGCTCTGAAACATGATGTATATCCGCTTCCATTTTCAACACTCTGAGAAACTTTGTAGGATTTCTGTAATTGATCTGCACACACTGAGTGAAAGATATTAGGAGGGAAGGGAATGCTGGTTCAGTCCCTTCATTTCTGATAGATAGATTAACCCACTACACTTGATCACTTCTTCTGCTGTTTTTCTTAAGGATAACCATTGTCTCATTTCATAAAGATATATTTCAGTCAGAATTCTGTTCAAGTTACGAATTCTGTAAAATTCAGAAATGGCATTACATGTGGCTCTCTGTAAATGTTAGAGCTATCATCAATAACGTTGATTCCCGTACTGCGAATCTTAAAGCTGGATATGCATGATAGAAAGTAGATACCTTGATAAGAGTTACAATCGGAACTATTTCAGTCATGTTTAGTCAAAGAAAAGTACAAAAATAGTCCGTTACGCTAGGAAATGTATCGAAGTTTTTTCTTCTGTGCAATAAATAATAGTGGATTATTTCTTTGCAGCAAAAAGTAAATTAAAAAAATGAGATCTTTGAATAAAATATCAAGGTTCATCTCCTTGCTTTATTCTACAATGTAAAATACTCTGGAACAAGTTTTTTAACTTAGGGATCGTCAAATTCACCTCATTTCTATTATAGTTCGTTACGCAGCAAAATACATTTAATGCCTGTGAAGGTATTTAATTTATAATAAATCCCAATATATTAATGTTAGATAACACAAGCTGCATTTGAAATCAAAGAAACTTAAAGACTGTAGTAGCTAGTTCTTTTAGTGTGAGATTAAGTAAAAAAGTATGTTGTCTTTTGTTCCAACCTCATTCAGAGAACACATAAGCAGCGTGTTTTAAGTGCGGCGATTAATCAGATAAATTTTATAAAAATGGATGCGATTGAAAAAAAATGTGTTGGACAACTTTTTATTTTTACTTTGCAATTTTCGTTACACTTCGTGAGTTTATCTACAGATATTTGAAATAAACCCTATTATAATTTGTACTTTGGGAAAATTTATCATATAATACAATTTTTAATCAAAAAAATAAGAACCAAAACTTAATGTGACAAAAATTGTAGCATATGTTAAGTTTTGAAAAATACATTTACGCATTCAAGTTTTTTAAGAGTTTCAGATAATTAACCAATAATAACTAGTGAGTGAATGTAATCTGAAAACTGCTTTATTTTATATGGCCGTCAGCTATGCATTTCATTTGTGTTGCGTAGCTGACGTGTGATTACCAGGATTTTTCATGGACCGTAAGGACGTATTCATATGCCGAAAGGAAAGAAATCTGAAATTTAAAAGAATTTGGGAAATATATTTGATAAATAAAGAAACTTAGAATTATTAATAAGTTAGAATTTTGGGACTTTTAACAGAATTCTTAATAAATAATGAGCAAAATGTTTATGGCGAAAACTGAAAAGCAACAAGCAAGACAACAACAAATTTGTTGTTCAGTTCAGATTAGGATTGCTCCTGATTTACATAAAATTTCACAATGTAACATTCACAGTTATACAAATAAAAAATGTAGTAAGGCGCGTATTTCGTCTCTGCTTCCTGAACACTTAGCTGATAGTGAACTATATTTGTGTGTCGTAAGGAAAAAAACTCGGAAATTTTCAAGCATTTCTCCTGTGTTAGTTTTCATGCTAAAAACAGAGATACAACATTCATATCGTTTTATTTAACAATGGCTGAGATTAAACTTTATCCATTTCAGAATCAAACCGGCAACCATATCACTGCTCTAAAACCAGCTGAATTTGATGATACATAGTGAATGCTGAAACTAAATGAAAGCTATTATTGAGCTTTTTTTATTTTCCAAAATAATGTTTCATTGATTACTAATTGCATTTGATTTTCGCAATGAAAAAAAAATAATATAATTAAAAAAAATTAAGATCTAACAGAAAAAACAGTACGTAGTTTTTCATTTATCTTCAACAGTGACTTGGATAAAACACGAAGCGCCTCATTCGAAAAAGCATAGTCCTTCCATTAGATGTCGAAGAAAAGTGGGATTATTCCACAAATCTATCAAATTTAATTATGATAAATTAATTCCAGGGGAGCATCTTATAATCGAACAAAATAATAGATTTTGTACATTTAATTTCTAAGGATAATAGGTGTTCTATAATCTTATAAATTTTGCTATCTCTTGCTAAGCAGGCTAAAATACAATAAATGCAAAGCATGCATAATAAATATTCAGGCTAAATATTCTTGTAAAAATACCTTAATTACCTTACAGAAAGGATTACTACTTATTCAAGAAAATGTAATTATGTTATTGAATACTTTTTCTTATGCAATTCACAAATTTAATCAAATAACGAAATTTTTTTACCTGTTTGAAAAGCAAAATTGTTTTTGGCTTAAATTATATAATGTAACAAATAAATCACACTCTACTTGTTAATATCAAACAATATCAATTAATATCAATTCAGTATCAAACAATAATAATTTCAGAAGCAAATAATAAATTAAAAATTTATTTTTGTATTTGTCTTTGTGTGTGTGTGTATTAGAGAGAGAGAGAGAGAATGATGCTTACTTCCTATAAAATTCCTATTTGTATTGTTTGAATAAAAAGGCATATCTTGATTACATTACACATTCAATAACTTTTAAGATCATGTAAACAATATAATTCGATGCAAGTTCTAAAGGGATTTGAATAACCAGGATTACAATATGATTTTATATATTGTAATCCTTTTGTGTAATACAAATATGAGCTTATATACATTCAATATTTAATATAGGTTCAAAGAATTTATATAATCTGGTAAAACGCTTTTGTTCACTAGGTTTAATTCATTAACATGAAAGTTAAGCATATACCTTATAAAAATATGCAGATGAAAAATCAAAAAAGTAATAAAATTCTTAATAAATCTTGCCATATAATACATTTGAAACAAAGCATTTAATTTCAATAAAAACCATCCTTAAATTCCGCAAAATTCATTTTGTTAATTTCTTAGCATATAAATATTTCATTTTATAAACACTACTTTATCAGTACTAACCTTAATGGAACAGACATTTTTTAATGATTTGTTTCAATTTGAGAGGTCTTGATTTTTAGCTGATAAGTAAAATTATTAAATTACTACTATAGTACCCTAAAATACGTCGCGGGTATTTCCTTGAAGAAAGAGAATTATGGTGATGTAAAGTTTGAGTGGTTGAAAAAGGTTTTTCTTCCATTAAAGCTCACATAATTTATTTGATGTACTATTAAAAGGCTGTAACCAAAAGCGGCACGATATAAATAATGATAAATCTAAGTTAAATATTTGAAATAGGAAGACTAATATTTATTACCAAAGTGCTCTGTAATATCCAATTACTTTGAAATACTTTTCAACACTTTATTGCATACAATATTTAGTCTGTATAGAAAACTTGATTTTGGGAGTGATTTACTTTATGAGAAATATAAAATTTGATTTTTCCCAATGTTGCTCGCATTTGCCTATAATTAATAAATCCTTATCATCGTAAAATTTGAACTCTATTAGTATATTTACATTTTATTAGTAAAAAAAAACGAAACTTTTTTTTGTGATTCGGAATAAATTATTTTAAATTTTCTGATTCCCGTAATACTTTTAGAAATTTGAATATATTTATTGAATATATTGGTCGGCTAAAGAATAAGATAACAGATTTTATAGATGACCAGTCTTATGAAAAAATAATAATATTTTGTAAAATACTAGAATAATTTATGTATATCTCATAATTAATGATCACTGATACCAAACATTTATGGTTCATTAATGTTTAGTTTCTCTTAATAAAAAATTTAGACTTTTCTTCTGCTTCTGAAATTATTTTACTATTCTTATTCTTGATGTTTCTAAGTAATTTGAATAAAATACAAAGATATACTTTTTCATATTACGTAAATTCGTTTACTATTTCTTTTAAGATATTAAAGCAGGAAAAATAATGTTATCTTAGTAATGTTTACTATTATTGACTGCAACTTCAATGAATAGAAATATGATTTTACATTATTCTATTCCTTGTGCTATCATTTTCAATCAATCAGTTTTTTATAAAGCAATGAATAATATTTATTTTTAAATATGAAACCTTGTGTTTCTAATTAGAATTTCCTAACATTACTGGATTTTATCTTAATAAAAATTGCTTTCATATAATTGCTAAACATTCATTAGATATCCCAAAATATGTGTCTATAAATTGTTTCATCATATTATCTATTAAATTGTCAATTTATATTGGTTATTATCATTGATTGAAAATATTTTTTCCATTCATCTATAATTATAATTTTACTCTATTTCTAGTTAAGTTTTCTAAAATGTCTTAGTTAAAAATCCACATTTTTTTTATGATTGGTACATAATATTGAAGGAAAATCTAACAAATTATAATAAATAGAAAACATGTGCAGAACATCTATCATATGGTAAAACTCTCATGTAAAAATGAGTCATATATACTGTATTATCAAGAAGTTAAAATGTAGATTATTCATTTCAAAAATGATATAAACCCCAGTGCATTTTCTAATGTACAGAGAAGTATTCACGCAAAAGCTGTTTAACCTTCAACTGATAATGAATATCTTTGCAAACATCAATTGAAATTGAGCAAAATATTAAGCTAAAACATTTTAAGCACATTTTATTTATTTTCACCTATTGAAAAATTTCCGTGCAAGTAATAGAAGTAACACTTAATTTATTTGAAAATTGCTATTACATCTTTTCATAACATTTAAACTTTGCAGTATCACATCTAAAGTAAATTTAATATTGTTTAAATCAATGAATGTAGTTTTGTGAAATTACAGAGATTAATTTACATAATTAATTTCCCATTTTAAATTTATAAACAGCAATTAAATTAATTATACCTCTTTCATTTTTATCACAATCAAAAAAAAATTTATGTATACACGATTTATTTGTGTACCATATTTGATATAGACTTAATTTTTAAATTCATTTGCATATTTAAAAAGATAATTGTGTGCATAATATTTAAATCAAATTGTATTCTTCAAAAAGGACTCTAAATAAATTCAAAGACTGTTTCTATTTTTCATTCACTTTTTTTACTGATAAAGTGATAACATTTTTATACACATGAATTATTTGTAGTGAAAGTAAGTAGTAGTGGTAATCTATATTTGATGTTAAATTCGATAAGGTTGAAAATATTTGTACATATTTATTGAAGCATTTGTTTAAAAAATATACGCTATTTCACATATTAATACTGAAAAATATGTCATATTTGCTTTAAACTGTCATTTTTTGCTTTAAACTACTTTAAATTCTAAGAAAATATTATAGATTCCAGTTTCATTCAAAAGAATAAAATTAATGTTTTATTGAAGTAGAGTAATATGACACGAAAAAATGTGATGTTTTTATTGTTAGTTGAAGAATTGATTAAAAAATTATGATATTCTCACATATGGCGAAATTTCTTTTTGTTAAACTCTTAATTTTTTCTTTTGAGGAAAATTTCTGTACATTTTGATAAATGATAAAATAAAGTTATGGGAAGGAAAACTGCTAATTAATATGCTTTTATTCTATTAAAATTAATTTATGCTTAAGTGATATAAGTTATAAAAAAGAAAATAAAATTCATTCTTTTATCTAATTTATGAAGGAAAACAAAATTCAAAAATCAAAATATACTCTTCAATACATTATAGCCTGCGTGAATAAAATGCGGTATGTTATTGCAGTTATAATTAAGTAATTACACTTAAATTTATTGCGTGTGCTTAAATTATACTTTACCGTAATCATATATCTGTGTTTTAGCTTTTAGATAGAATTACGTTTCCTCAACAAACTCAAGTATTTAATGTGTGTTTAAGCCAAAACAATTATTTTCTTTTCTAAAGAATGTTTCATTTTTTAAATTGACTTCTTGTGAAATTAATTTTTTATCAAGCATTGCTTATGATGCAGACTTATTTTCTCTCTTGATATTTAAGAAGAAAAACTAATCTTTTAAGAATGTACTAATCTACTTAGATAAGTAACTCTAAAGATATCAGGCTTTCAACATCGTAAAAAATTATCATGGTAGCTAGAAGATCCTAATTCCTGAAGGTGACTAGTTTACTTTTGTTTTCTTTCTCAACTCTTTCAATAATTAATTTGTAATTTACTTCCAAAAGAAATAACAAAATTTAATTACTTTTAAATTGATCTGTAAACTTAATTTAGTTTTGAAATTAATCTCTAAAATTAATTTAAAATTTAGTTTTGTGGTAAAGAAATGAAATGGACCTCTTAAGATAAAGCTGATATTAAAAAGTAAATTGCAGAATTTTTTTTTATTTGAAAGTTATATATATTTCTAGATTTGAAGGAAATTGAGTCGTTGAGGAGAAAAGTTCCTTATAGCATTTACTTAGTACTTCTTTATTTAAAAAAAAAAAATATATGCTTGGTCACTATATGAATTTGCTCTCTTATATAGAAAAGCGAATTGAAAAACTTGATTTTGAACTTCAAACTGTAAAAATTCTCGTCAGATTAATTTGATACTTGTTTCATTCGATATATATATATATATATATATATATATATATATATATATATATATATATATATATATATATATATATATATATATATATATATATATATATATATATATATGTTGGTTAATTAAATTTATTTTACCTCATCTATAGATTATTTGCAAGATTGATCCATTTACTTGAAGCATTTGTAAACAATGAAACTTTACTTTGCAATCATTTTCATGATGATTAAAATTTCCTTAATTTTTATGCCAGATTAAACAAGCATTTGATGTTGTTCCAGACTGCTATGACATGTGACCTGAAGAGGAGCAATTAAAAAATTTATAAGAGATGACCAAAAGGAGAGAAATTTAATTGGAAAGTTTTCTTGATCGTTTCTCGTTTCGTTTCATTTCTTTGTACCTCAACGGTCATTTTTTGCACACGAGGGCTAAATAGATAGGGACATATGGCTTAAAGTGGATTCCGAACCACTACAAACATCCATGCCCAAGGTGAGATTCGAACCCACGAACTGTTGAACTGAAGGCAAGTAAGTTTTCTTGAAGTCGCATGAAATTAATGGATGGGTTCAGGACGGTAATACAGAACGCCATGCGGGATCTCAACGGCCACCTATCACTAGCAACCGAGAAGACAGGCATATTATTCGCATGGCCGTAATGGCTCGTGCAACCACGTCACGAGCCGTGAGTCAAAAAACGGGGTCGTTTGGAAGACAACAAGTGTCTGCATGAACAGTTTGACGACGTTTGCAACAGCATGGACTCTCAGCTCAGAGACCATGGATGCGGCTTCCCTTGACGCTGCGTCATAGACAAGAGCGCCTTCAATGGTGTGATCAACGATGAACCTGGGCGCACGAATGGCGAGACGTCATCTTTTCAGAGGAATCCAGGTTCTGTGTACAGCATTGTGATGGTCGCATCCATGTTTGGCGGCATCGTGGTGAATGCACACTGGCAGCGTACATTCGTCATCGTCATACTGGCCCATCACCTGGCGTAATGGTATGGAGTGCCATTGGATACACGTGTCCGTTACTTCTTGTTCGCATTGACGGTTCTTTGAACAGTGCACGTTACATTTCTGGTGTGTTACGACCCGTGGCTCTACCCTTTATTCGAGCCCTGCGAAACCATACGTTTCAGCAGGATAACGCCCGACCGCATGTTGCCGGTATTGTACGGACCTTCTTTGATACGGAACATGTTCGGCTATTGCCCTGGCCAGCACGTTCTCCAGGTCTTTCACCAATAGAAAACGTCTGGTCAATGGTTGCCGAGCGACTGGCTCGTCACCAAACGCCAGTCACTACGGTTGATGAACTGTGGCATCGTGTTGAAGCTGCATGGGCATCTTTACCTGTACATGCAATCCAATCTCTGTTTGACTCAATGCCCAGACGTATAACTGCTGTTATTACTGCCAGAGGTGGTTGTTCTGTGTACTGATTTCTCAGGATCTATCCAGCCAAGTTTTTTGAAAATTTAATCACTTGTTATTTCTAGTATAATATATTTGTCCAATAAGTATCATTTTGTTATCTTCATTTCTTCCTGGTGTAGCAATTTTAATGGCCAGTAGTGCATATTTAAAAATTAATTGAATGGCTATAATCCTAGTAAGATAACGTCAATTTAATTAACTTAATTTTATCTTGTTTTTTTTTAATATTAAAAATATTGATACTTTATTACAATAAATAATACTTTGTATAACTATTCGACTAGTGAGAGAGTGCTCGAGTGCATGATTAATTTGTTATATTTATAAGCTGTAGAAGATCAATTTCACAATCGATATAAATATAAAATTTGCAAAATTCTTTATATATACTAGATTAATATTTTATCATGTAATTTTTATCCTTAATTCGTCTTTATTATAACTTTAACAGTGTAATCATTATTGATCATTTTTGTTATTTCAATAAATGATAAAGCAAAAATATTGCTGTTAACATAAAGTGAGGGATAATTTATTACGAAAACAGTTACATATATTTCATTTATTATGTTTGTGTTCTTTTGGGCTGATTATTTTATTTTAGTTTAGATTAGTTTATTTATTATTTTTCGATCACTTTTCCAGATGAAGGTTAACTAGATTAGTTACTACAAACAAAAAAATACCTAACTATTACAAATATCAACATCTGATTTAAAAGTTGAGTCTACAAAGCTGTACTAATAGAAAAGTACAGTATTAACCATTTAATTGACAATTAAATAATTCTTAGGATAAATTGATGGTGAAATTTTAATTAATAGATTAAATAATCTTAAATGTAAGTTTTATATAACTGAATATGACAATAGACAATACTGTAATTATTGAATAAACTCTAACTTTTGAAATGAGAAGTTAATAAAATTAAATAATAATGCTTACACAAATAATTTTATCAACTCTAATTATTTAATTTCACAAAATATTGATGTATATATTTTATTATATAACACTGGAAATACTTAGCAGTTTCTAATTTAATCTAATTTACCTAATTTTATTTGAAAACCAAACTGTAAAATACTGCATAAATTTACTAGTTAACTTATCAATGGAGGAGTGGTTAGCGCCTCTAACTGTGAAGCAGTAGGTTCCGGATTCGAATCCCGGTTCATGCATTGATGTTTCTTTATCCCTGTTTATCTTTCTTTATCCCTTCACTTTTGGGGGAAAGCTGGTACATCCAGTGGGAGCTTCACTATATAGGAAGCAACCACTTTCACCCATTATAGCGCTGAATAGGTGTATTCAAAGGGCAGCTGGTTATCAGAAATACAATGGTTCTAGATCAACCACATGTTTTTACAGTTGTTTATTTTCAGTATTTATATAAATGAATGTTCTTGTTGGTCTTCAAGTTTATAATAAATTTATACTTAAAGTATAAATTCAAATTTTACTAAAATGAAAGTGAAATTGTTCTTATTAAATTTTTGAGTGCTTAAATATTAATGAAAAATTTAAACCAATATCAATAAACTGTACAAAATATTGTTAGTTTTCCGTTAAAAGGCTATATATTCACTTTTTATCTTTTTTTTTTTATTTTTAAATTCGGTTCTGTGCTCTCTATAAGACTAAAACAACTGATTAAAATTATATTTTCACATTAAATGATTATTATAAGTATTATGGAAAAATTATTTTAAATCATTATTATAATTTGCAAAGTACATATTTTTTTTCTTATGTCCGGCTGATCTTGCGATAGATTTATTTAGATCTATAATGGGCAAACTGATGGCATCTCATACAGTGGGGCACCCAGTGATTTTGCCATGTCCCCCCGAAAGTGAAGGGATAAAAAACGCAAACACACAGAGAGAAAGGAACATCCATGTCCGAACCATGATTTGAATCCGGGACCTACAACTTTGAATTTAGGGATGCTAATATCTTCGCCATTGGTCAACTTTAAAACTCAGATGAATGTTATAATAACTCACCATTTATAATCATTACTCAATACTTTTCATATAAAGGATTTAAAATAGATTATACTTTTAATTTAAAATAATTATTTCAGTATTTATGAATTCGAATTTTTTTTATTTATTCACTTTTATAAGCACTCATCTAAAATCATGGTAATTATTAATAATAATACAGTTATTTCGATAAAAAAATTTAATTGGGAAACTTTTTTATTCAAAATTTTAATTATAACTACATTTACTTTTATAATTGATTTCTGTATGCATAAATTACTGTATTTGTACTTCGACTTATATTAAATAAATGTATTACATATCAAAAAATATACATCCAAACATAACATTTATTATATTTAGGCATTAAACCTTTTGTACTCTGTTTATTTTCCTATAAAGCTTTTAATTTTTGCAATGGTTAGTGCTTTTATTTTTTTTTAATATATATTGTTGAATATAATTTAAAAATAGTAATTACCAACTATATGTTCTGTAGTTTTTATCGGTTCTCCTTTATTACGCAAAATTATTACCTAAGAATAATTAAATGCCAAATTATAACAAGTTTTGCTACTTTACATTTTTTACAGTTACAGTAACATTTGACATATTTTACATTTACATTTACTATTTTATATTGCTTTTGTGTAACATTTCATTTCCTTTAAATAATTTCAGTTCAGAGTTTGAAATTACTCTGATAATGGAAAGTGTGAATTACGTTTTATTCTATTTAAAAAAAACTGTAGAACATATTTCAAAACATATCACAGTTTATCTTAGATTTAACAACTTATATTTTTGGGATTAAACACTTTTAATTATTGCGATAGTATATAAGCACAATAAGATAAATTATATAAAAATTATAATATTACATTATTATAAATTTGTCATTTAAATATATACTGAAGTTTAGCTAAAATTTTATATTTTTAATTTTATCAAAAAAAATTATTTGATGTAAACTAAATTTGATCAAATGTATCAAATGTTATTTATATCAAATGTCTATTTGTTATAATGTCTATTTATATCAAATGTTTTGACTAATTTGATGTAAACTAAATTTGATCGTCAGTGAATCACATTTCATCCCTTCAGTGAATCATCTTTGGAATCACTTTAGTGAATCACTTTTCACAAAATTCCAGATGAAGATATTTGCCATTTTTATGAGTCATTTATATATGGATTGTCATTTTAGTCCAATGAACCTGAAAATCATATGCCTTGCTTATTACTTTCATTGTTCTAGTTTGAACTATTCTAAATATCATAAAAAATTTTCATATACATAGGTGCTTTCTTTACAATACAATGTGTTGCTAAGAATGGTTTGATTAACTATTGTTTTCTGTTAATTATTTGCAAATTGTAAGTTTTTTTTTCTATAATTTTTTGTGGTGCAAAATATTTATAAGCTAGAATTTCTCTCCAATCTGGAAACTATTAAAATTATTTATTTATTATAAATGCACTTGTATAATATTAATTCATCACAAACGGATTGATTTTATGCAAAAATATAATTTACTCTTTAAAAAAAATTCAAAGAATATCTTTGCATGATTAGAAACATACAGTAAAGCTTAACTTATATACGAATCTTCGAAAACTTAAATTCACAACCGAAAAGGGAAAGGCAATTTTTTTAAATAATATAGAAATAGCAATCTGTAAAGCATAATAAATTTTAAATACATCAGGAGAGCAAATTATCATTTTCTTTTTTTTAAAAAAATTAAATAATTTAGTAATGTTTGTAAAATATTTTGTCTGATAAATGATAAAAATATTACTTTTAATGTAAAGGTAAAAAATACATCTTAGTAAAATCTTTCTCTTTTCATGTGATATTTTCATTTGCTTTTCAACTCTTTTTACATTAAAAAATTAAAAATTTACTTTATCTTTTTTAAAATTATTATAACTTTTATGTGATCACCATGAAGTCTTAAAACTGTATTTATGATCTACAATTTTATAATTTCATTGTGAACAATTTCTAACAATTATATTTTTTTAGGAAAGAAATAAACTATTTTAATTTTTTGTTGCCAAACCTTACACTTTACTTAAATTAAACTGTAAGCTTTTAAACTCAATTCTTTTAATTTAACACAAATAAATATTTTCTCTATTATTTATATGAATATAAAAAAGTTAATTTCACCTTACATAAGCAGAAATGAAAAATTTCAAAATACCATTAATCAAATAAAATGTATTGAAATGGAATGAAACACTCAGTGATGTATCTAATAAAAGCGATGATTAAACTTTTCTGGTTATAAATTTCTTTTTTGGCTTAAAATTGAGCTGAAATAATCTTACACATTTCTTTTCATACTCTTTAAAATGTGAGAAAAAGAGAAATTTAAGTAACATTTTTCTGTGTGGTAATAAGTTTGATGAATCAAGTTTAAACAATTTCTTTTCAATTTGAAGTGGAAAATGTTTCGAATTCTCATAAGAAAAAAAAGAGAATCATAACTTATTTAAGCCATCTTTCAATTTTACAGAAATAATATTTTTATATCCTTTATTTCAATCATACGGTAAATTCTTCGTTACATGAAAAAAATTTAATAAAAATATAAAATTACAGTTATCAAGTCGAAGGTTTTAAAAAAGTGTTAACCCATTCTAATAAATGGAAATAAATTAAAAGAATTGAAAGTGAACTCTTAGATTAATTCTTCATATTTTTTGTTTAGTTTTTATAAATTGAAAAATACATTGAGATGTGTATAATTTTGAATATAGTAAAATTGAAATTTACATTATTATATCTGCATAATATTCTAAAGTATAGGTTTTTCTAATTTGTCATTTATTTATTTGTACGTAAAAATTGTAGTGATTAAAAATTTATACACATTTATTGAATCAGATTCCAAATATTTCTAGTTTTCAGTTCAATCTGATAATAAGTTTGTGTTTACGATTTATTCTCTAATGAATGGGAATTTAGAAACCTCTGCAGAATAATGCGAATGAAATGTTTTTTTAAAATTATACTTCTCATATGACACATTAATAAATATTTCAAGTAAAATTTATCTTCCGGGTATTTATGATTAACATTCCTCTGTAAACGGCATCCAACAACGTAAAGAATGTGTGAAATGCAACAAAACTTTGTATTATAATACAAGACACATTCACGAAATTTTCCAAAAAAAAAGGGTTCATTTTAAAATTTCTATCACAGGGCACTCTTGAGATAAAAACTGGAAATTTAATATAATAACTGTTCAAAATAGAATACAAAAAGAATATTAATATTTATTGCCTACTTTCTGATTCACCTTGTCATCAAACCATATTAAATAAACGTAAGGGAGAAACCACAAGCTCATTGAGAAGGCTAGGACCCACACAGGGTTGTAGTGCCATCCTTGATTGATTGATTGAAGGGAGAAATCAAAACAGTTCATAAGGCAGAAGCAAAAACAGATTAGAACACAACAGGCATTGAAGTAGCTATTAATCTGTCCAATAGGATGTAAAAAAGTGTTTTACGCAATCAACCTCATTCATCTGCAAAAATTCAAGTCGATAGAGAATATGTTTAACAAGGTCGAAGTCGATCAAGTGTGAGACTTTGCACATGGAACATAAAGCTCTTCAATTTATTTAACATTTCAACACTTCCATGATACACCAGAAATTTTAAATATCCCCATAATCAGAAATCACGCGGAATTAGCTCTGACTAACGGATTACCAAAGGAGTGGCTAGTAACAGGGTCTTATGTGAAGTGTTGGAACAGTATCACCTTCACGAATAAAATGATATGTCGCAGTGCTCGATCTTGCATGGAAATAATCGATGTAAGCACCGACATTTGCTGCTCAACAAACGTCTGTAACATGTTATGAGACCGATATTTCGTAACGGAACAGACCAACATTTACCGATTTTCTTAATCCAAAGTGGAGAAAAATAAATTTTACCTTGAATCCACACAGATAGTGACCGTTGGAGGTGTGTTTGAATTTCAATGTCTATATGTTGATTTTTCTTTGCCTAAATTCGACAATTCTGTGTGTTAACTGTCAGATTAAGATATAAATTAACCACGTTGCTCCACAAACGAGCCCAATGCCATGACAGATCAACAGTCATTCTGCTGAGGCAACTGATATTTAATGAGAGGTGTCGTGGCCTATCCACATTAAGCAGCTCCTGGGTATAGCGGATCTCACATTTAAAAATATGTTTCCATAGTCCTTTTTGTATGGTGTTCTTAAAGTAACATGGGTGTTGAGAAAATGCCCAAGCGATACTCCCCCCAAAATTCTTTGGTCAATAGTGTTTAGATGGTATCATCAAGTACTTGTGTGACACGGTTACGTCCAATTACAGAATGAACTCTTAATTCTTTTCCAATATCTTAATAGTGAGACGCCTACCTTTAGTAAAAATTGGTCCATGCTGCACATTCTTTCTAAGACGAAATTTATGAACTACAATACAAAAATTTCTCTTAATTTCGTAAAACAACTTCACTAAAAAAAGCACATTCAACCAAAGAGACCATCATTAATACAACTGGAAGCAGTTTTGTATAAAGTTTAAAGCTGGCTTTATTTCCTAAGCATGTAAATCTCGACATTTTTTTTTTCAACAACTGTCATCCTTTTTTTAGGTTTTTTTATTCATTGCTCATAATTCTTCTTCTGGATTGTTAATAATGTTTCTGCATTTCGTTTTGGTCGTTTATTGTGTTAAATTTCATATTTGTATCGAAAAGACTTAATGCACATTTTGGTGCTAATTTTTTTTTTCAAACTTCCACGAGTGCATCTCATACATAGGACCTTTACAAAATTGTGTTGCATTTTGTTCACCCATTTGTTCTGAGGATGTCGTTTATATGGATTCTAATAATATAATTAATATTTTATATGGATTCTAATATATAATTATAATCACTTGTATTTTAATACACACACTCAAATCATGAACTATGATGATTTAATCATTCACAAAACACAACACATATTTTCAAAAAAAAAGCATATATATATATATATATATATATATAGAAGATAGATATATTCATACATACATATATATATATATATATATATATATATATATATATATATATATATATAAATATGTATGTATATATATATATATATATATATATATATATATATATATATATATATATATATATATATAAATATGTATATATATATATATATATATATATATATAAATATATATATATATATATAAATATGTATATATATATATATATATATATATATATATATATATATATATATGTATGTATATATATATATATAGAGATAAAGATATATATATATATATATATATATATATATATATATATATATATATATATAGATATATATATATATAAATATATATATATATATATTATTCCTGTGCATTATTTCTTCGAAGTGACGATCAACCTATTTTGCTAAAAATTACTTTTATAAAACACTGACATTCTGAAAATACCTTTTGCTTTCTGTAAAAAATTAGTAAATCACAGCTGGTTTGGAAAAAAGATATTTAAAGATGATATGAAAATTCCTTAAAAAAAAGAAGAAAACAAAATATTTTTTAAATAAAAAATTACCTCTGAAAATTTATTATACAGAATTCAGTGGAATAAAAAAAATGTTTACTTTCTGGTACATTTTATTTTATTTTGTAAATTGTCGGAAATTATGTGAGCATTTTGTTGTTATAAGGTTAGCTTTTTATCTCTGATAACAGACTTTATTGTTTGATTCATCGTTAATATAATACAAACTGTATGCAAAATCAGGTATTGCTAATTTCCTGTATTATATGAAATTAATGGATTAATAAATTAATTTATAATTCAACCATAGATATTGTATACCATTAAGATATAAAAAAATAAGTTTAATAAAATTACAAAATTTTGTACCTTTGAAATGTATTGTTGTGATAACATATACCAAAAATTTTTATTTATTTATTTATTTTAAATAGTAATAGTAAGTTATATAAAATCCAATTAATAGTATCCAAAAATAATATTTATATTATTTAATATTAGTGATAAGATATTAGGGGCTTATGTAAAACTTGTTAAATTAACCTTTAATGAAAATATAAACTGATACTTATACTATTGGATCTCAGTTATTACAAAAAAAGCATTTTAGAATCTAGCGCCATTATACATGTTTTTATTAAAAATTGTTCCAGAAATATACGAATGGTAACTGATAGGGCCTTAATTCCAACACTTTGGGGAATAGATTTTTACATCGGCTGTACTGGTAGATTGTTAAAAACCAAGGTTAACTTGTAAGCCATAATTGAATTAATTGACCCGTATGTATACCGAAATTGAAAATAATATATATATATAATCAGACTAAACAATAATCAAGACTAAAATTTAAAATATTGCCTTAAAAATGCTTAAATTACATCAAATTCCATGGACAATAAATCAGATTAATTTTATTTAATACACATTTAAAGTGATTGAAAATGTTAAATAAAATATTTACTTATATTTTCGAAATACAATTTTATTTAGTTAGAATTTTGACAAAGTATTTATATATAAATGCAATGCAGATAATTTTGTTTCAAAAATATAAATACCATGCAATAAAACAACAAATCAATCAAAAAAAATGTTATTTTAAAATGTTGCACCCCTTTTACGTTTTTATTAAAACTTCTAAGCTCATGACAATAATTTTAATATAAATATTTATTTATTTTTTGTTTCTCATATATTATCAAATTGTTTTTAGCATTTTAATCACACTGAGATATATAGTATCAATTTCATAAATGAATATACGATAAATTAAATTCTCTACTTAATTTCATGTAGTGGTGATAATATAAACGAAATTAATATAAAAGGCTTTGAAAGTTTTTTATGTAAAAAAAAATTTCCTGATTGTGAGGCATTTTAATATCAGTTTTCGTTATCAATAATCAAGTTTTTATCAGTGCTATTATTGATTTATTTAATTTTAGGTTTACATATGAGTCTAGTGTGGAGAATATTATTCAACATTATCAAATCGAAACAATAGAACTGTTTCTACGACAATTGTAACTTTTTAGTCTTATCTGCCTAACTTTATTCCTCGATAAAATGTACTTTTACTAAGAATTCAAAGTTTATTTCGATAGAACTGCATTTTATTCCCCACATTGTTAATTAAACACCATATTTTCAGCAATAGAATGCTTTATATGTAAGGCAATAATATCAGTCCTGTAACTGTTGAAGGAAAGATGAGTTCAGATAGTAAAAGTAACTGGATATGCTCTAACAACCTGTACTGGGATAAAAAATTCTTTCTGTTCATTATATGAAAGAACGTATATTGTAAGCGCTTTCTTCACACAAGAGAATGAATATGTGATGGATATTAGTCGTTACGAGATCACGATTAGATTCTTTAAGACTCGAGAAAAGTTATGGTATTTCATATTTAGAATCAAAAATTTGAGAAACAGAGAAACCTATAAAGAACGTTTTCTTACGCCTACAAATAAAACATTACATATTCGAATATCTCAAACTGTTTACTAAAGCATGACGGATGTTTCGGTGATTGAAATGCAGTCAATGTATGAAACTGATGATATTGATAAAATATCTGATTTGCTAAACAATGTGAATACTTCTTCACCTACTGATGGAATTTATCAAACAATTAATCCTCTAAGTTCTATTAAGGGAATTGCAAATGATTTAAAGAGCCTTCACTTGAGTAGTATGCATACTGATGTTACTCTGAAAGTTGGGACTGGGACCATCACTGCTCGCAAAGTGATTCTCTGTTCTAGGTCACCAGTTTTCTTGAAGATGTTTGAACATGAGAAACGGGAAAATGTTAACAATGTTATTGAAATAACCGATGTCAAATTTTTAATTTTTGAAAAGTTCATTGCCTTTCTTTATAGTTTCGAATTCAAAGGGGAAGATATTGATTGTATTTGTGCTTTGTATTACGTTGCCGATAAGTATGAAGTTTTACATCTTCGAGTCTTATGTGGAAAAGCACTGTTATTAAAATTAGACATTAATAATGCCTGCCAAATTTTGGATTTAGCTGATTTCCATAATGATGAGTATTTGAAAAAAAAGACGACTGAGTTCATATCAACTCATCTAAAAGAAGTAGCAAAAACCAATGGATGGGCCAAATATATGGATATGAAGCTAGTCACGGACGTTATAACCAGTTGTAATTGAAATTTGTAAATATATTCCAAAGTTTAAAATATCAATTTTACGAAATGAAATATAATTTTTTTGAATTCCTTTATCTAAAATCATACTATGCTCAATTTGATAAATTCTTATGTAAAACTAGCTATTTTTTTTAAATATTTTGCTTGAGGTTTAAGTGTTAAAATTAATAAAGATAATTCAAAAAATAATTAATTTGATTTAAAGAAATTAAACGAAATTAAAGATGAATTACTAAATTATTAAAAATAATAAATTTTGATAAGAATAGCTGTGGTTTGTAAATTTAAATTGCAAAACATAATAATCAGAAACTCTCAAATCACAATATTAACTCTGAATACCTAGTTTGAACTCTATTATATAATTAACTTTCCCATTAACTACTCTTTCCAAATATGGAAAATTAATCTTTTACTTGTTAATTTTATTAAATCATTAAGAACTCTATATGTTAATAAAAAGATCCTTCAATAAAATTAACATGTTTAATTAGAGTTAATTTTAATTAACATGTTAATTTTTTAAAAATGGTTTAAAATCACTATTGCATGTTCATTTCACATGTGTACGTCAAAGTAATATTACGAGTACCATAAGTAGTAAAATTAACATAATTTTATTTTATTTTAATCGTTTTATTTTAGATGATTATTAAAATTTAATATAATTTTATATATAATCGCAAATGCCATCATAAAATGAATTTAAATCACGGAAATTAATCAAATGTTCATTAAAAATCCTTTCCTAAGTGTTTAAAAGATGTAATTCGTTGTACTGATGTCGTGTAGCAGATGCAAAACATTTTAATATTAATTTTACCGCAAAGTAAAATCCTCATTTAATAAAATAAATTAATGTGAATACCTTTAGATTTATTTAAAATTACATTTGTGATATACCACTAATTAACACATTACTATTTTTACATGAAACCTTTTTAACGAAAAAAACAAAATATTATATAAATGACTGTTTTAATTTGCATCGAATATTGTATCTCTCTTTCTAGCGTCAGTGAAAGACGAAATTTGGAGAATGGCATCACATGGGAGTGGTGAGAATAATGGATTAGAGAGAAAATATAATCAATTATATATATATCCATTCTTTCATTTAAGTCTCTGATATGGGAATCTTAAAAGTTCCGGGTGCATGACAATATTCTCCTAATTTTTAACTTTCGCTGTTTTTTAGAATTTTTGCTAATAAAAATTACATGCTAGACTATAAAAATATTTTAATATACTAACTTATATCAGGAAAATAGTAGAAAAGCAATAATGGAATAGAACAACTATTACTGAAACTATCATTTAAACAGTTCTTCACGTACGATGTCAGCAGTAATATACTCCTAGTGGACGATGTCAACAGTCATGAAAACGCACACACTACCACGTGCAAAACATTCTAAGCGAAGCTAAGTAGAGGATAAAATGAGAACCATATGAAAGAATCAAAAAGATAGTGAAGAGAATTATCATGTTTAAATAAAGTATAGCTACATACACTGTTTCCATATTAAAAACAGTGACATGTGCAACTCCGGGATTGACAACCCTTAATACATTCTTCTTGAATGCCCATCTGTTTCACAAGAAAGGAACGAGCTTCGTAAAGACTTTAATTACAGATGGTCCCCGAGTTTGGCGGATCTTGTGAAGAAAGATTTGCATTTTGTTAAAACTTTATCCATGCTGTAATCTAACTCACTTTTTTGCTTTTATATCTCATTTTTTTCTCTCTGCCTTCTTTTAATTTTTTTATTTTTATTATTATTATTTTCATTTCGTGATTTGTTATGTAGTACATTTGTTGTACCTTCGGCCCTGTGTGGTATTCCTTGGTGCACAGGGAGATATTCATGTTTTCCCAAATAAAAAATAAATAAATAAAATAAAATATATCTATAATCAAATAGCTACTCAAACATCTGTATTCTCCAGTGCCAATGATCAGAACGCGTTCATAAATGTATATATATATTTGCGTGCGTGCGTGCGTGCGTGCGTGCGTGCGTGCGTGCGTGCGTGCGTGCGTGCGTGCGTGCGTGCGTGCGTGCGTGCTTGCGGGCGTGCGTGCGTGCGTGCGTGCGTGCGTGCGTGCGTGCGTGCGTGCGTGCGTGCGTGCGTGCGTGCGTGCGTGCGTGCGTGCGTGCGTGCGTGCGTGCGTGCGTGCGTGCGTGCGTGCGTGCGTGCGTGCGTGCGTGCGTGCGTGCGTGCGTGCGTGCGTGCGTGCGTGCGTGCGTGCGTGCGTGCGTGTGTGTGTGTGTGTGTGTGTGTGTGTGTGTGTGTGTGTGTGTGTGTGTGTGTGTGTGTGTGTGTGTGTGTGTGTGTGTGTGTGTGTGTGTGTGTGTGTGTGTGTGTGTGTGTGTGTGTGTGTGTGTGTGTGTGTGTGTGTGTGTGTGTGTGTGTGTGTGTGTGTGTGTTAATGGTCATTTCTTAGAATGAGGTAACATATAAATGTCCCATGGGTATAAAGGCAAGAGCACATACAAAAGTAAAAACTGCTTCATTGTTTAAAAATGAGAAATTATTTGCATTTACAGCTGTAACTTATTGTACTTTTAAAATCTTATTTTCAAATCATTTCTCAGATATTAAATGTATAGCAAATTATTGATAATATGAAGTCATTTTTACATCTTAAATTATAGTAATTTACTCAAAGTTCTAAATTAATCAATTTGAATTTTATACAATTTGTTATTAACTGAAACTTTCTAAATATAGCTTTTTTTTCAAAATAATGAAATCCGAATTTATTTAATTAATGTGTCTTTTAAACATAAAAATTACTAATAAAACAATCCCATTATTTTACGTATGGCATTTTGTTTCGTACTTAATGAAATTAAGTTTTATTTTATAAGGCTTTATTTAATCTAATAAGAAATGTGTTATTTGTGAGTATAATAATTTCCAAATTTTATATCAATGTATATCTATTTTATTAAAAAAGTCTAATTGGAAAATAAATATTAGCAACGACGAAACTAGAATTTTTATGTAATTTTATATATATATATATATATATATATATATATATATATATATATATATATATATATATATATATATATATATATAATTTGTATATAAATGGATATTTTAATCATATTAAAAGAAAAGGTATTTCTATTCTTTTAATAATAACAAAATTGTAATGGCACTAGGGATTAAGATTATTTTAATAAGCTATAATTTACAATGTAGGTTACTGTTTAAAAAAATTCTTGTATTAGTTATAATTGTAATATAATAATACAATTATAGTCATAATAAACAAAGTCACAAAATTTATGTAAAAGTCTCATGTTTTATAAAAAAAATTACTAGAACGAAAGATGAATAAAAGATTATGCTGATAATATAAATTAAATTAATTTGTAGGCATCTAAGCGTATTTTGAATAATTGCTTATCAAAATGTCAGAAAAATTAATTTAAAATTTTTTCTCAATAAAAATTCATTCCAAGAAAGAGAACTGCTTCGTAAATTTCGCATTTTAAATATACATCTTTGAAAATAAATTTTATAATTCCATAGAAAGAATAAATGTCTCTAAAATCTATTTTAAAGTAATTGCATAATTTTTTACCAGTCATCTATGTCATTTCTTTTTTCGATTTTTTTTATTCTATTATTTTAAATTTCAGTATTAAACATATACAGTGTAAATGTTCACGTTGGTTTTTCCATATACCACTATTCTCTGTAATTTAAAATCAAATTAGAAGGTATGCCGTGGTTCCAAAACTTTTGTTGATATATTTTTAAAAACGTAATTAGAATAAACGTAAATATTATTTTTCAGTAGAAAGTGATTTGCAAAAATCTTATTGAAGTTTTAGAGCACTTGAGAAATTTACTACATGGTTTAGATAAGATAAAACTATGCATATATTGTCTTTTAACCTTGAAAGATAATTTTGATTTTTTCCACAATAATTTGTATCACTGGTAATTGTATGATATATTATCTCAAAAGAATTAATTATAATATTATCTTGTTTATTTGTCATATGTCTTTATTTTTAACCACAGAAAAAGCTTATGAATTAAAATAATCAGCTTAATTTATAACTGATGGATTATATCTTATTTTCAACATGAAAATTTATATTTAATATTATTTATTAATTTTATTTATTGACTTATTAATTGCTTTTCATATAATTCAATTATTTACTATGTTTGAATAATAAAGGAAACATAGAGCTTAATTGTTTTCAGAAGTCTGAATGCAACTTTCCAAGATAATTTTTATCAAGATTTCACACCCTTTTAGTCTTATTCAATGTTTTTATATTATTTTGGTATATATCGTTTGATATAGGTTTTAAATCATAAAAATTATTAATAAAACAAAGATAGATTATTCAATTTTTTATATTCTTTTTTCTAATTTCTTAACTTTGACAATAGATCAGAAAATTTCATACGATATTAAGAAATTTCTACGTATGAGTATTTAACTACCAAATTAAAGAAAACATTAATAAATCAAAGTGGAGACTTAAAAGTGGAAAAAATATTAAAACAATTTTAAAAAACAGAATAGAAAATCATATTTGTTAAGAAGCATTTTGAAAAATTATAAATTCATTTATTTTCTCAATATCATCGTTAAATGTTATTTATTATAATTAAATGCAATATAACCTTATCATTATAATGTTTTAATTAATTTGAAAAATATCCTGTCTTTAAAATTTAAAACAAATTAACTCTTGAAATATTAACTAAAGAATTTCAAAGAAATGAAATGTAATCAAATAAAAAGCAAAATTTTCTGCGAAGGGTTTTCAAAATTTATAAATTCAATAATTTGCTTAATGAAATACAATGATTCATTGTTAAATGGAATGAATGAAATTAAATGCAATGTACCATAATCATTACACTGTTCTATTTAATTTGTCGAAAAAATGATAGCATAAAGCAGTTTAAATGTTATTTTCTACTCAGAATTTTAAATATTTGTAAACAAATTCTTAATGTGATTCATAGTATTTATAGAGCAAAATAAATAAATAGTATGTACTTACAGCAAGTTTTTAAAATGCTCAGCTAATCTGTAAACTAGCTTTTAAAATAGGCTGCTACCATTAGAGAGAAATCTTGTAAGAAAAAAATTGTGTGATTCATATAAATAACGTCATTAGCTATTTTTAACATTTATTATTAATTTACTTTATCCAAAACTCAGTTTTGAACAAATGAGGAAGAGAGTAAACATAATTCAACAAAAATGAAATTAAGTATTGGTTTGCTTTGTTAGTCACTCAACGTTCGTTTCTTGCTCATGAGGACTAATTAGACCAGGCCTAATGTCCAAAGTGGATTCCAAACCACATAAAACATCCATGCCTAAAGTGGGATTTGAACCCACAAACTGTTTAACTGAAAACAAGAGAGCTAATCATTCGGCTACCAGCTCGGGAACCGAGTGCAGATGTGGATGCTTGAAAACTGCCTCTTTAGTTGTAATTCGTTAAAAAAAAATTCAAATTGCTGAATTGTAACTATTATTTCAAAAATAATACATATGCATTTTATTTTGAAATCATTCCATTCACTCATTTCAAATTCCTTCGATTTCAAAAACTCATTTGACAAAAAAAATTAAATATATTTCTATTATATTATTATAATTATGTTTAAATTTGAAATATATTTTTGCATAGTTAATGTCTTTTTCAAATTTGACAATCATAATGTATAATTATGAGTTTGGTATTTTCATATATTTTATCCTGCTAAATATAAAATTTATCAAAAAATTAATTTATGTCATGTAATTGTTAATAATTCAATTTATTTCAATGAGAAAACGATATACGTTTCATATATTTTGGAATTTATTTTCTTATTTTTAACAGTATTTTATCTGTAAATTTTCAAAACATTTAATAACCTAAACGTAATTACAGATCAAAATGCAATATAGTAAGTACTATGCATACTAATCCCACACATACATTAGAGTGCGCTGACAGTAAATTTAGCATCTTTTACTTTGCGTGCAGATTAAATACATATTTATTCAACGTCTTTAAAGTAAATATTTTTTTATAAAATGTCGTATACTACTATCTACAATTTTTCTTACATACGTGCGTTAAGAAAGACAATGCTAAACTAGAAGTGTATAAAGTTATAAATTTCTGTAAAGTTGATTAAAGGTAGTGACTGTTAATTTATCCTCAATTGTATTTAAACACACAATTTGACCAGATAATTTAATAATGCAAAATGTATCTTTGGATAAAATGTATCTTTGGATCTCTAAAAATTCAAGTTTAAAAATCGATTGCTCTGCTTAGTGTAAAAATACTTTTTACACCATAAATTAACAACAATTTATTTAACTATATAAACTCTTTATTTTAAATTACAGGTCTTTTTCATTTTATTTAAAAAAAGTTGATGTCTTCATGCAATATGAAAAAAAAACTTAATTCCATTTAGTTTTTAAATTAAAATATTTTGACAGTAAAAATGTGGTTTCAAAAATTATTTAATTATAATATTGTGAATAGTTTTAATAACACATTAAATGTTTTATATAACTGGTGTTTTTGAATTTTTTTTTCATTTTTTCAAGATGCACATATAATAAACAAAACCAATTTGAAATTTATTCCCTGCATGGAATTTAATAATGATGTAAAAATTCAAGTTTCTTTTAATTAGATTAATTACTCATAACAAATTCCTTTATTTGCTAATACGTCCACATTCCTATTTCTTTGCATAGCAACAAAAATAACAACTTTAATTTTGGATGAAGTTTTAAACTTAAGAATATGTTTTAATAAAGTTAAAAACTGAGAAAATTCCAAAAAACCTAATATCTAAACATATTCAATGTACCAAAGAATCCTAATTGAGTTAATGGTTATAATTTAAGGCAACAGTTGCCTCCTATGAGTTTTTTCCATGCTTAATTGAATAAAGCTCATTTTTGCATTCTTTAATTTAGCATAAAATTTTATTTTGTTTAACAGAAAATTAAAATGTTTCATGCAAATAAAAAAAGAAAGTCAGTCAGGATATGTGCTAAATTTCATCAAAAAACAAAATTGTCTATTCACTTAAAACTTTTTTTCGCTTTTTGTATGCATCTTACTTTTATTTAAGGAGTCTAATATTTTGAATAGATTCGCATTACTTTTTAAAATCTGTATTTCTTAAACAAAAATGAAATAAATAAAGCTGCATTTTCAGAATTCTTTCACTAAAATTTATAAATATTTATTTTTCTTGTTAAAAATATGTAATATTTATGGATAATTTTAACTTAAAAAATATATTTCTTGTGGGTTTCATATTTTTCTCAATTAGATAAATATTTAATAATAGAATTGAAATCAAATATTTCACGAAATACTTTTATTTTGATATATTATGAAACCCACTGTTATTAATATTTTACTTAACTATCACATATTAATATTTTATTTAACTATACCTCAACTATTACATAAATATATCAATTATATTTATGTAATAGTTGAGATTACTAATAAATATATGTAAAATGCTTATATATAAAAATATAATTAGATTAATTAAATTATAATTTAAACCTTCATTTGATTTATTGCAAATCAGTTATTTGATTTATGTTGGATAATATATATATTGCACACCTAGTTAATAGTATAACAGTTCATATCTACAGTAAAGCTGCTTTGTTGTCATATTGTAGTTGCAAATTCTGTCTAACTAATCCTTGTTTGCAAAAATTATCCATTTGGGCGACAAAGAAATCAAACTAATTAGGAACCATTTCAGAGTTATCAAACAAATACAGTATCTAAAGTAAAAGCAATACTAAAATTTTTAAGATAAAAAATATCCTATGATAAGTTACTTATTCATAACTGCATTCGTTATAAATTTCATCCCAGGTAACAATGCTGCAAAAGCGCATGTCCATAATTTAATATTTTTCTTTGTTTGGGAAAAATATCGTATGGAACAGGAAATGTGAATTTCCGTTTCAATTTTTTAAAATGATTTTGATGTTAGCAAACAAGAACGAAATAACACTCAACTGAAGAGTAGGTATGAAGGTTTATAAATACTGCCCGTTAAAGATATACGATATCTCAATGGCAAAAAAAAAAAACTTTCAAAACAATAAGATAATCATAAAAAGAATTTTTAATCGCTTACAAAGTGATTTAGAATGCACAAAAAGATGAGTACCACACGCATTGAGTCAATGGAATATAGATGAGTGAATGTTGAGTGGAGGAACTATTTAAATAGACAAAGTAAAAAATCTTTTCTTAGAAAGTTATGATGATAATGAGAAGTAGATTAGATGCAGTTAACTAAAATGCGCGAAAAATAAAAGAAAAAACATTCTGTGATTCCGAGAGACATAGTAACATTAACATCAAAACATTCTATGCATTACAAAATATTCTGTGCACTTAACAGAATAAGAATGGTTCAAAGTGTTAAGAAACACTGTAGCCAGGTATAATGTAAGTTCTAAGCATTACAACCAACAATTTCTACAATAAAATCAAACATTAATTCAAAAACTTTTGAGCTCTAAGAAATCACTTCATTAAAATATTACACTTCATTAAATGTTACTTAACTGGTCAAGGACATGTTAATAACACTTGGCTGAGAAATTTTGGAAAAATTGTTTTATGCTGTTAATACAGTCTCTTTCGATTGTCAGCTATTCCTGTCCATGCATTATCCTTTGCTCTCTGCACAGTTGAGAACAGTTCATAAAGATTGAAAACGAGGTTGTGTTTTCATGATAAAATATGAAACATTCATCACGTTTTTACCAGGGTTTCACAATTTGAGTTATCAGATCTTATCATATATATGAGAGCTTAAGTAATTATTTCTTTATGTTCAAATTTTCAAGAGAAATAACACTATGATAATTTTCTTTATTTTATACAAATTCTTATAGTGTTTTTTAAAGTATAAGGCACCTTCAGGAAAAAGTATTCCTCTCAATGGATGTATTTTTCTTCCACTAGAACCTAAAATTTATTTCCGACTGTAATCTTAACTCATAGCTGATAAATCTTAGCACTATTTCTTTTGCTCTTCATAAACACATTTATTTGATAAAATAAATAGTTTTCACATTTTCCAAATTTTTGGTTTTACTTTGTCGTAAATAAATATTTAGAAAAAATTGAGCCTTATTTCTCACCAATAATTTCTAACAAATTCTAATAATTAAAATATTTTCATCTGACTTTAAGATATTTTAAATATTCTCGTTCAGAAAATGAAGGATATTAATAAATAAATTATATTATATTTTTAATAGGTTTAAATTAAAATCTTTAATATAACATATTTATAAAAATGTTATATATGTTCAAGAAGATGAATCTTCATACAGTTATTATTATTATTTTTTTTTCATCAATTAAAACAAAATTTTCTATTTATGAAGGTTTTCATTTTACACCATGTAAACTTGTAAAAGTTTTTGAATCTCGTCTGCAATGTAAAATAATTTGAATAGTCATATCTAATAAACACGTGGGCACCAATGTACATAAATTGATTTATTTCATTCATGGATTTACAGAAATTTCTACAGGGAATTTATTTAATGTTCAGTAAAATAAATATATTCTTCATGTAAGAAAACTTGTCTGAGAAAACATTGATACATTATTTCAAAAAATGAACATTGTAATTTTAGATTGCGCTTAGAAAGTCAGAAATGACTTTACTAAAGATTAACTCGATTTCATAACTTTTTAAATCTAACACAATACACAGAGATTCTGTAAAGATTTTTAACAAAAAGAAATTTGTTATATAGAGTTTACCTCTCCATACAATACAGTTACGTATATTAAACGTCCCTCTGATGTCATCTGAATGATTCACAGTGATCTAGTAGTAAACATACAAGAGACGTTCATAAATGATCCGACAGACCATCCACTGATTGTTCAGAAGACGTACATAGCACGTCTAATGAACGTTTACTCATAACCATTGGTGAACGAGTTTTGGATATGATGTCCCATATCGTTAGTTGTGTTGTTGTTATTTATGATACTTGGACAAGACAAGCTCGCTATGCCGGCTATGCGAACTTAAGTCAATAGGGAGCGTCTTTCGTTTTAATCAGAGCACCACGAAGGCGAAAGTGCGTCTTTGCTCTTTAAATCCTCTAAATTAATCAATTTGAATTTTATACAATTTGTTATTAACTGAAACTTTCTAAATATAGCTTTTTTTTTTCAAAATAATGAAATCCGAATTTATTTAATTAATGTATCTTATAAACATAAAAATTACTAATAAAATAATCACATTATTTTACGTATGGCATTTTGTTTCGTACTTAATGAAATTAAGTTTTATTTTATAAAGCTTTATTATACTCACAAATAACACATTTCTTAATAGATTAAATAAGTTTTATTTTATAAAGCTTTATTTAATCTATTAAGAAATGTGTTATTTGTGAGTATAATAATTTCCAAATTTTATATCATAGTATATCTATTTTATTAAAAAAGTCTAATTGGAAAATAAATATTAGCAACGACGAAACTAGAATTTTTAAGTAAATTATATATATATATATATATATATATATATATATATATGGATATTTTAATCATATTAAAAGAAAAGGTATTTCTATTCTTTTAATAATAACAAAATTGTATTGTAATGGCACTAGGGATTATTATTTTAATAAGCTATAATTTACAACGTAGGTTACTGTTTAAAAAAATTGTTGTATTAGTTTTATAATTGTATTATAATAATGCAATTATAGTCATAATAAACAAAGTCACAAAATTTATGTAAAAGTCTCATGTTTTATAAAAAAAATTACTAGAAAGAAAGATGAATAAAAGATTATGCTGATAATATAAATTAAATTAATTTGTAGGCATCTAAGCGTATCTTGAATAATTGCTTATCAAAATGTCAGAAAAATTAATTTAAAATTTTTTCTCAATAAAAATTCATTCCAAGAAAGAGAACTGCTTCGTAAATTTCGCATTTTAAATATACATATTTGAAAATAAATTTTATAATTCCATAGAAAGAATAAATGTCTCTAAAATCTATTTTAAAGTAATTGCATAATTTTTACCAGTCATCTATGTCCTTTCTTTTTCCGATTTTTTTTATTCTATTATTTTAAATTTCAGTATTAAACATCTACAGTGTAAATGTTCACGTTGGTTTTTTCATATACCACTATTCTCTGTAATTTAAAATGAAATTAGAAGGCATGCCGTAGTTCAAAAAATTTTGTTGATATATTTTTAAAAACGTAATTAGAATAAACGTAAATATTATTCTTCAGTAGAAAGTGATTCGAAAAAACTTATTGAAGTTTTAGAGCACTTGAGAAATTTACTACATGGTTTAGATAAGATAAAACTATGCATATATTGTCTTTTAACCTTGAAAGATAATTTTGATTTTTTCCACAATAATTTGTATCACTGGTAATTGTATGATATATTGTACCATAATCATTACAATTTGTTCTATATAATTTGTCGAAAAATGAGAGCATAAAGCAGTTTAAATGTTATTTTCTACTCAGAATTTTAAATATTTGTAAACAAATTCTTAATGTGATTCATAGTATTTATAGAGCAAAATATATAAATAGTATGTACTTACAGCTAGTTTTTAAAATGCTCAGTTAATCTGTAAACTAGCTTTTAAAATAGGCTGCTACTATTAGAAATCTTGTAAGAAAAAAATTGTGATTTATATAAATAACGTCATTAGCTATTTTTAACATTTATTATTAATTTACTTTATCTAAAACTCAGTTTTGAACAAATGAGGAAGAGAGTAAACATAATTCAACAAAAATGAAATTGAGTATTGGTTTGCTTTGTTTGTCACTCAACGTTCGTTTCTTGCTCATGAGGACTAATTAGACCAGGCCTAATGTCCAAAGTGGATTCCAAACCACATAAAACATCCATGCCTAAAGTGGGATTTGAACCCACAAACTGTTTAACTGAAAACAAGAGAGCTAATCATTCGGCTACCAGCTCGGGAACCGAGTGCAGATGTGGATGCTTGAAAACTGCCTCTTTAGTTGTAATTCGTTAAAAAAAAATTCAAATTGCTGAATTGTAACTATTATTTCAAAAATAATACATGTGCATTTTATTTTGAAATCATTCCATTCACTCATTTCAAATTCCTTCGATTTCAAACTCATTTGACAAAAAAAATTAAATATATTTCTATTATATTATTGTAATTATGTTTAAATTTGAAATATATTTTTGCATAGTTAATGTCTTTTTCAAATTTGACAATCATAATGTATAATTATGAGTTTGGTATTTTCCTATATTTTATCCTGCTAAATATAAAATTTATCAAAAAATTAATTTATGTCATGTAATTGTTAATAATTCAATTTATTTCAATGAGAAAACTGTATCGGTTTCATATATTTTGGAAATTATTTTCTAATTTTTAACAGTATTTTATCTGTAAATTTTCAAAACATTTAATAACCTAAATGTAATTACAGATCAAAATGCAATATAGTAAGTACTATGCATACTAATCCCACACATACATTAGAGTGCGCTGACAGTAAATTTAGCATCTTTTACTTTGCTTTCAGATTAAATACATATTTATTCAATGTCTTTAAAGTAAATATTTTTTTTATAAAATGTCGTATACTACTATCTACAATTTTTCTTACATACGTGCGTTAAGAAAGACAATGCTAAACTAGAAGTGTATAAAGTTATAAATTTCTGTAAAGTTGATTAAAGGTAGTGACTGTTAATTTATCCTCAATTGTATTTAAACACACAATTTGACCAGATAATTTAATAATGCAAAATGTATCTTTGGATAAAATGTATCTTTGGTTCTCTAAAAATTCAAGTTTAAAAATCGATTGCTCTGCTTAGTGTAAAAATACTTTTTACACCATAAATTAACAACAATTTATTTAACTATATAAACTCTTTATTTTAAATTACAGGTCTTTTTCATTTTATTTAAAAAAAGTTGATGTCTTCATGCAATATGAAAAAAAAACTTAATTCCATTTAGTTTTTAAATTAAAATATTTTGACAGTAAAAATGTGGTTTCAAAAATTATTTAATTATAATATTGTGAATAGTTTTAATAACACATTAAATGTTTTATATAACTGGTGTTTTTGAATTTTTTTTTTCATTTTTTCAAGATGCACATATAATAAACAAAACCAATTTGAAATTTATTCCCTGCATGGAATTTAATAATGATGTAAAAATTCAAGTTTCTTTTAATTAGATTAATTACTCATAACAAATTCCTTTATTTGCTAATACGTCCACATTCCTATTTCTTTGCATAGCAACAAAAATAACAACTTTAATTTTGGATGAAGTTTTAAACTTAAGAATATGTTTTAATAAAGTTAAAAACTGAGAAAATTCCAAAAAACCTAATATCTAAACATATTCAATGTACCAAAGAATCATAATTGAGTTAATGGTTATAATTTAGGCAACAATTGCCTCCTATGAATTTTTTCCATGCTTAATTGAATAAAGCTCATTTTTGCATTCTTTAATTTAGCATAAAATTTTATTTTGTTTAACAGAAAATTAAAATGTTTCATGCAAATAAAAAAAGAAAGTCAGTCAGGATATGTGCTAAATTTCATCAAAAAACAAAATTGTCTATTCACTTAAAACTTTTTTTCGCTTTTTGTATGCATCTTACTTTTATTTAAGGAGTCTAATATTTTGAATAGATTCACATTACTTTTTAAAATCTGTATTTCTTAAACAAAAATGAAATAAATAAAGCTGCATTTTCAGAATTCTTTCACTAAAATTTATAAATATTTATTTTTCTTGTTAAAAATGTGTAATATTTTTGGATAATTTTAACTTAAAAAATATATTTCTTGTGGGTTTCATATTTTTCTCAATTAGATAAATATTTAATAATAGAATTGAAATCAAATATTTCACGAAATACTTTCTTTTTGATATATTATGAAACCCACTGTTATTAATATTTTACTTAACTATCACATATTAATATTTTATTTAACCATACCTCAACTATTACATAAATATATCAATTATATTTCTGTAATAGTTGACATTACTAATAAATATATGTAAAATGCTTATATATAAAAGTATAATTAGATTAATTAAATTATAATTTAAACCTTCATTTGATTTATTGCAAAATCAATTATTTGATTTATGTTGGATAATATATATATTGCACACCTAGTAAATAGTGTAACAGTTCATATCTACAGTAAAGCTGCTTTGTTGTCATATTGTAGTTGCAAATTCTGTCCAACCAACCCTTGTTTGCAAAAATCATCCATTGGGCGACAAAGAAATTAAACTAATTAGGAGCCATTTCAGGGTTATCAAACAAATACCGTATCTAAAGTAAAAGCAATACTAAAATTATTAAGATAAAAAATGTCCTATGATAAGTTACTTATTCATAACTGCATTCGTTATAAATTTCATCCCAGGTAACAATGCTGCAAAAGCGCATGTCCATAATTTAATATTTTTTCTTTGTTTGGGAAAAATATCGTATGAAACAGGAAATGTGAATTTCCGTTTCAATTTTTTAAAATGATTTTGATGTTAGCAAACAAGAACGAAATAACACTCAACTGAAGAGTAGGTATGAAGGTTTATAAATACTGCCCGTTAAATATATACGATTTATCAATGGCTAAAAATAAAATCTTTCAATACAATAAGATAATCATAAAAGAATTTTTAATCGCTTACAAAGTGATTTAGAATGCACAAAAAGATGAGTACCACACGCATTGAGTCAATGGAATATAGATGAGTGAATGTTGAGTGGAGGAACTATTTAAATAGACAAAGTAAAAATCTTTTCTTAGAAAGTTATGATGATAATGAGAAGTAGATTAGATGCAGTTAACTAAAATGCGCGAAAAATAAAAGAAAAAACATTCTGTGATTCCGAGAGACATAGTAACATTAACATCAAAACATTCTATGCATTACAAAATATTCTGTGCACTTAACAGAATAAGAATGGTTCAAAGTGTTAAGAAACACTGTAGCCAGGTATAATGTAAGTTCTAAGCATTACAACCAACAATTTCTACAATAAAATCAAACATTAATTCAAAAACTTTTGAGCTCTAAGAAATCACTTCATTAAAATATTACACTTCATTAAATATTACTTAACTGGTCAAGGACATGTTAATAACACTTGGCTGAGAAATTTTGGAAAAATTGTTTTATGCTGTTAATACAGTCTCTTTCGATTGCCAGCTATTCCTGTCCATGCATTATCCTTTGCTCTCTGCACAGTTGAGAACAGTTCATAAAGATTGAAAACGAGGTTGTGTTTTCATGATAAAATATGAAACATTCATCACGTTTTTACCAGGGTTTCACAATTTGAGTTATCAGATCTTATCATATATATGAGAGCTTAAGTAATTATTTCTTTATGTTCAAATTTTCAAGAGAAATAACACTATGATAATTTTCTTTATTTTATACAAATTCTTATAGTGTTTTTAAAGTATAAGGCACCTTCAGGAAAAAGTATTCCTCTCAATGGATGTATTTTTCTTCCACTAGAACCTAAAATTTATTTCCGACTGTAATCTTAACTCATAGCTGATAAATCTTAGCACTATTTCTTTTGCTCTTCATAAACACATTTATTTGATAAAATAAATAGTTTTCACATTTTCCAAATTTTTGTTTTTACTTTGTCGTAAATAAATATTTAGAAAAAATTGAGCCTTATTTCTCACCAATAATTTCTAACAAATTCTAATAATTAAAATATTTTCATCTGACTTTAAGATATTTTAAATATTCTCGTTCAGAAAATGAAGGATATTAATAAATAAATTATATTATATTTTTAATAGGTTTAAATTAAAATCTTTAATATAACATATTTATAAATATATTATATATGTTCAAGAAGATGAATCTTCATACAGTTATTATTATTATTTTTTTTTTCATCAATTAAAACAAAATTTTCTATTTATGAAGGTTTTCATTTTACACCATGTAAACTTGTAAAAGTTTTTGAATCTCGTCTGCAATGTAAAATAATTTGAATAGTCATATCTAATAAACACGTGGGCACCAATGTACATAAATTGATTTATTTCATTCATGGATTTACAGAAATTTCTACAGGGAATTTATTTAATGTTCAGTAAAATAAATATATTCTTCATGTAAGAAAACTTGTCTGAGAAAACATTGATACATTATTTCAAAAAATGAACATTGTAATTTTAGATTGCGCTTAGAAAGTCAGAAATGACTTTACTAAAGATTAACTCGATTTCATAACTTTTTAAATCTAACACAATACACAGAGATTCTGTAAAGATTTTTAACAAAAAGAAATTTGTTATATAGAGTTTACCTCTCCATACAATACAGTTACGTATATTAAACGTCCCTCTGATGTCATCTGAATGATTCACAGTGATCTAGTAGTAAACATACAAGAGACGTTCATAAATGATCCGACAGACCATCCACTGATTGTTCAGAAGACGTACATAGCACGTCTAATGAACGTTTACTCATAACCATTGGTGAACGAGTTTTGGATATGATGTCCCATATCGTTAGTTGTGTTGTTGTTATTTATGATACTTGGACAAGACAAGCTCGCTATGCCGGCTATGCGAACTTAAGTCAATAGGGAGCGTCTTTCGTTTTAATCAGAGCACCACGAAGGCGAAAGTGCGTCTTTGCTCTTTAAATCCTCTAAATTAATCAATTTGAATTTTATACAATTTGTTATTAACTGAAACTTTCTAAATATAGCTTTTTTTTTCAAAATAATGAAATCCGAATTTATTTAATTAATGTATCTTATAAACATAAAAATTACTAATAAAATAATCACATTATTTTACGTATGGCATTTTGTTTCGTACTTAATGAAATTAAGTTTTATTTTATAAAGCTTTATTATACTCACAAATAACACATTTCTTAATAGATTAAATAAGTTTTATTTTATAAAGCTTTATTTAATCTATTAAGAAATGTGTTATTTGTGAGTATAATAATTTCCAAATTTTATATCATAGTATATCTATTTTATTAAAAAAGTCTAATTGGAAAATAAATATTAGCAACGACGAAACTAGAATTTTTAAGTAAATTATATATATATATATATATATATATATATATATATATATATATATATATATATATGGATATTTTAATCATATTAAAAGAAAAGGTATTTCTATTCTTTTAATAATAACAAAATTGTATTGTAATGGCACTAGGGATTATTATTTTAATAAGCTATAATTTACAACGTAGGTTACTGTTTAAAAAAATTGTTGTATTAGTTTTATAATTGTATTATAATAATGCAATTATAGTCATAATAAACAAAGTCACAAAATTTATGTAAAAGTCTCATGTTTTATAAAAAAAATTACTAGAAAGAAAGATGAATAAAAGATTATGCTGATAATATAAATTAAATTAATTTGTAGGCATCTAAGCGTATCTTGAATAATTGCTTATCAAAATGTCAGAAAAATTAATTTAAAATTTTTTCTCAATAAAAATTCATTCCAAGAAAGAGAACTGCTTCGTAAATTTCGCATTTTAAATATACATATTTGAAAATAAATTTTATAATTCCATAGAAAGAATAAATGTCTCTAAAATCTATTTTAAAGTAATTGCATAATTTTTTACCAGTCATCTATGTCCTTTCTTTTTTTCGATTTTTTTTATTCTATTATTTTAAATTTCAGTATTAAACATCTACAGTGTAAATGTTCACGTTGGTTTTTTCATATACCACTATTCTCTGTAATTTAAAATGAAATTAGAAGGCATGCCGTAGTTCAAAAAATTTTGTTGATATATTTTTAAAAACGTAATTAGAATAAACGTAAATATTATTCTTCAGTAGAAAGTGATTCGAAAAAAACTTATTGAAGTTTTAGAGCACTTGAGAAATTTACTACATGGTTTAGATAAGATAAAACTATGCATATATTGTCTTTTAACCTTGAAAGATAATTTTGATTTTTTCCACAATAATTTGTATCACTGGTAATTGTATGATATATTGTACCATAATCATTACAATGTGTTCTATTTAATTTGTCGAAAAAATGAGAGCATAAAGCAGTTTAAATGTTATTTTCTACTCAGAATTTTAAATATTTGTAAACAAATTCTTAATGTGATTCATAGTATTTATAGAGCAAAATATATAAATAGTATGTACTTACAGCTAGTTTTTAAAATGCTCAGTTAATCTGTAAACTAGCTTTTAAAATAGGCTGCTACTATTAGAAATCTTGTAAGAAAAAAATTGTGATTTATATAAATAACGTCATTAGCTATTTTTAACATTTATTATTAATTTACTTTATCTAAAACTCAGTTTTGAACAAATGAGGAAGAGAGTAAACATAATTCAACAAAAATGAAATTGAGTATTGGTTTGCTTTGTTTGTCACTCAACGTTCGTTTCTTGCTCATGAGGACTAATTAGACCAGGCCTAATGTCCAAAGTGGATTCCAAACCACATAAAACATCCATGCCTAAAGTGGGATTTGAACCCACAAACTGTTTAACTGAAAACAAGAGAGCTAATCATTCGGCTACCAGCTCGGGAACCGAGTGCAGATGTGGATGCTTGAAAACTGCCTCTTTAGTTGTAATTCGTTAAAAAAAATTCAAATTGCTGAATTGTAACTATTATTTCAAAAATAATACATGTGCATTTTATTTTGAAATCATTCCATTCACTCATTTCAAATTCCTTCGATTTCAAACTCATTTGACAAAAAAAATTAAATATATTTCTATTATATTATTGTAATTATGTTTAAATTTGAAATATATTTTTGCATAGTTAATGTCTTTTTCAAATTTGACAATCATAATGTATAATTATGAGTTTGGTATTTTCCTATATTTTATCCTGCTAAATATAAAATTTATCAAAAAATTAATTTATGTCATGTAATTGTTAATAATTCAATTTATTTCAATGAGAAAACTGTATCGGTTTCATATATTTTGGAAATTATTTTCTAATTTTTAACAGTATTTTATCTGTAAATTTTCAAAACATTTAATAACCTAAATGTAATTACAGATCAAAATGCAATATAGTAAGTACTATGCATACTAATCCCACACATACATTAGAGTGCGCTGACAGTAAATTTAGCATCTTTTACTTTGCTTTCAGATTAAATACATATTTATTCAATGTCTTTAAAGTAAATATTTTTTTTATAAAATGTCGTATACTACTATCTACAATTTTTCTTACATACGTGCGTTAAGAAAGACAATGCTAAACTAGAAGTGTATAAAGTTATAAATTTCTGTAAAGTTGATTAAAGGTAGTGACTGTTAATTTATCCTCAATTGTATTTAAACACACAATTTGACCAGATAATTTAATAATGCAAAATGTATCTTTGGATAAAATGTATCTTTGGATCTCTAAAAATTCAAGTTTAAAAATCGATTGCTCTGCTTAGTGTAAAAATACTTTTTACACCATAAATTAACAGCAATTTATTTAACTATATAAACTCTTTATTTTAAATTACAGGTCTTTTTCATTTTATTTAAAAAAGTTGATGTCTTCTATGCAATATGAAAAAAAAACTTAATTCCATTTAGTTTTTAAATTAAAATATTTTGACAGTAAAAATGTGGTTTCAAAAATTATTTAATTATAATATTGTGAATAGTTTTAATAACACATTAAATGTTTTATATAACTGGTGTTTTTGAATTTTTTTTTTCATTTTTTCAAGATGCACATATAGTAAACAAAACCACTTTGAAATTTATTCCCTGCATGGAATTTAATAATGATGTAAAAATTCAAGTTTCTTTTAATTAGATTAATTACTCATAACAAATTCCTTTATTTGCTAATACGTCCACATTCCTATTTCTTTGCATAGCAACAAAAATAACAACTTTAATTTTGGATGAAGTTTTAAACTTAAGAATATGTTTTAATAAAGTTAAAAACTGAGAAAATTCCAAAAAACCTAATATCTAAACATATTCAATGTACCAAAGAATCATAATTGAGTTAATGGTTATAATTTAGGCAACAATTGCCTCCTATGAATTTTTTCCATGCTTAATTGAATAAAGCTCATTTTTGCATTCTTTAATTTAGCATAAAATTTTATTTTGTTTAACAGAAAATTAAAATGTTTCATGCAAATAAAAAAAGAAAGTCAGTCAGGATATGTGCTAAATTTCATCAAAAAACAAAATTGTCTATTCACTTAAAACTTTTTTTCGCTTTTTGTATGCATCTTACTTTTATTTAAGGAGTCTAATATTTTGAATAGATTCACATTACTTTTTAAAATCTGTATTTCTTAAACAAAAATGAAATAAATAAAGCTGCATTTTCAGAATTCTTTCACTAAAATTTATAAATATTTATTTTTCTTGTTAAAAATGTGTAATATTTTTGGATAATTTTAACTTAAAAAATATATTTCTTGTGGGTTTCATATTTTTCTCAATTAGATAAATATTTAATAATAGAATTGAAATCAAATATTTCACGAAATACTTTCTTTTGATATATTATGAAACCCACTGTTATTAATATTTTACTTAACTATCACATATTAATATTTTATTTAACCATACCTCAACTATTACATAAATATATCAATTATATTTCTGTAATAGTTGACATTACTAATAAATATATGTAAAATGCTTATATATAAAAGTATAATTAGATTAATTAAATTATAATTTAAACCTTCATTTGATTTATTGCAAAATCAATTATTTGATTTATGTTGGATAATATATATATTGCACACCTAGTAAATAGTGTAACAGTTCATATCTACAGTAAAGCTGCTTTGTTGTCATATTGTAGTTGCAAATTCTGTCCAACCAACCCTTGTTTGCAAAAATCATCCATTGGGCGACAAAGAAATTAAACTAATTAGGAGCCATTTCAGGGTTATCAAACAAATACCGTATCTAAAGTAAAAGCAATACTAAAATTATTAAGATAAAAAATGTCCTATGATAAGTTACTTATTCATAACTGCATTCGTTATAAATTTCATCCCAGGTAACAATGCTGCAAAAGCGCATGTCCATAATTTAATATTTTTTCTTTGTTTGGGAAAAATATCGTATGAAACAGGAAATGTGAATTTCCGTTTCAATTTTTTAAAATGATTTTGATGTTAGCAAACAAGAACGAAATAACACTCAACTGAAGAGTAGGTATGAAGGTTTATAAATACTGCCCGTTAAAGATATACGATATCTCAATGGCAAAAAAAAAAAACTTTCAAAACAATAAGATAATCATAAAAAGAATTTTTAATCGCTTACAAAGTGATTTAGAATGCACAAAAAGATGAGTACCACACGCATTGAGTCAATGGAATATAGATGAGTGAATGTTGAGTGGAGGAACTATTTAAATAGACAAAGTAAAAAATCTTTTCTTAGAAAGTTATGATGATAATGAGAAGTAGATTAGATGCAGTTAACTAAAATGCGCGAAAAATAAAAGAAAAAACATTCTGTGATTCCGAGAGACATAGTAACATTAACATCAAAACATTCTATGCATTACAAAATATTCTGTGCACTTAACAGAATAAGAATGGTTCAAAGTGTTAAGAAACACTGTAGCCAGGTATAATGTAAGTTCTAAGCATTACAACCAACAATTTCTACAATAAAATCAAACATTAATTCAAAAACTTTTGAGCTCTAAGAAATCACTTCATTAAAATATTACACTTCATTAAATGTTACTTAACTGGTCAAGGACATGTTAATAACACTTGGCTGAGAAATTTTGGAAAAATTGTTTTATGCTGTTAATACAGTCTCTTTCGATTGTCAGCTATTCCTGTCCATGCATTATCCTTTGCTCTCTGCACAGTTGAGAACAGTTCATAAAGATTGAAAACGAGGTTGTGTTTTCATGATAAAATATGAAACATTCATCACGTTTTTACCAGGGTTTCACAATTTGAGTTATCAGATCTTATCATATATATGAGAGCTTAAGTAATTATTTCTTTATGTTCAAATTTTCAAGAGAAATAACACTATGATAATTTTCTTTATTTTATACAAATTCTTATAGTGTTTTTAAAGTATAAGGCACCTTCAGGAAAAAGTATTCCTCTCAATGGATGTATTTTTCTTCCACTAGAACCTAAAATTTATTTCCGACTGTAATCTTAACTCATAGCTGATAAATCTTAGCACTATTTCTTTTGCTCTTCATAAACACATTTATTTGATAAAATAAATAGTTTTCACATTTTCCAAATTTTTGTTTTTACTTTGTCGTAAATAAATATTTAGAAAAAATTGAGCCTTATTTCTCACCAATAATTTCTAACAAATTCTAATAATTAAAATATTTTCATCTGACTTTAAGATATTTTAAATATTCTCGTTCAGAAAATGAAGGATATTAATAAATAAATTATATTATATTTTTAATAGGTTTAAATTAAAATCTTTAATATAACATATTTATAAATATATTATATATGTTCAAGAAGATGAATCTTCATACAGTTATTATTATTATTATTTTTTCATCAATTAAAACAAAATTTTCTATTTATGAAGGTTTTCATTTTACACCATGTAAACTTGTAAAAGTTTTTGAATCTCGTCTGCAATGTAAAATAATTTGAATAGTCATATCTAATAAACACGTGGGCACCAATGTACATAAATTGATTTATTTCATTCATGGATTTACAGAAATTTCTACAGGGAATTTATTTAATGTTCAGTAAAATAAATATATTCTTCATGTAAGAAAACTTGTCTGAGAAAACATTGATACATTATTTCAAAAAATGAACATTGTAATTTTAGATTGCGCTTAGAAAGTCAGAAATGACTTTACTAAAGATTAACTCGATTTCATAACTTTTTAAATCTAACACAATACACAGAGATTCTGTAAAGATTTTTAACAAAAAGAAATTTGTTATATAGAGTTTACCTCTCCATACAATACAGTTACGTATATTAAACGTCCCTCTGATGTCATCTGAATGATTCACAGTGATCTAGTAGTAAACATACAAGAGACGTTCATAAATGATCCGACAGACCATCCACTGATTGTTCAGAAGACGTACATAGCACGTCTAATGAACGTTTACTCATAACCATTGGTGAACGAGTTTTGGATATGATGTCCCATATCGTTAGTTGTGTTGTTGTTATTTATGATACTTGGACAAGACAAGCTCGCTATGCCGGCTATGCGAACTTAAGTCAATAGGGAGCGTCTTTCGTTTTAATCAGAGCACCACGAAGGCGAAAGTGCGTCTTTGCTCTTTAAATCCTCTAAATTAATCAATTTGAATTTTATACAATTTGTTATTAACTGAAACTTTCTAAATATAGCTTTTTTTCAAAATAATGAAATCCGAATTTATTTAATTAATGTATCTTATAAACATAAAATTACTAATAAAATAATCACATTATTTTACGTATGGCATTTTGTTTCGTACTTAATGAAATTAAGTTTTATTTTATAAAGCTTTATTATACTCACAAATAACACATTTCTTAATAGATTAAATAAGTTTTATTTTATAAAGCTTTATTTAATCTATTAAGAAATGTGTTATTTGTGAGTATAATAATTTCCAAATTTTATATCATAGTATATCTATTTTATTAAAAAAGTCTAATTGGAAAATAAATATTAGCAACGACAGAAACTAGAATTTTTAAGTAAATTATATATATATATATATATATATATATATATATATATATATATATATATATATATATATATATATATATATTATATATATATATATATATATATATGGATATTTTAATCATATTAAAAGAAAAGGTATTTCTATTCTTTTTAATAATAACAAAATTGTATTGTAATGGCACTAGGGATTATTATTTTAATAAGCTATAATTTACAACGTAGGTTACTGTTTAAAAATTGTTGTATTAGTTTTATAATTGTATTATAATAATGCAATTATAGTCATAATAAACAAAGTCACAAAATTTATGTAAAAGTCTCATGTTTTATAAAAAAAATTACTAGAAAGAAAGATGAATAAAAGATTATGCTGATAATATAAATTAAATTAATTTGTAGGCATCTAAGCGTATCTTGAATAATTGCTTATCAAAATGTCAGAAAAATTAATTTAAAATTTTTTCTCAATAAAAATTCATTCCAAGAAAGAGAACTGCTTCGTAAATTTCGCATTTTAAATATACATATTTGAAAATAAATTTTATAATTCCATAGAAAGAATAAATGTCTCTAAAATCTATTTTAAAGTAATTGCATAATTTTTTACCAGTCATCTATGTCCTTTCTTTTTTTCGATTTTTTTTATTCTATTATTTTAAATTTCAGTATTAAACATCTACAGTGTAAATGTTCACGTTGGTTTTTTCATATACCACTATTCTCTGTAATTTAAAATGAAATTAGAAGGCATGCCGTAGTTCAAAAAATTTTGTTGATATATTTTTAAAAACGTAATTAGAATAAACGTAAATATTATTCTTCAGTAGAAAGTGATTCGAAAAAAACTTATTGAAGTTTTAGAGCACTTGAGAAATTTACTACATGGTTTAGATAAGATAAAACTATGCATATATTGTCTTTTAACCTTGAAAGATAATTTTGATTTTTTCCACAATAATTTGTATCACTGGTAATTGTATGATATATTGTACCATAATCATTACAATGTGTTCTATTTAATTTGTCGAAAAAAATGAGAGCATAAAAGCAGTTTAAATGTTATTTTCTACTCAGAATTTTAAATATTTGTAAACAAATTCTTAATGTGATTCATAGTATTTATAGAGCAAAATATATAAATAGTATGTACTTACAGCTAGTTTTTAAAATGCTCAGTTAATCTGTAAACTAGCTTTTAAAATAGGCTGCTACTATTAGAAATCTTGTAAGAAAAAAATTGTGATTTATATAAATAACGTCATTAGCTATTTTTAACATTTATTATTAATTTACTTTATCTAAAACTCAGTTTTGAACAAATGAGGAAGAGAGTAAACATAATTCAACAAAAATGAAATTAAGTATTGGTTTGCTTTGTTAGTCACTCAACGTTCGTTTCTTGCTCATGAGGACTAATTAGACCAGGCCTAATGTCCAAAGTGGATTCCAAACCACATAAAACATCCATGCCTAAAGTGGGATTTGAACCCACAAACTGTTTAACTGAAAACAAGAGAGCTAATCATTCGGCTACCAGCTCGGGAACCGAGTGCAGATGTGGATGCTTGAAAACTGCCTCTTTAGTTGTAATTCGTTAAAAAAAATTCAAATTGCTGAATTGTAACTATTATTTCAAAAATAATACATGTGCATTTTATTTTGAAATCATTCCATTCACTCATTTCAAATTCCTTCGATTTCAAACTCATTTGACAAAAAAAATTAAATATATTTCTATTATATTATTGTAATTATGTTTAAATTTGAAATATATTTTTGCATAGTTAATGTCTTTTTCAAATTTGACAATCATAATGTATAATTATGAGTTTGGTATTTTCCTATATTTTATCCTGCTAAATATAAAATTTATCAAAAAATTAATTTATGTCATGTAATTGTTAATAATTCAATTTATTTCAATGAGAAAACTGTATCGGTTTCATATATTTTGGAAATTATTTTCTAATTTTTAACAGTATTTTATCTGTAAATTTTCAAAACATTTAATAACCTAAATGTAATTACAGATCAAAATGCAATATAGTAAGTACTATGCATACTAATCCCACACATACATTAGAGTGCGCTGACAGTAAATTTAGCATCTTTTACTTTGCTTTCAGATTAAATACATATTTATTCAATGTCTTTAAAGTAAATATTTTTTTATAAAATGTCGTATACTACTATCTACAATTTTTCTTACATACGTGCGTTAAGAAAGACAATGCTAAACTAGAAGTGTATAAAGTTATAAATTTCTGTAAAGTTGATTAAAGGTAGTGACTGTTAATTTATCCTCAATTGTATTTAAACACACAATTTGACCAGATAATTTAATAATGCAAAATGTATCTTTGGATAAAATGTATCTTTGGATCTCTAAAAATTCAAGTTTAAAAATCGATTGCTCTGCTTAGTGTAAAAATACTTTTTACACCATAAATTAACAACAATTTATTTAACTATATAAACTCTTTATTTTAAATTACAGGTCTTTTTCATTTTATTTAAAAAAAGTTGATGTCTTCATGCAATATGAAAAAAAAACTTAATTCCATTTAGTTTTTAAATTAAAATATTTTGACAGTAAAAATGTGGTTTCAAAAATTATTTAATTATAATATTGTGAATAGTTTTAATAACACATTAAATGTTTTATATAACTGGTGTTTTTGAATTTTTTTCATTTTTTCAAGATGCACATATAATAAACAAAACCAATTTGAAATTTATTCCCTGCATGGAATTTAATAATGATGTAAAAATTCAAGTTTCTTTTAATTAGATTAATTACTCATAACAAATTCCTTTATTTGCTAATACGTCCACATTCCTATTTCTTTGCATAGCAACAAAAATAACAACTTTAATTTTGGATGAAGTTTTAAACTTAAGAATATGTTTTAATAAAGTTAAAAACTGAGAAAATTCCAAAAAACCTAATATCTAAACATATTCAATGTACCAAAGAATCATAATTGAGTTAATGGTTATAATTTAGGCAACAATTGCCTCCTATGAATTTTTCCATGCTTAATTGAATAAAGCTCATTTTGCATTCTTTAATTTAGCATAAAATTTTATTTTGTTTAACAGAAAATTAAAATGTTTCATGCAAATAAAAAGAAAGTCAGTCAGGATATGTGCTAAATTTCATCAAAAACAAAATTGTCTATTCACTTAAAACTTTTTCGCTTTTTGTATGCATCTTACTTTTTATTTAAGGAGTCTAATATTTTGAATAGATTCACATTACTTTTTAAAATCTGTATTTCTTAAACAAAATGAAATAAATAAAGCTGCATTTTCAGAATTCTTTCACTAAAATTTATAAATATTTATTTTTCTTGTTAAAAATGTGTAATATTTTTGGATAATTTTAACTTAAAAATATATTTCTTGTGGGTTTCATATTTTTCTCAATTAGATAAATATTTAATAATAGAATTGAAATCAAATATTTCACGAAATACTTTCTTTTTGATATATTATGAAACCCACTGTTATTAATATTTTACTTAACTATCACATATTAATATTTTATTTAACCATACCTCAACTATTACATAAATATATCAATTATATTTCTGTAATAGTTGACATTACTAATAAATATATGTAAAATGCTTATATATAAAAGTATAATTAGATTAATTAAATTATAATTTAAACCTTCATTTGATTTATTGCAAAATCAATTATTTGATTTATGTTGGATAATATATATATTGCACACCTAGTAAATAGTGTAACAGTTCATATCTACAGTAAAGCTGCTTTGTTGTCATATTGTAGTTGCAAATTCTGTCCAACCAACCCTTGTTTGCAAAAATCATCCATTGGGCGACAAAGAAATTAAACTAATTAGGAGCCATTTCAGGGTTATCAAACAAATACCGTATCTAAAGTAAAAGCAATACTAAAATTATTAAGATAAAAAATGTCCTATGATAAGTTACTTATTCATAACTGCATTCGTTATAAATTTCATCCCAGGTAACAATGCTGCAAAAGCGCATGTCCATAATTTAATATTTTTTCTTTGTTTGGGAAAAATATCGTATGGAACAGGAAATGTGAATTTCTGTTTCAATTTTTTAAAATAATTTTGATGTTAGCAAACAAGAACGTAATAACACTCAACTGAAGAGTAGGTATGAAGCTTTATAAATACTGCCCGTTAAAGATATACGATATCTCAATGGCAAAAAAAAACTTTCAAAACAATAAGATAATTATAAAAAGAATTTTTAATCGCTTACAAAGTGATTTAGAATGCACAAAAAGATGAGTACCAAACGCATTGAGTCAAAGGAATGTAGATGAGTGAATGTTGAGTGGAGGAACTATTTAAATAGACAAAGTAGAAAATCTTTTCTTAGAAAGTTATGATGATAATGAGAAGTAGATTAGATACAGTTAACTAAAATGCGCGAAAAATAAAAGAAAAAACATTCTGTGATTCCGAGAGACATAGTAACATTAACATCAAAACATTCTATGCATTACAAAATATTCTGTGCATTTAACAGAATAAGAATGGTTCAAAGTGTTAAGAAACACTGTAGCCAGGTATAATGTAAGTTCTAAGCATTACAACCAACAATTTCTACAATAAAATCAAACATTAATTCAAAAACTTTTGAGCTCTAAGAAATCACTTCATTAAAATATTACACTTCATTAAATGTTACTTAACTGGTCAAGGACATGTTAATAACACTTTGCTGAGAAATTTTGGAAAAATTGTTTTATGCTGTTAATACAGTCTCTTTCGATTGTCAGCTATTCCTGTCCATGCATTATCCTTTGCTCTCTGCACAGTTGAGAACAGTTCATAAAGATTGAAAACGAGGTTGTGTTTTCATGATAAAATATGAAACAGTGCCAGCATTCATCACGTTTTTACCAGGGTTTCACAATTTGAGTTATCAGATCTTATCATATATATGAGAGCTTAAGTAATTATTTCTTTATGTTCAAATTTTCAAGAGAAATAACACTATGATAATTTTCTTTATTTTATACAAATTCTTATAGTGTTTTTAAAGTATAAGGCACCTTCAGGAAAAAGTATTCCTCTCAATGGATGTATTTTTCTTCCACTAGAACCTAAAATTTATTTCCGACTGTAATCTTAACTCATAGCTGATAAATCTTAGCACTATTTCTTTTGCTCTTCATAAACACATTTATTTGATAAAATAAATAGTTTTCACATTTTCCAAATTTTTGTTTTTACTTTGTCGTAAATAAATATTTAGAAAAAATTGAGCCTTATTTCTCACCAATAATTTCTAACAAATTCTAATAATTAAAATATTTTCATCTGACTTTAAGATATTTTAAATATTCTCGTTCAGAAAATGAAGGATATTAATAAATAAATTATATTATATTTTTAATAGGTTTAAATTAAAATCTTTAATATAACATATTTATAAATATGTTATATATGTTCAAGAAGATGAATCTTCATACAGTTATTATTATTTTTTTTTCTTTTTTTTCATCAATTAAAACAAAATTTTCTATTTATGAAGGTTTTCATTTTGCACCATGTAAACTTGTAAAAGTTTTTGAATCTCGTCTGCAATGTAAAATAATTTGAATAGTCATATTTAATAAACACGTGGGCACCAATGTACATAAATTGATTTATTTCATTCATGGATTTACAGAAATTTCTACAGGGAATTTATTAAATGTTCAGTAAAATAAGTATAATCTTCATGTAAGAAAACTTGTCTGAGAAAACATTGATACATTATTTCAAAAAATGAACATTGTAATTTTAGATTGTGCTCAGAAAGTCAGAAATGACTTTACTAAAGATTAACTCGATTTCATAACTTTTTAAATCTAACACAATACACAGAGATTCTGTAAAGATTTTTAACAAAAAGAAATTTGTTATATAGAGTTTACCTCTCCATACAATACAGTTACGTATATTAAACGTCCCTCTGATGTCATCTGAATGATTCACAGTGATCTAGTAGTAAACATACAAGAGACGTTCATAAATGATCCGACAGACCATCCACTGATTGTTCAGAAGACGTACATAGCACGTCTAATGAACGTTTACTCATAACCATTGGTGAACGAGTTTTGGATATGATGTCCCATATCGTTAGTTGTGTTGTTGTTATTTATGATACTTGGACAAGACAAGCTCGCTATGCCGGCTATGCGAACTTAAGTCAATAGGGAGCGTCTTTCGTTTTAATCAGAGCACCACGAAGGCGAAAGTGCGTCTTTGCTCTTTAAATCCTCCTATAGCTCGCACACGCAGAGAATCCACTCCCTCAAGTTTGAAATCGATCTCAAGGGGAAGGAAATTTTCACCAGACTATTGTACCCATGATAACTTCTGAATGACCAATCACAGGACATCACGGTAGTAATGTCATTAATCTGGCATGACGGAATGCGCATGAACTTTCAACCATTTACCGTAATTTTTTCGGAATCGCCGTTTCTTGAGCAGTTAAAAATATTTTGATAACCTAATGAAATGGTCTCATTCAACTGAAATGGACGAATAAATATTAACTGCACTGAATGTTCAAAAATAATTTTTTATTTGCTTAATAAGTTTAACAAAACTTGATCTACTTTTACAACGATAAATTTTTAGAAAATCTTTCAGAGGAATTTAATTTAAATCTCACCTCTCTCTCTCTCTCTCTCTCTCTATATATATATATATATCTATATATGTATATGTATGTATGTATGTATGTATGTATATATATATACATACATATTTAAATATATATATATGAAAAGATGCATTGTTTTTATGTGTGAATAACATAAGAAATAGTGCATTTTGAACACAACATATTGAACACATTTCATAACATGAACATAATTCTACATAATATGTTTCATATATCGTACTTTCAAAAAACATTTTCTGGATTTCTATAAAACATTTTAAGTATAATGCAACATTTTTTTCATGTCATCATAATTTTATAAAGAATGTAATATAAATTAAAACACTTGTGTAAATAAAATATCTATCTTCATTCACACTAGAAATTCGAAAAATGTATTTGTTTTCTATAGCAATTTTCCTGTACAAATAATTATATCACTACTAGTAAACTCGCATAGAAAATTAACATTTGGTGTAGGAAGCAAATGAAAAAACTAAATAACTTTTCATTAGCAAATAGATTAGTTTTTCAATAGATATATTTAATAAGTAATATTATAAATTAAATTTACCAACATAATTTGTGCACAAAATTAATTTTTTCTCTTTAATTTGAGAGACTTTAATTATTTTAAGTTCATTAAATGATTAAATTTATTTATAAAATAAGTAATTTAATCAATTCATTATATTAAACGTACATAAGTATTTGCTTAAGTAATCATAAAAAATTAAAAATGAAAATGGAAATAAACAGATAAATTCGTCAAGTAATGAAAAGCACATTTTACAATTAAATGTTTTACCTGCACTTTAGAATACAAAAGTAAATAAACGTAAGAAACTATAATTCTTTTTTGTGCGTATTAATTATTTAATTAAGTAAATTGCTTTTGAATTTGATTTACTTTCATAATGAGGTACTTTTTGATGAATGATTACTTATATATTTAAAATCTTTACATTAATTATTTCTCTTTAGTTCCTTTAAATAAGCAGAAATATTTATTTCATGATTTTTTTCTTTTTTGATATAGTAATCATTTGTTTAAGAATTGTTTTCTTCATTACACTTTCCATTAAAAAATTCTATTGAGTACATTCATGTTTATTTTAAAAGAGAGAAATATTTATTAAATTTATCTAGTAATATTATAAGTTTAAATATATCAACATAATTTCTGTACAAAATTAATTTTTTCCTTTTAATTTGAGAGACTTTACTAATTTTAATTTCATTAAACTAATCGGGAACAAAAATGTTCGTTTTATATAATCAAGTACACATATGAAATTTCAATTTGAGTTAAAATATTTTATCCATATTTCCAATTTTAAGTACATAATAATTAAACTATTTATTCAAAAGACTACACACAATAACCAAATACCAACAGATTTTAACCTGTAAACTATTTCAATTTCGAAATGGCTTTTTTATTATTATTTTGGTTGTACATAAGAAATATATTTAATTCATATTGCATCGATTTTTTTCTAGATGTTGAACTGTGCTTCAATACGATATAGAAATATTCGAAAGTATCTGTCAATTGGGAATAAAAATATAAATATTCGAAGTGAATAAGAATATGTGTGAAGAATAAGATTATAAGTGCATAAGAACATTAATGTTCGCATATATTATAAATAAGGAATCGCTTATTATTTCATTATAAAAATGATGTTTATAATTTGTATTCAACTAACGAAATACAGTCTGGGTTTTAAATGTTTTCTGCAAATTAGCAATAATATACTGTGTAGCAATAAAACTGCAAACTGTATTTAAACATAATATTGATAAGCAGAGAAAAAACAGTACAGCGTATAATTAATGATGCAAAATGCATTGCATTCAAATGAGATATAAAGTATCTCCGAAATCAACAATACTAATGTTATGTGCCACATTTTTTCAAAATTTCTGTTGCATTTTATATGAATTCGATACTAAAAATTCCAGAATGCTGAAGATAGGGGTTCTCTTATCATACACAAAAGTATACGATGGGTATTGTTATCGTAAAAAGAGCAAACCGGTTAATTGCTGCATTGAATTGCAGTGGACTGACACCTGTTGTATTATTTTACTGCATATCGCTTATAGTAAAAATGATTTGGAGAAAGGATTATGACATGATTCGATAATGGAGGTGTTGCGAGAAATGTGTCAATATGAATGGATCTATATATACATATATATATATATATATATATATATATTTATATATATATATATATATATATATATATATATATATATATATATATATATGAATCCGCATTGTTCTTGTGAAGCCACAAACAACTTCTGTTGATTTGATACACTTGAAGGATGATCTTAGCTTACTTATAAATTTCTGGATCAATTTTCGTTTATCGGCATAATATGTGATTTTGTATGTGTGCATTTATGATATTTGTTATGAAAATTGCCGTGAATTTGGCAGAAGAAATGAATAAGTATACTGTGTAAGCCCTTTACCAGGTCTGTAACTTTAAAATGAGGATTTTTTCAATAAAAATTTAACGATTTTCAAACGATTTAGAAAAAATGGAAAGATATATTTTATTCAAAGTATTGGCTTCTCTCTTTCTACACATTTTTGCCATCAAGTATGTAAATTATGGATGCCATTCCAAAAGAATTGAACGTCACGTGAGCCGAACCAGTCGTCGAGCCATTTTTGGACGTCTTCATAAGAATGGAAGTGCTGCTCGGAAAATGCGTGACCCAACAATGAAAGCAGGTCAAGGTCGGAAGGAGCAAGGTCCGGAGAGTACGGCGGGTGGGATTTTATTTCCCATCCAAGTGCTGTCAAAGTGTCCTTGACCTATTTTGCTGTGTGACATTATATTATAATAAATATCATTTGTTTCTGTGTCTCTATCAATTTTTAATACTTTTATCACCTGTATTCTTGTAGCATATCCACTATCTTACATAAAAGAAAATTAAAATATACACATAGTTTTCGAATCACATTCATGAAAGTATGTATATCATGTTCATAAAATATTTTGAGCATATTTTAGGAGCGAGTTTCTATTTAATCAAATAAATACTTTACGACATATTTCTATCATATTATTTTCAAAAAATAAATAATATGCTCAAAATATTTCCTTTGTAATGTCATACAATGGGTAAATATTATTTTCATCTAAATAATTCCTATCTGAAAATCTTTATTTAAAAAAAATTGAGAATTAATATATAATCTGAAACAGCTATACACAAATTATATGAATCACACTTGTTTTAGTTTTATTTTTAGTTATACAGGACATAATTTAATTGCTGCAGATACTAAAAAATTATTTTATATACTTCTATAAATAGTTAATTTATTGAATCATTCTTAAATTTTTCAGTAAATGCAATAAATTTCTTAATTTAATATATACTTAGGTTTATTTTAAAATGGTTCATTTTGTTATTATAAAGCTATTTTTAGTGCTGAATATCAGAAATCACTAAATTGCAGCTTTCTCTTAAGTAGTATCAATGAACTTAAGCCAAGCTAAAGTATCGATATCCATTAATTAGCCGCACACAATAATTTATAATATTAACTAACCAAATTGATAAGCTATATATGTTTCTGTTGGTAATCTCCTGACAACTACACAATAGTTAGTCTGAAATAATGTAAATGTATGAGTCATCATAGCAGACTACCTATTCTTTTTTTTTTTACTTTTGAATTTGTAGTTTGATGCCACATCACAACTTTCACTACGTACAATTCCTTACGATTATAAATCATTAGATATAGTTATCGTATCCATAAATGGTTACATGAAGAATCTTACTTCTAATGAATAATTTTACTCCATATGAAGTTCATCAAGTGGGTTGTTATCTGGAAAATGATTTGTAACTTCGTTATAATGTGTCCTTGACGATATAGTCCTCTATTTCAATCCCAAAACTTCAACTTTCACCCAATTCTTACTTACTTTTCATTTTTTATTTTTCTACCACTTCTTCTTTTTAAGACCATTAAAATATTACTTAAAGATTTAACAATTTAAGCATAATTAAGAATTTTTTACTATCAATTTCTATGATTATGCATCTGTATCGCACTTGTATGTATTTTACTGTCAACAATTTTTGTCTTTAAAATCTTGATATATCTTTGATTTTTTTTTTTTTTTTTAGCGGATATTGAAAATACCTAGTGTAGTAATTTTGGGAGACTTAGGTTCAATATGTTATGATTTTTGCATTATTTTTCTTTTTGATTTTGTTATTTTAAAGAAGGAATATAACATCTATTCAATGATAAGAAAAGAGAAATAGCTAAAGCAAATATTTTTGAAAGCTTATCTATAAATCTCATTCAAATGTGTGATAACCAAAATAAAAAGGCCATTTAAAAATAAGCATTATTTGTGCGAACCAAACTGTTATAGTACCATTAAAATGATTGAATAAAGGTTAGTAGTGCAAGCACTTTGAATATTTTAGTTTCTACTTAAAGAAAAGTATCATTAGTTTGCTTAATGCTTAGTTAGAAATTAGATTAATCTAATGAGATTTTATTACTTATGATTATGCTTATATTGGTTAATAAGTGAATCTTAATCATGTCAGAAACAAAATGCATTTAAATTTGAAAGTATTTCGCAGTTGTTTTAACTTTATTAACAGATTAAATGAATAATAGGTTTAATAAACATTTTTCTTGTTAAAGATTATTACGGCAGTTTCACACTCACAATATTTATTTTATTTTACAAACAGAACTTTTTAATAAAAATTTAACATTTTTTTACTTTTGATAAATTTGATAATTAATGTAATAGTTTTGATGCTAGCAAGAGTTTTGATAAATAGTTATTGAATTATTTTCAGTAAACGCGTAACAAAAAGAAAAAAAGAACTGAGTATACACAAAAGATGTATACATTATTTATTTTTAAATAAAAAAATTTACGTTGCATATGTTTTTTATATATTTAGTAAGAAATTATAATAAATTGATTAAAAAAGGGACTTTATCAGTTAGACTTCAGGAATAAGAACACATTCTTTTGTTTTTTTTATCATGGAAAACTTAAAAATGGTCAAATTTTTAGGAAATATTTCTTATATTTTAATGCTAAACTTCACTATAAGTTGATTTCATACTGAATATTAACATTGGTTTAAAGATTATATTAAATTTCATTGTACGACTTTTAATTTTAACTTTAACAAAGATAAATTTCAAATGTTGAAAATTGATTGGAAGTTAATGCTTAATATCATAATCACAATATTTCAAAATGTAAAATAGGAAATTAGATTTGCTGTTCCAAAAGTGATAACTAGCAAACTGGATTTTTTTTAACTCTGGTCAACAAGAACAGTAAAAATCATAAAACAACTTGCATAAATATATATCTTTTTCTAAGGAAAACTTAGAATAGCTAGTGAAATTAGTTGTAAAACGGTTTTAGAAACACGGTTTTAGAAAGAAATACATTTTAATTAGAATGAAAATTTGAGAATTACCTTCCATTGAATTATAAAGCATTTACAAGATAATTCATTAATTAAAGGAAAATTCTACTTTTGACCTTTGAATTTGAGCCGACCAAGGATGAAGTGGTTAGTAACCCTAACTTTGAAGCAGCAGGTTCCGGATTTGAATCCTGATTCGGTCATGGAACCTTCTTTCTCTCTGTGATTTTCTATCCTTTCACTTCCGGGGCAAAGATGGCACACCTACTGAGTGCCCTACCGTATAAGTTGCCATCATCTTTACCCCTAGTAGCGCTAAATGGACGTATCCTAAGATCAGCCAGGCATTGGGGGAAAAAACCCTTTAAATTTGAATGAAGCGTATAAAAATTGAAAAAGATTTTTAAGAAAATCAAAAATCGAACAACTATCAATAGATCAAGCAAAAATGGGCTCAAAGCTTTCACATTATTTTTTTCGTGAGAGAATGGTAATGAAAAATGCAGTTTACTATCTGAAGAGCTAAAAATAAGTATTATTTTGTCTAATAAGGAAATATCCTTCTTTATATATTAAAATTAAATTCATGTTACATATATTAAGTATTAAAAATATACTCATATTGGAAAGGTTATTCTGCTTTATAAAAATAAATAAATTGAATTCTTTTTATGAAAATTGCATGCTAATTTTATGTAATATTTTCAATAATATCTATCCTTCCAATCCGAATATCTTTAAAAATTTTATGAGTATATGAAACATATACTTTTGTCTTTTTTTAGTTAATTAACATTATTTTTATGTCCATGTACTACCACAAAGGCACTTAAAGAAGTTAGTAATCGTTTGTTCATTCATTTGATCATTTGACCAGAATTAAAATAATTAATAAAATAATTTTTACAAACTACATGTAAAGTATTATCCTGATTTTATAAAATAAGAAATTAGATTTAAGCATCTATTCAATTCCACATTTCTATTACATTGTATCATATAAACATAAAAGACAGTAATAGAATTGATAAAAAACTTTTATTTCAAAACCTGCAAATGTAAAAATTTAAAAACTAACTCAATAATTGGCATTTGAGAATGCATACATTATTCAAACATAGCAAAAGTTTCACACTCAACATTAGTGTTCAGATTTCCTTAGAAATGTATTCTTTAAAAATCAAATATCATAATAATAGTAAAATTACAGAATATCTGTGATTTGAATTTAAAAAAATTAATAATTATCAACTGTATTTCAGTTAAATTACATCGACAAATGCTCTACATGTTAACACGAAGCAACCAAAATGACATATAAACTTGGAGAAAAAGAAGCTGCTTAGCCGTTTTATTTCAATCGTCAATGGAAAATGCTAAATATTAATCTGTGATCATGGTTTTAAGATAAGTAATAGAACTTTGAGAACAAGCCTCTATTTCAATTGATGTATTACCAAATGCACAAAAAATATAAAAAAAACAGTCAAATAAAAATATTGGTTTATTCATTTTATACTATGAGAAATATGAATCAATAGAATGCTCTTTAGAGGAAAAAGTACAACAATGGAACTTTATAAAACAAAGCAATTTTATTTTTTATTTGATTTAAGAAAATACAATTGGCGAGAAAAATCTTAAGTTGGCAGTCATTTATTTACATCATTAATTTCAACGAAATATTAATTATAAGAAAAAAATTCTTTGACTTAAATTTAGCGAAGTAAATTTATTTGAATTTCAAAAGCAATACTTTATAAAAAAATACCAATACAACTTAAAGTATTCTAGAGCTGTTTATACGAATGTGACATTTTTAACTATTTTCATAATTCAAATAAACATGTATTATATTATCTACTGATAAAAATTGATTTCTTTAAATGATATTATACAGATTATAATTTTTTTTGCAGATAAAATTTCAGAAAAAGAATTTTTTAAATCATTTTCTTTTAAAAACTTTTCAAAATACATTTTTTAAATTTTATTAATAATTTATTCATTAATTTGACTTAATCTTTGATTATCAATATTTTCTTGCTCCAATTTATCATAATGATGCCTACCTACTCACTCACAGGCCTTATAATGTTTTAATATGGGGAAAACAAATTCCTTCAGTAGGTAATGGTAAGCAAATTAATTCGAAATACGAAAATATGCTTATTCAAGTAATGCGTTTTATCAATATAATGAAAATTTAGTAGGGTTTCAATATCTCTATTTTAATTGAAGCTGTTATTTTCTCTTGTGCACTCAACCATTACGAAATTATTTCCTAATGGCATTCGTTAAATTCTTTTAATCCAGTAATTGATCTACAGTTATTGAATATATATGTTTCCAAATCGAATGAAATATTTTCCTAGTTTAAATTGGTGAACCAATTTACTTCAGTAATTGCAATTGAGGATTAATCTTGACATTTGTATTGTGTAAAGGCTTCTTGATTATATTGATTTTAAGATTTTAATAATATTGGAGTAATATTGAAGCATAACTATGAGATTCAATTTTATAATAAATATTCGTTATCAGAAATTAGTTATTATTATATTATTAATTTAAGAATTAATCTTTGTCAATGATTAATCTGCTATAAGAGTGATTTAAGAAACATTAAAAAATTTTACAGTTATAATAAACTGTCATAATATCTTACGTATTTTAAATAATAAAGATTTTTTTATAGAAAAATCTCTATTTTCTAAAAAAAGTTAATTTTTTGCAAAAGTAAGATTTTTATATAGAACTAAACAGAAATGTCAGACTTTATAAAAACATTAAATAGTGTTTTATCCTAGTCAATTTTTCTCGAGCAAATGAGTAAAATCAAAAAAAAATAATAATAATAATAATAAAAATAAAAATAAAAAAATTTTGCAACGTAACTTTTACAACAATTACGTATAATACGATATAACTTACTTCTCATAGAATAAAATTAATTAATGGGATTAAAAGAACAAAAAAAGAAACTATAAAGCTATTATTTTTATTTCCTTATTTATTAATATATAGAAAAAAACAATGATGCAACATCTTAGCTTGTTAAAGTATCATAAGTAACAACAACACTTTGTTGAAATCTCAAAAACAATTTGAATGACTTCACTTATTAGCTATCATAGAGGAACTTGAATTTACAATTCAGGGAATCTTTGGATTCTATGTTAATGAAAAAATTTTTCTAATGAATCTTTTAAAAAATGCTAATGACCATTCCTTCAACATAACAGAAAAAAAAAACAGTCATATCAAATATCAACTCCTGCCAACCAAAAGGAAATATACTGAATTTGAGTAGCAAATTGAATTCCTTCACCCGATGAAAATGTATTGATATGAGCACATTGACAGCTTTCAGCTTCGAAGTCAAAAGCGAAAATATACGTGTTATTGGAAAGGAGTCAGGAATAATGTCGTTTATTTGACTTACTGTTAGAATTGATTTACATTTCTCTTTATTTGACTTAGTGTTAGAGCTGATTTACATTTCTCCTTATTTGACTTACTGTTAGCAGTGATTTACATTTCTCTTTATTTGACTTAGTGTTAGAACTGATTTACATTTCTCTTCAAATGAAATTTTTCGTAAATCACTGACATTTCTCTCAAAGGAATGAGATCAACAAGCCTTGATGTTAGTTTGAGAGACTTTGTTCTCTTATATTATTGACCGTAATTCACGCTGTTCCTTCAACCTTCCAATTGAAGAACCTCTTCCATCATTGAAGAACATTGTAGAACTTCAAAAGAAAAACCTCTTCCTTCAACGTCTCAAATGTGAGTTCAAGTGCTAAAAGACAGAGTAATTTAATAACAGAAAGACATAAAGTGTGCCATTTCTGAGATACTTTAGTGCTTGACATTAAAGCCATTAATTTAACTAACTTGATAATAAAACAAATTATGCATACTTCCCATCACAGCCATATAAGAGAAGTTTCAATATCTATTTCATTCTCTTATTCCCTGCATCATGCTCGGATAAATTCAGAAAATATATATTAACAATCAAAATAAAAATTTTATTAACATCTTTAATCTTTATATCTTAATACCTTTTAATATTAACACCTTTAATATATTTTAAATAATATTTTTTAACAATCAAGATAAATATTTTAATAATATAGAGCTTAATACTACCTACTATTATGCACTAAAAATAATTTTAAATTTCCAAAATTTCTCAAGAGGAAATTTAAGTTTTATGTTATATATTTACTAATGTTTTAAAAGAAAATATGGTAACTATGTATAACAAAATGAAATATGACTGTTCAAGAGAAATACAAAACACAAACCAACCAAAATAATTCTATAACTACTCTAAAATGGTTTTGAAAATTTCTTGTCGCCAATATATTTCGTAAGCAGGAATACAAAAGATTTTTTCTGCAATAAGTATAAAGTATTGACATCATTTTGGGTAAATCATTTAATGAACTATATATTGATAAATATTTGTAATTCTTAGCAAAATTTTATCTAGAAATTTATTTACGGTTCAGTGATAAGACATTTTAAGAAATCCTCATCTTTGTAAATGTCTTTTTATCAAAAAGGATTTTTTGAAAAATTCCGAGGAAATATTTTTAAAAATAAAAGCTGATTACCACGTGACCTCAATATTATCATCATCACATCAATTTTATCACTTTTAAGCTAGATACAACTTAACCTAATATCATTTGGCAACATTCCTTTAATCTATATTGATTATATAATGCTCACATTTGAAATGATTTTACATGTAATTATATTATTTCTAATTCCGACCATCATATACTAAATATTAATATAACTTCCTTAAAGAATGTTATTAAATATATGAGAAATTACTAAAATCATCATCATATGTGATCAATGAGAACTAACAACTGCATTTACATGGCTGCACAAAAATTGCTAAGTATTTATATAAAACTTATTTATTGTAACTTGAAAATTATAATTTTTTCCTTAGTAAAAATCAATTCATCTAATTTGTTTCCATAAATATTATTTACTAAAGTAAATAAGTAAATTTCAACACTTAAAAATGCTTCGTTTTTTTTTTTTTAATTATTTTAGAACATTGGGAAAAAATCCAAAACTTTTTAGTATTTTTAAAATCTTAAAATGAAAAATTTTTTCTAGTTTTAAAATAAAACTAATAAGAAATAAATAAACAGTCATTGAAAAATCGATAAAATCAATGTAATAATAAAAATAATTTTAACAAAGTTATCTTTCATAATAAATGCAGAGAGAAATAAAACTTCAACAAATGTCTAACAAATGAATCATATTTTGAAAAAAACAATTAAAGAATATTTTTGTAGAGTTGTAGAAATATTGATTTATACTATTTTTGATGATTATTAAGCTAATTAAAATACTAAATAGAAAATTTTAATCACATTATCAATTTTATTTTCCAAACTAGAATGCAGACACGTTTTTATATTTAAAAAAAAACATGCTTAAAAGTAGGAATTATAAGATTAAAATGTCTTCAGATTATATGGCTAAGTAAAAATTATAATAAACTAAAATAATGCCTATTTGCAGATTTTTCTGATAGATCTTAAATATTACTTTAATGAGAATTTTTAAACAAATTAATTTTTTTCCTTAGCAACCGCTTAAAATGAAGCTATTAAATTTTGAGTATTTTTGAATTAAAGTACCAAATTGTGTAAGCATTTTTCAGTGAACATTTTATAATTATTACCTGCATACTTTTCATTAATAAATTGAATATTTGAATTTATTTATGTACCTAATCAAGTTATACGATAATTAATTTTCAGTTTTGAATAAAAATGTGGTTTATAAAATAACACTTGTTTGATATATTTTTGTAGGAATAAAAGACCACAAAATTTCAAACTATATATTAAGAAATATTGACTGTAAAATCACATTGAATATAATAAATTGACATAAATTACATTGAATGTAATAAATTGATATAAATTACATTGAATATAATAAATTGACATTGAAATTCACATTGATATAATAAGTTTACATTGAAAATCACATTGAATATAATAAATTGACATTGAAAATGACATGGAATATAATAAATGATGTCATGATGGAAGTACAAAGTATAATAAAAAACATATAGAGAAATGTAAGAATTATTTTGGAATATATGTTAGAATATTCTATTATGATTCCTGCCTGCCATATATATATAATGAATTAAAAATAAAATAATGACATTAAATATTATAAAATGTTAAAACATTTTCATTTATATTTTTTTGAAATTTTTTGATAATTTTAAGGAGTTATATTTTAAATGAACTTTCTTTTTTTATAACTCATAAAATATAATATTAGTACTGTTTTTACATCAGAAATTTAGAAAGATGTAATGGTTTTATGTTGACATGAAAACTTTTTGTCAGTAACCTGTGAAGGTAACAGAAAAATGGATATGAAGTACTCTTACTATTTATGAAATCAATCTGTACGGAATACAATTTAAATTACGAGTACTAAATTATAAACGATTTAACTTTTTATTCTATCTGCACTATAATTAAGTCATAATAATAATAAAGTTTTGTTAAATTGTTATATAATGGGGTATTTTGAATAAGTGTTATATTTATTAAAATATAGTACTTTTATTTTATATAGAAATTTGTACATCAGTATACAGAAAAGCTCTATTAGAACTGTTTTTGTCAGAAAATAAAAATTGGTTCTTCAACACGATACACATTCTTAATACCGAATTTAGTTTTCCATCACATAACCAAATGAATTACATATTTGAAAAAAAACATTATATTTTTACCTTTGTACAATATTCTCAATATGAATCTTATATTGGACATTTTTAATTTTTTATTATGAATAAATTACGGAAACTCTATGGGTTCTAACTTCATTTGATTTACTAATTAAAAAATATATATCGCGTGTGTGATAATAATTTTTTTCCAACGGCGAGCACATGGGTGGCGAACCGTATGTCACAGCAAGGCCAGAAACTGCTACTCATTTGCCATTATCCAGCGGGCACCTGTGGACCAATTCATGGTAGGGAGTAAAGTTGCCCGTGGCATATCACCACAAACCAGCTTATAGGGTGGGCAACATTCATACATCATCACTGAAGTAAGGATAGACAAAATAGAGAAAGAATGCAATACCCATGCCAGAACCGGGATTCGAACCCTTGACCAACAGCTCAGGAGTCAGGAACGCTAACCAATCAGCCATCGGTCGCATCGTAATAATAATATACGAGGTTTACTCTGAAATTTTTGAGATACTCACAGACAAGAATTTACAAAATAAAAATAATGGATTAATTTTAAAATTAAAGTATTTTAACACAGACTACGATATTTTACTGACTTCAACTTGTTTAGCGTAGAATAAATTTTAAACAGAAGAGAAAATGTGGTTGACTCGAGAACATTTTCGTGCTATGATTTTCTACGATTTTAAAGCAGGATTAAATCAAGAAGAATACGTTCAACAATTGCAATTAGCATTTCGTGATGAATCTCCAGCTCGTGCTTCTGTATTCAGATGGTTTAGAGAATTTAGAAGAGGTCGCAATTTTCTTCAGGATGAAGAACACACAGGAAGGCCGCCGTCCACAGTAATCCCGGATAATGTGTATGTCATATGAAAAATGTAAATGGATGATAATCGCGCTGTACCTATCAAATGATACAGAAGGAACTTAACATTGGGTCCGCAGCCATACACAAAATCATTCATGAAGAATTACATATGAAAAAAGTAGTTTGCTGTTGTGTTCCCCATAATCTAACTGAGCACCGAAAAGAGAAGCGTGTCATAATCTATAAAGTAACTTTTAAACAGCTAAATGATGACGGCCACCGCATCATTTCTAAAATTGTAACAGGTGATAAAACGTAAATTCTATTTTTTGACGTTCCAACATGTCAAGAAAGCAAAATATTGGTCTTTGAAGATGATTACACGCCGACAATGGTGAAAAAACAACGCGCACTGAAAAAAAGTGATGTACACCGTTTTTTTTTTTTTTTTTTTTTTTTTCAGAAGTAAGAATTGATCAAAGACATAAAGTTTTAAGGACAGAAGACAGTAAAAGCAAACTGGTACCACTAAATGTCATCCAGAAATTCTACAAGAACTGAATGTTAGGGGACTAATGCTTCACAATGACAATGCATCTTCACATACAGCCGGATTAACAATTGAGTTTCTTAAACAAAAACAAATTAAAGTGATCAAACATCCGCTGTATTCACCTCAATTAGCTATGTGCGACTTATGGTTATTCTTTAATCTAAAAAAGAACTTACGTGAACGTCGTTTTCATTCAGAAGAAGAGATTGGTATGGCTATAAATGCATTTTTTCATCTATTCCAAGAAATTAATGGCTTGAGGCTAAATGCCTCAAGCCATCTGTAGAAAATTCGTCTACAAAAGTGCATTGATGCTGGAGGAGACTACTTTGAACACACCTAAAATTTTGTAAGTATAACTTTAAAAACCTAGTTGTATCTCAGAAATTTCAGAGTGACCCTCGTAATACATTATTCAAATATTTCCTTGATAATACAGGAAATCAAACGAATTTAATCAAAAACTTAAAAATTGCAAACAAAATAGAATTGAGTAGTTTTAAATATATTAAAATGAGAATAAATAAGAATGATTAATCCATAAAATTTTGCAACATAATTTCTGTTTTGATAGAACAAGCTTAGTCGAACAAGATTCAAATTTCAGTAGTTTGGTTTTTAAATAGAAAGAAATATTAAACAAATTTCACAACCTTTATGAAGTTATATTTTTAAATTCGCTAGATTTACTTTTTATGCAATAACAAGGTAAATAATAGGAAAAGTAAAACGAAAGTAAGAATTACATAGAAAGTAAAGTTACATTACATAAAAATTGGGATTCTTTAATAATTTAAAAGTGTTAATTTTAGAATAAAGGGAAATGTAGTAAAAATATAAGAAACAAAAATTTAAGATAATAACAAACAATTTTAGACTTTTAATAAAAATTTGCGTTTGAATTTATATATATATATATATATATATATATATATATATATATATATATATATATATATATATATATATATATAAATATATATATATATATATATATATATATATATATATATATATATATATATATATATATATATATATATATATATAAATATATATATATATATATATATATATATAAATATATATATATATAAATATATATATATATATATATATATATATATATATATATATATATATATATATATAATCTACTTACACTATAACTTAATTAAACTATAAGCTCAACGGTGAAATTGGAAACAGGAGGATTATTTGACATTAGATAACAGTGTTGCTGAAGCTGTTTGCATTAATTAAGAATCTAGACTTTCGGAACTTTAATGTCATAAAAGACAGACATAATGCTGTAAATGCTGGAAATAATACATTATGAATAAGTATAATCTTTATTTATAAAATTTTACTACAATATACAATTAGTTTTTCAAAGAAACAACATACTTCTTAAGATATCTTAAGATTAAATTTCTGAATTTAGTAATGGCAATTTAAAATATTATAGTGCTATCTTAAGATTTATGATTACAAATTTTAAAAAATCTTATAACGATTCATGTTATTTTCCAATTAAAAATTCCGAAATGTTCGGATTGAGAAATTTTTACTCCATTAAAATAATGGTAATATTCAGAAGAGACATTACTTAAATAATGAGTCATAAAATTACAAATATAAAAAATATAAAAAAATATCTGTTATGTATAAAAAATATTTGTTATAAAAATATCAAATATAACAAATATAAAAAATATCTGTTTTCATATTTTAAAATATGTAAGATTAAATTAAATAAAATAGAGTTATGTGTATTACATCCTATGTTTATATTTAACATGAATATTTACGTTTTCTGATAACTTTATACATAAAACTTTAATATACAATAATTTAAGTAATAAGTTAACATATTATTTTTAAGAAAATCTACTTCTATATCAGGATAATAGAAATAATATTGAAAACATGGTTAAGATGAATGCATACATTTCCTTTACAGTCATTTAAACATGTTCAAATGTGTCAAAACCTGGAGACACGGTTTATCCTTTCTTTAAAAATAATGGAAGTTATTTATATTCAATCAACTCTAAGATACTGAATAATTGCACGGGTGAAATACAATATGCCATTTTCACAAAACGCTATGCATGAAATAATTCGTGAACTCTAAATTTTGTATTTCATATTACAATTTAACTGGTTATTTTAAAAAAAAACCTATTATATAAAAATTACATTATTAATCACTTAAAATTATATTATTTAAAAAACTAATTATATTATGTTATGTATTCTAACTGAAAATATAGCATAACATAATATCATTATAGGTATGTTATGTTTTCTAACTGAAAAATTTTCTGCTATTACATATATTTTAAACGGAACCAAAAAATTAAATTGTCAGTAATTTTGATTCTACACCTAGGAAAGCAATTGCATTTTAAAAACTACGTATTTTTGTAATAAAATATTATTAGAAAGGAACTAAAAAAAGTGAATTTAACATAAAATATAGGAATTGTAGAAAAATATCTATAAAAATACATTTTTCACAGTCAAAAATAAAAAAAAGATTTCAATTTTAGACTTCAACTCCATACGTCCTAATAGTTAAATAAACAGAAATTAATTTTATGATTTCAAATTAATTTTCTAAAAATCAATTTTTTTTTCCACCTCTTGTTAGGCTGTAACATAACATATATGAGAGTGTAGTTAGAAATAAATAGTTAATTTGTTGTAAATTATTACCTCATACTAATAAGGAATATTGAATCCTACTTTCAACTATATGAATTAATATCTTTCGACGTCAGTCAGCGTATTAAATATCATGAGATGAAGCCATCTAAATCACCCAGAACTTGGATTATATGTAAGTTTGTAGAAGGATATCGGATTTCTTTCTTGAGTAACTTTATTGGGTGCAATGAGTAAATCAGCCAATTTATTCGCTATAAGTTAATGAGGACCATAGGTGGTAAGACGTTTACATGAGGAAGGTAATGTGATTGAACTTCCGACAAATTGAGATTTAAGACTTTGTATATTAGTTAAATTCATATTCGACAAAAATTTCTCAACAAGCTGCAAATTTATGCCCTAAAAATGTTAATATATATATATATAAATCAAATTTTTAAATTTAACATCGTTAATTTGTTCTTTGCTATGAATAAACATTTTACGAATTAAGTTATAATTTTTTAGTTTAGGATTTTTAGTTTTTCTTTTAGTAGACTAAATGTGATTTTATTTACAATCAAGTGTGTGCGTGTGCGTGCATGCGTGTGTGTGTTCTTCGTTTATTAATTCTTTATTTAATATAATTTACTGATAATTTTATTCTTTATTTAATAGTGTGTATGTGTGTGCATGCGTGTTTTCAAAATAATGGGAAAATATTTTTAAAAAGACGAATATTAAGTATTGACCATAAAAACAATAGAAATTAACATGTTTACATTATTTTCATAGTTAACTCATCTATTTTTATGTATTCACTAGACTCAAAAATATTTTGTGAAGTTTTTGATCTTCAAAATTACTTCATTTCTTTTAATGGTGAAACATAAAAGTTTGCAAAATGTTTTAAAGGAAAATATTGTTTTTCCTTTTCACTCCACACACACACAAAACATAAAGCTATTAAAAAATCCATGAAAATTTCGCATTTTTAAGCACTTTATTGCTTATTCTTTAATTTCATGTGAAAGTTCGCTTTTTATTAAATAGTGTTATTCCATTATTAAGTAGATTTTGGCGTTAATTTTTGTAAATATTTCTTTAGATAATTAATTGCATATTCAAATAAATGTTAAATGTAAATATTCAGTTATGGAAATTCTGAAAAATATATATATAAATATTTTGTAAAATTTGCTTTACTGCATATTTGTTTCATTAGTATATGAAAAAAATGGAAATAAGTAAAAAAACATGGCTTCTGAATTAAAATCTATTTATCAAATGAGACTTCTGTGTAGGAGAAAATTTACTTACTTAATAAATATTTATACCAAATATTAAGACAAATACTTTAATAGTATTCATAATTTTTTTACATTATAAATGAAAATTATTTATTAAATGATTTTCTCATTAAATATAAACTTTTAATGAAGTGGCCATATATGATAATATACCGTAGATAATTTTAAATAGATAATTGTGGTATCCCAGAACATTTTGATTATATAGATAATTCAAAATATTTAATGAAAGAAATTTTAGAAAATATTTCCCGGCACTTGTATTTTAAATACCAATATCATATTGATTTATGATAATTTTCAATGAATTTCTGTGTTTTGAAATAAATGTATATTTAACAGTGCTACAAAAATAAAAATTTAAAATATATTTGTTTAAAAAATAAATAATATTTTAGTTTCTCAGGTCAAAGAGGAGGCCTATAATTTTATCATTGATTGAATATAGAAAAAATACAGGCATCAGGAAACATTACAGATTTGTAAATAAATATAATGTGCAAAACTAAAATGAGAAATGCTGAGAAGAAATATATTGAATTGTCGATTTCATTGAAATTGGTTTACTACAAGCAAATTGTTTTGTTTGATTGAATTTATTTCATTACTGGAATATAAAATAATAATTTACAAACGCCGTTCATAAACGTTTTGAAGTAAATCCATGGGGTAAATTCCTCTATCTCATTTAAAAGTAAAAACCAAACATTTAGCACACCTAAACTGTTTCATTTAAGCATGCGTAAAATAAATGTTATCCTCAAAGCTGTAACTAAAAAAGGGTAAATAATACCTAACTATTATAAATACTATTATAAAAAAAGCCATACTAACTATTATAAAAGACTTAAAAAAAACTTTTTATTATTTTACATTGATTTTCTACTTCAAAATTCATTACTACTAAAATATTTATTGTTTGTCAATATATGAAAAAGCATTAAATAGGGCAATTTATAAAAACATTCATTTTCTTAAAACTATTTGGTAGTAATTTAATTAATATTGAAAACCTTAGTAGAAAAATATTCATCAATATTTTATATTTGTCCGTTTATTAGTTATTTGGTTTTAATAATATCACATTTTAATCTCATAATCTCATTTTAATAATATCACAAATCAATTAAGAAAAACACATGAAGTTATTGTGTAGTCAATCCATTCACTTCCAAATTCTAAATTTGCTGAAACATTGTGTAAAATAAATAAGTGTTATGAGGAAAATTGTATTCCGTTACAAAATTTAAAGTTAATTAAAATATTAATATATAATATTATTAATATTCCATTCTATAAGACAGTTCAAAAATTTTCGGAAACAGTTTAAATTCACTTTTGTTCTGAACAAAAGACACTCTCTAGATCTCACTAGTGATAATATTTATGTCCTAAGCATTAATTCTATAGTACTGATTTTTGTCTTCTCACCTTTGATCAACGTATAAAGTTTCTAAAATTCCAGACTAAGAAATTTTTATTATTTTCAATTAAGAATTAAAATCGTCTACTAAACTTTTACTAAGGCTTTTATGGCACTGCACTTATAGTTTACACAATATAGTACAATCCATGTTTCGGCAACAGTTAAAGAAACTAATAGACGTTATTTTACCAGTATCACAGCAAAATCAAGATAATGAAATTGATAAAAAAACAAACTATTTCATGCTGTTTTATTTGAGATTTAAGACAAATTTTCTTATTTATTTAAAGTAGTAGTAAGAGTATGTGATTTGAGGATAGTTCTGTTTAATGGCTTTCAAACTGCTATCCTTCAGTCACCCCTTTTTAAAATAATAGTCTAAATAAAACCATATAAAATACAAATCCTTTTTTAAAACATTGGGCTGAAAACTGCCATAACAAACTCTAACTTTTTTTTAAAAAAATTAGGGTGAAATTCAAATTCATAAAAAAGTTTTATTTTTATGAATTTGAATTTCATCATTTCGATTTATTAAAATGGCAATCTTTTGATACTTTTGTACCCCTAATTTACCAAATATGTAATTTAACATGTGATCTCAGTGTATTTCACTCTAATTTTTCAAAATTTAAAATGTGATTTCTTTTTCTTGTAACATAAGCTAAAATTAGCTGAAAATAATTTTCATACTTTTATTATTTACGTTTTAATGTGAATCATAAAACAACTGTCTTTAAATATTTTCCATGAAAATATAAGAAGAAAATTCAAACTCACAAAACTATATATTATTTATTATAAATTTTATTATTTAACAAAAAATATTTTTAGAATGGTTCGGATATAATGAATAATATATTTAAAAAAGCACGCAAAATTAAATAACAACATAAATAGAGTTTGAATTATAAATTATAAATGAGAAAAGTACTGAAAGGTAATGTAGAGAATAAAATAAATGAAAATAATAAGTTGAACAAGCTATGAAATTCGTACTGTTTTTAAAATATTCCCAGAAAAAAAGAAAATTTTAACTTTTATCTAAAATATTCTAACATTTATCTCTGAAAACTACACTTTTTTACTATATTGCTTATAATTGTCATTTAATATTTAGTTTTACTTAAAACATGATATTATTTTATCACTCTCCTCCTTAGCGAAAACACATTTTATTAAGCTGATTTTCTTTATTAGTCAAGATATTTTTCGTGATGATAGAAAGTGTTTAATTGAACAAAATATTACAATTGTGTTTTGAAATAAACTGAAATGTATTTTTAATGATCTATAGATATATATATTCTTTGTTTGAAAAGATAAACATATATTAAAATTATCATTAGTAATTTTTATATTATTTGAAACACATTTAATAATTAAAGAGAGAAACAAAATCTTTCAACATGTTTAAAATATATTAATATTTTAAAAATTATTCTTAAAAATATTCATGATTATATTTAAAAACTAATATTTGGCATTAAATCCTTAAATGCGTATCACTTCTTTACTTTAAATGTGCGTGTGCGTGTGTGCGTATGCGTGTGAGTGTGTATGTGCGTATGCGTGTGAGTGTGCATGTGCGTATGCGTGTGAGTGTGCATGTGCGTATGCGTGTGAGTGTGCATGTGCGTATGCGTGTGAGTGTGCATGTGCGTATGCGTGTGAGTGTGCATGTGCGTATGCGTGTGAGTGTGCATGTGCGTATGCGTGTGAGTGTGCATGTGCGTATGCGTGTGAGTGTGCATGTGCGTATGCGTGTGAGTGTGCATGTGCGTATGCGTGTGAGTGTGCATGTGCGTATGCGTGTGAGTGTGCATGTGCGTATGCGTGTGAGTGCGCATGTGCGTATGCGTGTGAGTGCGCATGTGCGTATGCGTGTGAGTGCGCATGTGCGTATGCGTGTGAGTGCGTATGTGCGTATGCGTGTGAGTGCGTATGTGCGTATGCGTGTGAGTGCGTATGTGCGTATGCGTGTGAGTGCGTATGCGTGTGAGTGCGTATGCGTGTGCGTGCGTGCGTGCGTGCGTGTGCGTGCGTGCGTGCGTGTGTTCAGAAAGTCATTTTGTTTTGAAAATGAATTCATGAAAATTAAATACGTGTAGCAAATAAATATTGTATTGCATTGTACATTGTCCATTCTAGTCCAATAGCTTTTACCATCTTTGTGGTAGTAGCACGATTCCACAATCATAAATTGGATGGTTTTCACCAACAAAAAGCTGATCCATGTAAGAAAAACGAAATTACTTTCCGAACAACCCAATAAATGATGAAAACTTCCACACCGGTTCTGTTAACACGAACGAGTATTTCTTTCTTTTATGTAATTAATAATTGCTTGACAATTCCTGTAAAGTACTAAAGAGAAATGTTAAAATATAGAATGATTGAATCCACATAGTTAAAAATAAGTAGAGATTACATATTTTTGGTTTTTCTAGAACATAGTTTCGCTTTTAGAATATCAATCAAGAAGATAAATTAATACAAGTATTCGTGATTTATTTATTTAAATCATTTACACTCAGTATGTATTACAAATTAACTTTTAAACAAAAATTGTTATTATTTTATGATTGGGTTGCTCAAAAATCAGCTTAATATTTTTTTAATTCAGTAATTCACATATTCATTTTAATACTAATGAATCAAATCCCAAATGAATGCAAACAGACATTTTATAATCTCAATACAAACGAATATGCTATATTACTAATATAAAAAATTTTACGAAATAGTTGATCTATCAAATTAGTATTTTATATTTTATTTAATACGTGTAAATACAAATATAAACCTTTTTGAGAATATTTGCAATAAATATATAAACATTTATAATGTTGTAGTTTCGCTGCATTCATGATCACATTCCTATACAGAAATAGGTTCATTAAATATAATTGACAAAATAATTTATTGTAATTTATAAGCGATTTTTGAGAATATTTAATGATAGTTTAATGCTATACAGATACATTAACCAAATTATTTCATGAATTATGAAATTTTTGTAAATTATCTGAATTAAATATGGATGAAAATTTCTGAATTTCCAAAGTTATAAGTTTATTTTCATTTAAATAAATTTTAGAAAACGTTAAATATTCTAAAATTTTTGGTAATTAGTAATGCATCATAAAACTTAATTTATATTCTCATTTCTAAAAGCTATAACATTTCGAAATAATTTTTTTTTATTTAATTCTCACTTTAACTATATTTCAAGATTAGTATAAACTTGTGAAACGTTTCAAACATATTTATATTGTTATTTACATCGCAAAATATTTTAAATATTTAAGAAACTTACAGTATAAGTAATAAAATTCAAGATAGGAAAGATGAAAATGTAAACAAGATGGATTATAGGTGTACTAAGAAAAGTGATTATCACCAATCTGTGATGAAATTATAAATTCTTTGCTTTAGATTCATTTCAATTTTATAAACCAAAAACAATTACAATTGTATTAAATAGTTATTTAACTAGACTATAAATTATTAAAAATCAGATCTTCCTATCTTTTGGTTATTTGAAAGGACAGGTGCTGTATAATCCAGAATTACAAAATTTGTATTTTTTATTTATTTTTTGGTTATAAAAATGTTGCCAAGATAACATATTGTGACGTGCGTGATGGCTTAAATATTAAGGTTGCCAGAGTGAAATTTTCTGCATAACTCTTATTGGTCTCCGTATCTATGATGTCATAAAAACCAAGTTGCCACATACATAAGAAAATCCGCCAAAAGCCCACCAAACTCAGAATTTGTCATCCTAGATTATATGGCATCTGTCCCATTTGAAATTATTTATTTTCATTTATATTTCTAATTGAATTTTTAGTACGGTAAGTTTAAATTTTTTTATAGGCAAAAAGGAATTACAGTATTTGAAATTTTACTTAAGATATAATATCAACCTAGAGCTAAATGCTTATTATTACATTTATGAAAATTAAACTCAAGGATATAATTTATCTACATATATATCATTACTTATGAAAAATAAGAAACATTCTCATTAATATATTTATATATAAGGCAAATCATCAGTATTTGTCAACCTTGAAGTTGAATTTTCAAAAATATATTGTAAAATTATTTCTTCTTGTTACATAGGTATGTTAAAGAGGCTTCATAATATCTAGCTTAAAAATAATAATTCTGTTAATAATAATTTAATGCTCTTAATAATTCACATGTATTTAATCCTGAAGTATAAAGAAGTAAGTATATTATAAAGTGTAATTTGTAAGTTTTCATTTTAAATAGCCCTTTTCCAATCTGCTGAAGTAGTACAACACATTATATACAATTATATTTTTGAAAAATCTTTATGAGCCACATTAGGAAAGAAAGAGCAAGAGAAAAAAATGCAAGTCTTATTTAGAATGATTTGTTGGTATCATAGTTTTTAACACGAAGATTAATTTTACTTCTAAAAGCATTTTTGTTGGTTTACCTTCAGAAAGTTATATCATGAAGTCATTATTTACCAGAAAAAAAGTACAATTAGTGTATAAATAGTGCAACTTACTAGCATAAATAGTGTAACTATTTAGCTGACTACACCCATTAAATTTATTGATTGTTAAAAAAAAATTGAGAGTTAAAAGTTTGTTAAATATCTGATATTTATTTTTAAAATTATTTTTGTTTCGAATTATATTTTTGCAATTTGAACAATCGTTTAAAGCCTCAATTCGTATTATATTATTTTATTTCGAGATATTTTATTCATCAATATAAAAGCTTTGTATTTCTATAAATAAAAGAGATATGAAATAATCTTGTAGAAATTCAAATAAATAGATAAATATTTACATGACACATTTAAGAATCCTTAAGACTTTGCCAAATAATATTATATGTGTTGCAGATAATACCGAAAACACACAAAGAAAAGATTATATTTGCTGTGAGATATAGCTCAATACGCTTGATAAAGCTATTATTTTATAATTCTCTATTTTATTTCTTCATGTATGAGTTCAATTTTGCAATAAATTTTGACGAAAGAATGGAAACAATACCAGCTCGTATTATTATGTTTGTATTTATTCAAAGATAAACGCTTACGATCATATGAAATGTCATTAAAAGTGTATGCAATGCTATTGTTAAGTATATATCCATACTAATTTGTTCTAAACAAAGGAAAAACTTTCTCGAGGCTGATTTTAATTATTGTGACAGAGAAAAGAGCTTTCTCATTGTAGAGAAAGTGACGTGTGATTATTGTGTCTAAACAATGAAAAGAAAGTCTTCAAAACTATACCAAATATACATAATAAGATAAAAATTTCTGAAACAGACTGTATCTGCGTCATTTATTGATTTGTAAGGATATATGTTTAAATCAGTATACAGGGGTGATGGGTTAATGAATACAATTTGTTAGAAGGTTATGCTCGCTTACCAATCATCGATTTACCATAGATTTTTTTAAATCTATTAATTCGTTCTGAAGATCCCTAAAATGAAATTAAAGTTGTATAGTTTCTCATTAAGTTTATGAAAAATAATTGATTGATCTGTGGTTTGAGCACCCTTTTCTCGCCAAATAGGCGATAGACGCGCAAAGCGTGGTAACCCTGACTGTTCCATCCTAAATGAACTCCTTGTGGCAATCCTGTATTTTTTGTTATATAATTATATGTGTATTTTTTGCTATACAATTCGTAAGAAAACGCTTGTTTTTGTTTTCTTTACCCTGTCAACGGTGAAATTCGTTAAAAACACGGATTTCGGTTTCGTCGCCATAGAAACACCGTTTTTGCGTAGTGTCTCGGAGCATTCAACTACACGAGACAACACGCAAAAATGCGCCAGTTGGCGACTTTTTGAAAATGCGCCTAACAGGGGACCCAAAGCACATTTTCACCAAATAAAACATATAGCCTAAGACATTAATCAGCCCTTTTTCATTTTTTATTACTAGGCGTTAAATAATATGTTCAATGTCCATTGCTTTTCTCTCTTTTGAAGGATTTTCTGGATGTAATTAATAGCATTGTCGTTGTAAATGATATTTAAATATAATCGTAAGCGTTTATCTTTGAATAAATACAAACAATAATACGAGCTGGTATTATTTCCATTCTTCCGTCAGTTTCAGTTTTGAATGAAATCAAAACCGAAACTGATGCTTTATAATAAATATTCTATTTGAAAAAAAAAATTCCGGTATAGAACTTTGAAGTTCAGTAGGCGAGCAACATAATTCAAGGAAAATGAAAGACAATTTTTGATTCTTTAAGTTTGGTAACCCTGCACATTTTGCTCCGAGAATTGAGAAATGTTTATCAGAATTCTCTTTAGTCCGTGCTATTCGAATTTATATTCGTTTTCCGAACACAAAAATTTTTCGTGAAAGTGTTCGTTGTCTAATTTTTCCGCAATCCGAACTATTCTTTAACCGATCATCCATTGCATTTAATTTTTTCAAATAATTAATTTGAAAATAAAAAATGTCAGCAAGATGAAATAGTATCTTTTTTTTTTTATTATTATGAACTGAAGAAAATAAAAAACGTTATTGTGTGAAACTAAATAGTTTTAAAGGAAAAAAGCTTTTTTTCCAAGACGGAAGAAATAGTGCATAATTCGGATTAAACCAGCTATGTGAACTCTAAATAATTATCAAGGAAATTTTCGTATTTATTTAAAACCCCATTTAAATGTATTTAAGCACTTTATTTTTTTTTAATAGTTTAATGAAACTCCTGTTATACCCTGCTTTAACTATGCAAAAACAAAAAATATACATTTAGCATACATAAGGATTTATTTAAAACCCTTTATATTATGATTTATTTAAAACCCTTTATATAAATCTTTTGGTTACCTACTTATAAAAAATACGGAAATTACTTACCTTCTCATGTTAAGAGCTTGATTAATCTAATTGTTTTACTTTACAATTTAAAATGTAAACATAGAGAGATTATACGACAAAAAAAGTTGCCCACATTAAAATACATGTTATGCATATTAATATATTAGGACTAATTTAATTTTTAAAAAATCAAAGATAAGTAACTTTTTAATTTACTTTAAAAATTAATCAAATTTAATTTCAAAAATCTTTTTCCGAATATACAATTCTTTCAATAATTGCATTGAGAATGTTTTTATGAAAGGAATGTGCTTGTGACTGTTCAGGGGAAAGAGAGGTAAGTATCTTATTAAAAATTTGCTAATAATTATTTTTATTTTCCATTTTTCTGCCCCATTTTTTTCTGAGTAAATAAACGATAATATATATTATTAAAACTTTGAATGACAGCATCGCTTATAGAATATGAAATATATATTCTGGGGAAAGCGTATTTGCATTAAAATTAACTTTCTGAATACTACTTGAGGGCAAACATACGTATATAATGGCTTGTGTGTGCAATGCATACTTAGCTACAATTTTTTGCATAAAGACTAGATTTTTCTGAGGCTGGAGCATATTATGAAATTGAATTTCTTAAAAGTAAATGGAAATTTCAAAGTTGTTTTCAGCATGTAGTTTAATGGCTTTATTTATAATTTTCTGATTCTTATTGATTAATAATTATAATATTTTAGATTAATCAATAAATATTTTTCTTATTGTTAGATGATTTATTACCACAATTAATTTATAGCTATAAAGCAATTTACTTTTGTTAAAATTAAAGAAAAACTCATTAAATATTTTCTTTTGCTGATGAATGTGAAAATTACGAATGCCTCTGAATTTATTATTCAGTTGTTTCTGCTATAAAAAATTATATCCATTCTATTACTAAACCGCTAAAAATTATTTCATTAAATTGAAATAATTCCCATTTTACGTATCCAATTCTCAGATGTCAAAATAAATGTCTATGTAAGCTGATAAACAATTTTAGACATTTACTGTTTTATAATGGTAAAACACTTGGCTTAGGTGCCGTATAATCCATGATGCTAAATTCTGAGATTGGCGATTTTTTGGCGGATTTTCTTATGTATCTGGCAACCTCGTTTTTATTACGACATATATACTTGTCAAGATTATGCAGAAAATTCTATTTTGGTAACATTAGTATTTACGCGACATCGCGCACGTGATCTTGGCAACATTTCTTCATGGCCAAAAAAAATTCAGAATTTTGCGTCATGAATTAAACAGCACCTATGCCAAACTTTCCTGTGATGTAGCTATTACAGAAGCTAGAAGGCACCTCAGAAACCTTCCTTTATTCTTTTTCCAAAACATCATTTGTTTTAGAATGATTGCTTAGAAAACTTTCATTTGATACGAAAGAAAACTACAATGTTGTCTCTATTGATGAAATTGAGTAAATTTAATATTAATAGAGGTGTATTTAAATCGGAAGCTTCTTAAATTTAAATAAGATCACACAAAAAAGCTAACAAATAAAATCAACATAAATTTCTTAAAATTTACTTTTACTTATTCATGTTTTAATTGTTTCACAGCATATAAAAATCCAAGTTTTGGTTCTACATGGTGTTTCTTTTTATATTCCTAATAGATAACCTCAACTAAAACAATTGGAATACAGTTAGTTAAATATTTCTGAAAATCAAATGTACAAATCATTAAGCTTTAATATAATTTTATGCAAATCATTCTTCATAAAAGTAATTTCAATAATACTTTCAGCATTAATCACCAGAAATTCAGAATTCTTTTAAATTTAATGTCTGATGAATAATAGTTTTATATGTATACTAAATATATAATAATCCCTTAAGAATATCAGCATAAAATATTATAAATGAAAAAAATTAAAAAGAAAGATAAACCGAATCAAATATTTGAATAAATATACTTTTGTTTTACATTTTAAGTGTATGTAATTCATATAGACATAACTTTCACATACTTAGTATATAAAATATATAAATTATATAACATTCTACATATATATCAAATACAGAAAATGAGCAATATTATGATGTTTTAAATATTTATTTTAAATGTTTCAGTAAAATAACAGATAAATACCAAGGCATTCTATAATATTCAAATACTTTTATTGGTTAAATTGAATATTTCAAAACAGCTTTCCAGTTTAAAAGTAAGTAATAATATCAGAATTTTCTAAAGTGAAATAAAATATCCTTCTTATAATACAAAAGAAATATCAAATATTAAAGTGCTCTTTGTCAATATTTACTAAAGCTTCGAATACACAATGCGCATTTTGACAGACCATATATTTCTATTCGCAAATAATTTTTTCAGAATACTTCACTTTCTGCATATTTACTACCATGACTGATTTTTTAAAGGAATTTATATTAATATATTAATAATTCATTTCATAATCAATTTTAAAACTTATTATTTATATATTTTTCAAAAATATGTGTTTACTATAAGCCTTTTTTTACATACTATATACTATGAATTTAAATTTCTGTTTAGGTATTAAGCATAATAAATTTTTAGGGACAAAGTGAAACCTTAAATAGACATAAAATAATTTACCTATTATGAATTAAATGAATTCACTATATATAAATAAATATTATAATTGAATAAAAAAATACAATTATAATATTTTTGAAAATCACAAAATTAACTAATAAATTATTTTAAGGTTCCTTAGCCATAGCAAACCTCCTATATAATTTATTTTGGTAGACAAAAATAACAATTTTAATTATATTTGCATTTTATAAAAATTATAATTTGATTTTCATTATATGTTAAAACTTTAATTGCACACTTCAAAACACACAATGTCAATTTAAATTCAAATATTCCCCCATTGCAAAACAGTCTTTCTATATAATTTTTGAGAATTTCATTGCAGTTTGATTAGATTTTTTATTAAAGTTCAAAGTTTGCACTTAATTTTATTTAATTGTTTTGCTCTTGATTAATAAAAAAAAACGTATTGCAAGACAGACATTCTGTATACTTTTCTGAGAACTTCATTGCAATTTGATCACATCTTTTTGAAACTGGAATTTTAATCAATTTCATTTAATTATTTTGCACTTTAATAATAATGAAAAAGGTATTATGATGTATTTAAATGTTTCTTCTACAGATTGTTTTTTTTTTTTTTTTTTTTTTTTTTTTTTAATATTAATTGTAGTTTTTCAACGAAAACTTTTTATTTTCTTAGTAAAGTAATATTTTCAGCATTTCTAATAATTTCTATTACATATTTTTAAGCATTTAAAATTGAAATAATCACTAATTCCAATTATGAGTAAATACTTTTAGTTTTAAAAAAATCTTAATATTTTGCCTAGCGCACACACAATTTTAACGGTACATACAATATTTTGATTTATTATCCATATAATAGTTTTCTTATATGCAAAATCTATTAATGTAATTTATTAGCTATTGTACTTTTTAAGAGAATAAACCACAATAGGGATAAGCCTCATCCTACTATCTTGTACAAAGGTAAAATATTTAAAAACATCAGCTAATTATTAAGAAAAATTAGTTTCTTTTATGGTTTTCATTAAAAAAATTATGAAAAATTACTTGTTTAAAAAAACTATGAAAATAACATGAAAGATTGTATTATATACATGTACACTACTGGCCATTAAAATTGCTACACCAGGAAGAAATGCAGATTACAAAATGATATTTATTGGACAAATATATTATACTAGAAATAACAAGTGATTAAATTTTCAAAAAATTTCGCTGGATAGATCCTGAAAAATCAGTACCTAGAACAACCACCTCTGGCAGTAATAACAGCAGTTATACGCCTGGGCATTGAGTTAAACAGAGATTGGATTTCATGTACAGGTACAGATGCCCATGCAGTTTCAACACGATGCCACAGTTCATCAACCGTAGTGACTGGCGTTTGATGACGAGCCAGTCGCTCGGCAACCATTGACCAGATGTTTTCTCTTGGTGAAAGATCTGGAGAACGTGCTGGCCAAGGCAACAGCCGAACATGTTCCGTATCAAAGATAGTCCGTAAAATACCGCCAACATGCGGTCGGGCATTATCCTGCAGAAACGTAGGGTTTCGCAGGGCTCGAATAAAGGGTAGAGCCACGGGTCGTAACACACCAGAAATGTAACGTGCACTGTTCAAAGCACTGTCAATGCGAACAAGAGGTGACCGAGACGTGGATCCAATGGCACCCCATACCATCACGCCAGGTGATGGGCCAGTATGACGATGACGAATGCACGGTGCCAGTGTGCATTCACCACGATGCCGCCAAACACGGATGCGACCATCATAATGCTGTACATAGAACCTGGATTCATCTGAAAGCTAATCATTTGCATATCACAGAAACTTCTTCCTTTCGTATAAATTTCACGTCTGTAGCATGTCGCCTTCTTGGTGTAGCAATTTTAATGGCCAGTGGTGTATATATGTATATAATTGGAAGAAGAAAAAGATAAATTTATCCATTAAAATAACTACTTTGATTATGGGAAACAATATTGTAAATGATTAAATACTTGATTTGTCTTAACTTGGGGTTTTTATAAAAGTTGTGTGTGTGTTTCTAATTTGGCAGATGCAATGTATTTGTAAGAGTTGTCAGCGAAATATGCACAAAATCTGTTGAATATTATTCTCTCAAGGCCCACAACTATATTTTAGTACCCATTTAAATATTTCATACAAAAATTAACATTTATACTTTCAAAATTATGTAATTATCGAATTGTCATTCTCTTCATTCAATTTTTCCTCAAACCGTATCTCACGTGTAAAACTATATTTTTTTTATATTTTTGAAAAAATAACTTTGACTTCAGTACATTTAAGTCCCTTGTGAAATTTAATAATATCTTTGGTAGTTTCTGCATCTAATGTTTAATAATTTTAAGCTATAACTTCACTATTTAATAAATTGTTACGTATTATGTTACAAAGTACAACGTGCATAAGTGTTTTCGTAGATAGATATTTCATGAAGAATGATAATATGTGCTGTTATAATCCGTTATATGCTGTTATTATTCGTTATATGCTGCTATTATCTGTTAATATGTGCTTTATTATCCGTTACTATATGTTGTTGTTATCTGTTATATGCTGTTATAATCCATTATGTGCTGTTATTATCCGTTAATATGTTCTGTAATAGTAAGTAAATTTGTTCAATCAGCGAAGTGGAAAAACAAATTATCGAATCAAAATCTCTTCAGAAAATAATTTATTGTATGTCTATTAAATTAATGAGAACTTATCAAGTGATTCCAAATTGTATTCAATTTATACATGAGTGAAACTTAAATATTGCAAATACTGTAAACAAAGCTAAAAAAAAATAGCGAAACATACATTTATTCTATTATAATTTCCAAGAGAATTAAAAATGTTATTCTTATCTAGAAATATTGAAAAACCTAGTGGAATATATATTTCGGCTATTGTTACCAATCTCTCTAATTCAAATATTTTAATTCATATTCTGCGTTAAAAAAACTGAAATATAGTGCTATATATATGTATTTAAAATATTGAAAATTCTAAATTTTCTTTTACATAACCTTATGAATATTGATCAAATATTCTCACCTATTTATTATATTTCAATGATAAATAACTAAAATTTTACTGCATTAATTTAATACAATCTTGTAAAAGCACGCTCCGAAATAAGTTAATTCGTTCGAAAACATTGAATATATATTTATTTTAATACCACCACCCTACTTCAGTGGTTTTTTTCTAAACACAAGAAACTGTTTTATATAAAAATATTTTAAAGATAGTTAAAAACATATATGGATTATTTTATATTTTAAATATATATTAAATACATAATATATTTTAAATATAGGTATATATTAAATAAAGGAATAAATAAATAAAATATCGATATAATTTCATTTTTGTGGTGTAAATATTAAAACTGATAAATGTTCCCTTTAAACTAATAAAATTATTAGTTGTTTTGAGCCAACTAGGCTGGCATTATGGGTTGCGCTTCTCCACTTTTCCAACTGAACCATATTTATCTGTGGACTCCGACTTCCTCAGTACATATATGTCATAGGTACCCGTTTAGAGGGTAGGTAACCCTTTACAACCCATTAATACAAGGAAAGGACAAAGACAGGAAAGAGAGAGAGAAAATACATCCATGTCCAAACCGGGATTCGAACCCAGTACCTCCCTATCCGCAGTCATGCATGCGAACCTAGAAAGATTAGGCAGCAAAATTATGAGTTATAAATGATATTAATGTAATTGTTATCATCTTGATTTTTCATAATCATCATAATTTATAGGTAATTATTATTTTAATCCAAATTTATATCAGAACAATACCACCAACTTTACTTTATCATTGAAACGCTTATGAGAAAACAGTTGAAATTGATTCATTTTTTAAATTCGAGTGTTTTTAGAAAAAATTTTTCAAAAGTAGGTGCTTCAAAAATATTTACTTTTTGTTAGAAGCACTAATTTCATCTTTATTCAGTGAGAGAGAAAAATATTTTGTTAAGCAATAGTGATAAATTTACTTGGATACTTGAATTGTGTTGCATAGCAACTATAAAAATTAATTTTAATAATTATCTTTAATGAAATATCTTATTTAAATTCAATTTTTCATTATCTAATTAAGTTTCTGTATTAACTAATTTATTTCTGATTTGGTTAAATATTGAATTGAGATTTGATAAATTTTATTAAATTTTTGAATATTATGACATTTTTAAATTAATTTTTACTACCTACGTAAATTGTATATAAGTGTATTTTATTGAATTAAACATGATTAAAAAACTATCATGAAATTGAAACAATAAACTTCCAAAGTTTTAATTATTTTAGAAAGCATTTTTTAAATTTTACGCTTTTCGAAATGAAGGTTGTATTAAAATTAATTTTAATATTCTTTTATTTTTAATTAATTTTTGTGAGTATTTATAATAATATATTTAAACTTAATTCTTGTGAGTGTGTTTAAGGGATTTTATATTAAGTATTTTCTTTTTTTGTAGCTCCAAGGCACTAAAATTCGTTGAAAGAAAAATTAAAGTAAAAAAGGGCATATTTGTGATTAGATATAATTATGTTTTATAACATTATGATAATTACAAATTTTTTTGACACAAATTTATCAATATATATCAAAACACTCAAAATATTACCTATTAAATTTTCAATACATTCTTTTCAAAAATATGATTTTTGTGTTCTATTCTTACGTACTGATTGCCATATCATAATTCCAGTTATATTTCTCAAAGTTTATGTAGAATTAATGTTTGATTGAAATTAAATGTGTGTATAATTTTCACTATATATAATTTTTATAAAGTCAAATAATCAATAATAAAGTCTACATTAATTAAGAAATTTGATAAAGCATGTTGTTTACAAAAAAACATTTCTTTCTACTTATATAGCTAAACATTAAATATTCTCATTTTGTGCTAATCTTATCTCAGAGAATTTTTGCATTACAATTAAAATTCTAATCGTAATTTTCTGAAATAGATCTTTATCTTTCCACACAAATAAACATCATTTTGAATAAAACCCCTCTATAAAATATAAATTTCTTAAAACACATTAAAAATCTTCAGAATAATAAAGTTTTTATATTTCAATCTAAACTAATTTTCAAAATTACATATTTTATTAAATAGATGTGCATGTTTATCTTCAATTTTAAATTTTTCTTTATTAACACAAGCATATTACATAAATTAGTGGGGAATTAATCTAAATAAAACTGTTTAAAAGATTAGATAAAAGATAGTTTTATATTCTGTGCAAAAGGATGCAAATTTAATAACTGTTCCATGTTTTTTATATCATTTATATTTTCAAACTTTATATTTCAAATTTTAATGACAAAAATTAGGAAAAATAAGTTTTTTAACTTGGACTTTTTTATTACGGAATTTTTTTGTGAAGAAACTATTACTTTTTACAATTTTGTTTTAACTTCATGTACAAGTTATAGTAAATTCTGTAGACTTGGATCAATAAAAATGTAGCCATATTTGGTCTTAAAACTTAAAAACAAAATGTTTAAAAAATATCTTCAGGGTAAAAATTTCGAATGAAACTTTTGTTTAAATTGTTAAGTTGAAAAATTCCAAAATTTAATTTTCTAAAAAGTTATATGTGTGAAAAATACAGATTTCTTAACAAGATTAGTGATAAATAATTTTGATAAAATATTTGCAGTTTCAGTGTAATGTTAAAATAATTTCATCATTATAACTACATGAAAAATATGTAACAGAAGTGTGTTCAAGTTTTCATTATTTTAATATGATTACTAATTATAAAATTAAGCTCTTAATAACCGAACTTTTTTAATGGCTATTGAAAGAACATACACAAAATTTTCGAATATCAAAATGATAATTAGATATTACTTATTGAATAACTACAAAAAAATTGATGTGAAATATCAAACAAATATACTTTTTTTAAACAGCTCTCTAGATTCTCTTCATTAAGATCATGCAATTAGTTTTAATTGTATATTTTAATATGTTAAAGGCATTAAACTCTCTAGACAGTCACTTATGTAATGCTGTAACTATGTTTCCTTATTGGAGTACATTACCAGCTGCTTGCGTTTGCCAAAGAAGCCACTTAATTAACCACATCTGAATTTTAGACCATGTCAACTGACGATATTCACACCCGAAATGGCACCCTTTTCTTCACACTGCTCTATATCAACAGGTAACACTATATCGTAATTTTTTTTTTCAGTTCCTCTTGATACGATAGTCTTTAGTTTGTTGGGCATTAAACCTGCTAACTTTTAACTGGAGAAAGATACTTCTTTTCACTAAAAAAAGCGCTTGTCTCTGTTTTAGCTAATTTTTTTCATCGTCTGTAATTTGTGATTAAAGATAAATGGAGCAATTTTTTTCTACAAAATATTCAAATTATTTATCATTGTTTCGCAGGCAAAAATAAATACACTAATCATTTCAGGAAGTCCATAGTGCGACGTTCTTCTTTTAGAATCTATCTCTAATCTGATATTGATCAACTTTATCAATCCTCTTATACAATATTTGGTTGCCGTTTGACTGAAAACTGTCCTCCCAAAATGTTCAAACTTCAATTAATTGCACTTTATTTAATTATAAATAGTTGTTGCTCACACAAGATTTCTTAAAACACATTCAAAAAAATTTTTAATGCCAATTAATATGTGTTACTTTATAAAGAGAACCCTAGCGTTTTGATTACAGCTTTTTAAAACATCTTAAATTCGTTTCAATAATCATTTGGCCTTAATGAACCTTAACAGTAACCATACTTTGATAAGCTTTTTTGTGTAGGTATTTCCTAATATTGTTGTGGGAATTTTTATGTAATATTTTTGTGTGGGTGTCGCATGAATTTGCAGTCTTCAAAAACTGATAAGATTGTGTTACAGTTTTTAGATTCTTCACTTTGTTCCTTTCGTTGTTTTTCGGTTTCTCTGCTTCTCATGGTATACATTCTTCCTCGTTGGTAACATAAACGTCCTTAGTGCACTTCGGGTGTTTTCTTTTTTGCGTTGTTCTTTCTGTCTTCATCGTTTTGTCTCAGAACTCTTCTACGTTTTGATATTCTTTGAAAAAAATTAATTATTTTAATAAGAAATATTGTAGTACACTTTAAACACTTCTTACGCTTTAATTTCGATTTGTATTCAATCCCTTTGATTACTCATACTTCACTGTTTTTAATCATTCACTGCTGTTCATTGGTGACGTTCAAACCTAAGGCGAATTATGCTTTATACACCCCTACCTGAAAACAATAGGGCATCCCAGCCTATATAAAAAAGGACTTTGAAAAGTCTACCGTGTTTCAGATAATTCCTTAACATTCGAGTGTTATTTAGAGCGTTCTATAATGATCTGGAATTTTTCAGTCGATTTCCGAACAATCCAGAATGTTTTGGAATGCTCTCGAATACTCTGGACTGTTCTAGAAGTTTGAAAGGGCAAACATTTAAGCCCCTATAACTTCAAAAATACACCCTTCAGCTAAAATAAAGAACCTTTTTCATAGACTATCACTACATTATAGACCATTTTTCAAAGAGATATCACACCATACAACTCCCTTATTCGCACAAGGATTCGTTTTAAGTTTTAGCGGCACGCATATTGTATGCTTTCTTTTATAATATATACTAATTGATGATTGCAAAACTTTATAAATATAATTAAATAAACATTTCATTATCATGCAAGGAAAATTCTAAGGAACATTTTAAATAGCGATTGATATTGCAATAAAATGTTTGATTCAAATGTTTATTGTAACATATAAGAATGTCAACAATAAAATAAGCTGAAACCAAATTCATAAAATAATACTTATGGTATATCGCGCGTTTTATAAGTGACTATTTCTTAATAGTCATAGTCACTGGATACAAACGAATAGTTGTAGATATTTAAAGTGGAAAGAGGGAAATGTATATGATAGTCACAAAGAAATTTTAAAATTGCATAAATAATAACTTCCAATTTTCAAATCAAATGCTATATTATAATCTGAACATATCGTAGGGATATATTAACTAGTACACAGCATGCAGATAATAAACTAGTATACAGGATTCATCTTGTGCAGGAAGTGTATAAAACATAACAGACAGCTGTATAGACTGATTTTAAGGTTAACTCTATATGTATTAGAATTAGTTCATTAAATATTCACAAGAAAGAATTCAAGATAACGCGAAGAAAAATTTATAATTAAACTTGATTTTATTTTTGGTCTGTCACAACAAAATTACTTTTTAAAAACAAAATCAAATTCGTCCAAGCGCGCACTCGAATAAAAAAATGACTACAAAGACGCGCAGTAACAACTACGAAAACGCTCAATAAAGAAATTGAATTAACCAACTATTGAACTGAAGTCCTTTATCAAACTACTTCAGTATTGCTGTCATAAAGTTTAAAAGCAAAAATAATTTTCGTATTGTAAGTTTGGTTTGTTTGTCGCTCAACGGCCATTTTTTGCACACGAGGGCTAATTAGACCGTTTCGTATTGTAAGCAAATTAGATTCAAAAATATTATTTATAACTGAAGAATAGTATAGAGAATTTATTCTACAAGTTTCATTCCTTACAACATATATGAGCTGAATAGTGTTAATATATATCCTTATTTTATATTTAAAAATGTCTTTATTATTATTATCTTTAAATTCTCTTTTATATTCTCTTAAGATCGGGAAAGAAAACACTTCGAATTTTTTTTTATAAAAATAAATGCTTTTTACTTGGGAATTATTTTATTAATTCATTTTAATCTGGTTTATGAACTAAGTACTCCATCTGTATGATTTTTATTTAAAAAAGAATGTATCTGGAATTTACACTCTCTATTTCGTTTTGTCACTCTAAATTCATTTTTTGCTCATTATAATTATTTTTGATTAGTATTATGTCTTCCAACTGATTATTAGTATTAATGGCATCAAAACCATATCAAATCAATTAATGTCAAAACCATGTACTGTTGGGCAACAAAAAAAAGCATAAATACAAAATATTAAACAATCATCTGCTCTTCTATGCAGAATGATGGCGAGATACACAAGTTGTCTTCAAAATATTCATATATCTTTTCCTCCTCAAAAATTATTTTAAATTAATAATTCTGTGTATTAAATGTATAATTGTCTCCAGAGAAGATATATGTGAACCAAATAAATGCACAGTTTGATAAACACCATCCCTTAGAGAAAGATTCATTAAATTTATCCCTTGAAATAGTTGGATTCTTTTCTACATTGAAATATTCTCGTTCCCAGTAAATGAAAGTGAATTATAAGCTAAGACAGAAGCATCCGATCTTAGTTTGGGATTTTTAATTCATATATTTCGTAATTACAGAATGTTTTCAGGAAAATTTAGTTATAATTAATTTAAAAAATGAAGTAAATTTATAAAATATACATTAGTTTTACAACGCAAATATTTTTTTAAAGTCCAAATTATAAGAAATTAAGTGTATTGCAGTTTACGCTTTCAGAACAAAAATAAAGCAATAAATTATCAAATGGAACTTAGTTTTATTATACATACAATAAACAATATATTAACAAGAAAAAGTGATGTTTAAGATTTGTTTTCCAAATTTTAAAAACAAAATGACACAATAAGAGGAAAACTAATTCAATTACGAAACAATGCTCTCTATAACATACATGATTAAAAACAAAAATTAAATTACTTAAATACAACAAGAAATTGTTCCAAGTAAAAAATTGTCATATTGGAACTATAGATGTAGCCTACAGATATATTTGAAATGACAAAAACTTCATTTTTACTAATATTAAAAACATGTTTCTCTATCTTAATTATTCCTTGAAAGATACATTGTATATGCAATATTTTTCTTTATTCTATTGGTAAAATACATGTTTAATTATACAATCAACGACTCCTGCAGTCACTTCGCCTAAATCTTCATCTCAGAAAATCACAAGAGGTAAATATATTAATACCATCTTTAATTCCATAGATTAATTCCATGTCCAATTTCATAATCAACGACTCCTGGAATAAGTTCGTCCAAAATAGTGATCATATCTTCTTCCCGCATGAGATATCCATTTTGCCGAGCAATTAAATTACTCAAAATATTTTGACCTCTGAAGGGGGAATTCTTTTTAAATGTGACAAGTTTACCATTCTTTTGAAGCTCTGTTAAAAGATCAGTTTCGTTGTCGAATGAATAATGATGATCCAAAACATCTTGGGCATCCTGGGCAGATACAACGATCTCTGGGTATTCCTCTTCAGGATGAGAATCATCATTAACAAAACACGTTATCGAAAATGTATCATCACATCCATAAGTGTGAATATAGGTGGGGTGTATTAAACCAACTTCGCAGAAGAATCTATAACCAGACATAAGAAAATCGAAGAAGGCAAATTTTCTATCGCCAGTGTTCCAGCTTATTTGGTAAGTAAGTTTTTTTTCATCCATCCATACTTCACTATCATCAATTTCAACGCGACCATCTTTTCCTATCCAATCATTTATATCACGACTTTTCGTATTTGTTTTTTTATTCATTCTAGATTTCGGTAAACATTTCAGACACTTGCGAAATTTATAATCAATAATTGTAGATACCAAGCAAACTGGAAAAAATATACAAATGAATTCATTTAAGTTTGCAAAATTTTTTCTTAAATTTACAGAAAAATGTATGTTTAGACCATTAGGCCTCACTTTTCTTAACACAAGAACTTTTCTAACTTAAATGGAGGGTGAAAGAAAATTCATTAAATTTTAATTTTGCATCAAAGGGATCTTAAGCCCAACTAAGTATTACACAAGAGTTACTGAAAAATTTATCAATAACTCTTCAGTGAAGGAAACTATTGAAGAGTAAATTGATATTAGGATTATCAAAAACGTAAATCTCACCACTAGATCTGTAAAAAGTTAATGTACTTACAAACTAACTCGTTTGTTTAAGGGCAGAATCGAACGGTTTCCCTATTTTACCCAAATAATATACAAATTAAAGACTTACATATTGCTATTTTAAATGATTATTTTAGGAATTAGTTTCTTGATTCCATAGGTGTTGAAAAATTAGTAAATTATATATTAATTTAAACGTACAAAAACTTTGAAATTTTTCCAGGAAATATCTTTACTTTTAAGAACACTAATTTGCTGGATTTATATAATTTACCTAGATAATTTGTAGAATATTATTTCTGCATCTAATGAGTAACATAAGCATATCACAGCTTGAAAATAATTATTCGTAGCTTGTATTATCAAAAAAATCTTTCTTGAACATTTTAAATTCACGATTTTTTTTTTCAAAAGTTCGATTGATATATAAATAAAGAGTTTTAAACCTCTTGCAGAAAAAAATGAAGCAGAGTTTAATGCTTTTTTAATACTAGTTCAGTATAAGTAAAGATCGTGTTTTTAAGAAAGAAAATATTGGAAATTTGAGACTTTTCCAAAATTTTCAACTTTTAGTGATTAAATTTTATTCCGAAATACACATTTCCTTTAAAAAGACATTTCAGAATGTTTTGTTCATTAAAAAGGTTTAAATTATTAAAAGTTTTCCGATTTCCAATATTATATTTGATTTTATAATTCAATGGGTTTCGGTTTGCTATTTTTTGAGTATATAAAAAAGCGTCACACTGGTTCATTGTCTCCCTAACGGAAAGAAAAGAAATTGGTCATCTAGTCTATATTTAAGTTTTTCTAAAACAAATATCTATATAACATCTAAAAATAATCTTTTATCGAACTAAAAATTCTGTATATATCTTTTGTTAGAGAAAATATAACAAAAATAGTTGTATTTTATATACTCAATGAAAACTATAAATTAAGGGGTTTATATATACCAGAGGTACAGGTTACGTGCGTTTAAATTGCAACTACACTTCAATATCATCCATAAACTTACAAAGGGTTAAACACTATATTTCATTTGGGATATGTCTTTAGAAAAATTAAGAGTTAAATTGGGAAAAAGAGAGAAATGGATTATATGAGCCGAAAGGAAATGATTTGTCACTCCTCGGTTATTTTTTCTGTCACATGACTATTAATTAAACAGGTACGTAACTTTTATAAAAGATTCCGAAGAAATCCAGACATGAAATGGGTAACCAGAGCCCTAACTATTCGGCTACAAAAGTTTGCCAATCTGAAAAGGAATTTAAAGCCTCATAATTTATTCTGATTTTTTATTTTGAACACTTTAAAGCATAAATAATACTTTTATTAAAATATTATAAATGGAACATTTTAGTGAAAACAGAAATACATTTTTTTACCTCTTCTGCTTACACACATATATTTCAATCCTTGAATAAATTATACGAGAAACTTTTTCCGATATTAAAAATGCATCACAAGATATATGTGATTCTATTACACGGAGAAATCTCAACAAAAATTAGAAATATTTTTCAATGTTACATGAATTTTAAACGCGAAACATTTTAAGGTTTATATGATAATCAATTAAAAATCAGAAATATAATTTAGTCTGATGAAAAAAATGTACAAATATTTGTAATGAAGTGTTATTAGAAAAGCTAGAAATAAGTCATGTTTACTGAATTAAAGAATATTATTCATTAAAAACCCATTTTGGAAACTAAAAAAAAAAAAAAGAAAAATGAAAAAAAATCCATTTTTAATTGTTTACAGATTACTGTAAAAAAGATAATTTGGTTCCTAACTACGAAAATTTCCTTAAAATACATATCTTAATGAATGACAGTTTAATGATTTTTATCCTTCATTTAAACTATATAAGGAGTTCGACTAACATAAAATAAAATTTGGAAATTATATATTTGAAACGCTAAGAATAATATGGTTTTATAAAGATTCGCTTTCTCTTAACACTTACTTCTAAACTTCAAACACTACTAAATTTACAAGTACTCTACACGCGATAAATAAAAAACGCAATAATTTAAACTACATTTTGCTAAGGTTTTATTGAAAAGGTTTTATTGCTAAGGTTTTATAAAATGAAATGTTATTTTTAATTTGAATAAATTTTTCAGAATAGATCTAATTGATTTTTTTTAAAAAAAAAATTTTGGACAGGATGATTTGAAGTTTATCTACACTTTGATAAAAAAAAAAAAAAAAAAAGATTGACAAAATTGAAATTAATGTATAAAATAGATTTAGAAATTTTACAATCAACCAAGTTTCGGAAAGGAATTAGGACATTAAACTTGAATACAAAAACAGAGTGTTAGTTTCTAATTGATAGTTAAGAAAATTTACTGGTAAAAATTCGTAATTGCGTTGAAGACTTATTAAGAAATTCATAAGCAAATCGAACCACAAAATATTTAATTTACGTCTATAAAGTGGTTTTTTTATTGAACAATGTATTGTTCCTATGTAGACAAGCATAATGTGTCTGTTTATTGTAGTCTCTTAATGTATTTATGGAAAACAAGGCTTTACGTAAAACTGCGTTCTAGTCACTCAATATAAGAATTAACTATGAATATGTATTCTGGGAAGAGAAAAAAGAAATATTTGATTTTAAATTATCATTTATGATATTAGTCTCTTCATTAGCTTTTTAAAAAATAATTTAAACTTCATACAGTAAGTCATCTTATCAATACGCTTGTTGATTATTAAGCTAGCGATTTTAGTGCAAATAAAGGCCTAAAATTTCTCCACTCGTTTCACACATAGTGTTAGAAAACAGCAATCACAACGTTATATATATTGCTCAAAAGTACTTTATTTTAATACGAGGGTCACTCTGAAATTTTTGAGATACAAAGTTATACTTAACAAAATTTTAGGTGTGTTTAAAGTAGTCACCTTCAGCATCAATACACTTTTGTAGACGAATTTTCCACATATTAAATGCCTCAAGCCATTCCTTTTTTGGAATAGATGAAAAAATGCAATTATAGTCACATTAATCTCTTCTTCTGAATGAAAACAACGTCCACGTAAGTTCTTTTTTAGATTAAAGAATAACCAAAAGTCACACATAGCTAGATCAGGTGAATACGGCGGATGTTCGATCACTTTAATTTGTTTTTGTTGAAGAAACTCAACTGTTAATCCGGCTGTATGTGAAGATGCATTGTCATTGTGAAGAATTAGTCCCCTAACATTCAGTTCTTGTAGAATTTCTGGAAGACATTTAGTAGTATACCAGTTAGCTTTGACCAATCCCGTACTTCTGAAGAAAACGGCATACATCACTTTTTCAGTGTGCATTGTTTTTACACCATTATCGGCGAGGGATCATCTTCAAAAGACCCATACTTTGCTTTCTTGACGTGTTGGAGCGTCAAAAAAACGGTATGTACGGTTCATCCCCTATTACAATTTTAAAAATGATGTGGTGGCCACCACATTTAGCAATTTAAGAGTCCCTTTACTGATTCTGCCACGCTCCTTTTTTTGGTGCTCAGTTAGATTATGGGAAACCAAACGGCAAATTACTTTTTTCATATGTAATTCTTGAATGATTTTGTGTATGTCTGTGGATCCAATGTTATGTTCCCTATGTATCATTTGATAGGTACAGCGATTATCATCAAAAAACATTTTTCGTATGGTAGACACATTACCTGGGATTATTGCCGGCTGCGACCTTCTTGGGTATTCTTCATCCTGAAGAAAATTGCGACCTCTTCTAAATTCTTTAAACCATTTGAATACAGTAGCACGAGTTGGAGATTCATCACCAAATGCTAATTGCAACCGTTGAACGCATTCTTCTTGATTTAATCCTGCTTTAAAATCGTAGAAAATCATAGCGCGAAAATGTCCTCTCGTCAACTCCATTTTCTCTTCTGATTAAAATTTATTTTACGCTAAGCAAGTTGAAGTAAGTCAGTAAAAATCATAGTCTTCTGTGTTAAAATACTTCGTTTTTTTATAATTAAACCTTTATTTTTATTTTGTAAATTCTCGTCTTAGCGTATCTCAAAAATTTCAGAGTAACCCTCGTAATTTATCAGCAGCATATAATAGTATGTACTAATCTCAAATTCAAAACAATCCTAAAACTAATTTCGGGTTTCAAAAACGCACTCAGAATTTCACAATAATTGGTGTCTGTAATATATATAGTAAAAAATATATAAATAAACAAAAGATCAATTTTTAGTAGAAGCAGAAAAATAACTTATGGTTATTCGTTTTCATAAAGTTTTAAATAAAAAAAATTATATAGAAATTGATTAAGAATGTAATAAAGTTTCTAACATATTTTTAGGTTATCAATAACTTTTCGTCATACTTTGATTACAAAAAATAGAATATAAACTATTTTAAGAATTACAAAAATAACTCTTCACATAGACTAAAGAATACCTTTTATAAACTCATATTTAAAATTGACTGAAATACTTACATTTTCTAAGTGAGAAAGCGTTATTTTCTATTAACAAGGAAGACATGCGAATTTCCGTTCTTACACTACTGTAAAATGAAGCTTGAGCTCAAAACAATTTAAGAAATGATTTTAAAGCAACTAATCAAGATTTTTATTTCCAGTTAGATGCTGTGGCAATAAAAAATGTAAGTCTTATCATTTTTTATGTCATCTGTGGAAAAAAAGGCTTTTTTGTATTTTGACAATTTGTCGTTATCGCTTAATTTGCATTTTTGCATTGATACATTATTATAACAGAGCCATTGATGAAAATTTATGAAAAATTCATAGGAAGAAATTGACAATAATCTTTAGACATTCATGACAAATACAAAGAAAAATATTTCTTGCTTTCGTTCGGTATGTGAATTCCTATTCTCCGTAACAGAAAGCGAAATAATGATCACCATACCATGCAGACGGCATTAAATCTGATGCAGAAAAATATGGTATAAAAGAAATTAATGATTTATAGTATTTCTTCAAACTTGAATAGTGACTAGGAGTCCATTAACAAAGGTTTGTGAAAACAATCAAAGGAAAACAAAAAATATACTACATCATTTTGAAGTATGATCTATATTTATTACATATGCATGAATCTTGCTTTAAAAGTAATAAAAACGATATTTTAAGAAAATATTCGATGAAAATTTAATTTTTAATTATAAAAATGAAATATCTGTTGAATCTTATCCTTATATATATACAAATATGCGGAAAAGCGAATCTAGTGATTCAATTGCATGTGTGACAGATTGTACATATTTTTTTTCATATAGTATTTCTCAATTATGCGATCCATGCAAAAGATAATTAAGCTAATTGTATTCGTTGATCAAATAATAAAATCAGATAATCTAATGTTTAAATGCTCATCACTGTTTATCATTTTCTTTTAAAAATTTTTAATATTTCTAATGTGGTTTTTTCTATATTTTTATAAATTTTAAAGCACATGTTTGGGGAAATATGCTACTTGGGTTGGTGTTTCATTTGTTGATTTAAAATAATCAGAAAGTTTTAGATTTAGCGATAAATCACATGATTTAATTTTAATCCAAATTTTATATTTTTCGAATACCAATATGCCATTTAAACATAATTGTAACTGCTTCCAAAGGAAAGCAGTCATCGCAATGTGCTCAAAAGGAAAAAAAACAGTAAGAAAAGCAAAATGCTAAAACAACAATACACAATAAAGTTAAATATTGGGATTTTTGTCCATTCATAAGACTTACAAACTGTGAAATAAAATCTACATGTGCATCAATCTGTCAGGGTTACTGAGAAGGGCCTTTCTTCTCAGTGAACATTTACTAAGGTCAAATTGATTGCAAAAACTAGTTATGATGGTTCTCTATTCACTTTCCATCGAAAAGGTCAGACTGCTGTTTCCAAATTTGCCAGTGACCTCTTGAGGGCTCTTGCTTGTGGCCAACATGAAACAAGTGTGCTCCAGAAAGAATGCTTCCCTAAAACAAATTTTGGACTGCCTTTAACTATTTCGAGACGACTTAGTTAGAAATCCTTTAATGTTTTTAGACTTTTTGAGGGTTAATAATCTGATGAGACTTATCTAGCAGTCGCTAAGCAGGGAGGATATGAAACAACAACTCTTTAATATTAAATATAATTTAAATTGTTCAAGTGGCATTGTAGATTTGTTAAGCTTAATTAACCATTGTATTCAAAAATAACAATTCTGTTACGTTTAAGATTATCAACGTAATAGTACACATGATTTTGATTTATAAAATCTACAATTGTGTCCAATTTAGGAAACATTTCTTTTTTTCCTTTAATATGAATTGTTGGATTAAAAATCTCAATTTATCTTTTTAAAAGTTAAGCTTTCTCCTTCTAGTATTGTTGTTTCAAAAATTTCTATAAGTTTGTTAAGAACAGATTCCTGATAAAATCATAACACATTATATACAATTCTTATTATATACAAATAACAAAAGGCAATTTTTGAATTGCTCAAAAATACGAAGAATATTTATCAGCTAATTAATATAACCATTATTCGTTGATGAACAGATAATTATTAATTTTCTTCATATTTATTATGCGAAATAATCTCAAAAAACAATTCATTTTACACATTTTTCATCAGATTATAATTTTCCTTATTTTACATTTTTTTCTGTTTGTGTCCATTTTTGCTCACTTTTCCTTACCTTGTTTTAAAAGAATGTTTTATTTCCTTTCTCAATAATAGATAGTGAAAATGAAAATTTTAATTCAGTTAAAAATGCTAAGGCTACTTGATATCTGAAACCACTCTAAACAGTATTATATTGTTCACGTGCTACTATACTAAATGTTCTCTTAATTATATATAGTACTTAAAATTCTTAAGCATTATATTTCCTGGACCTTTATGGGATGAGAACTATGATATATTTTAACTTGAAATTATGTTACTCAGTTATAAGTGTTTTAAAGCGTATTGTGGGTAAATATTTAAGACATTTGGTCAGAATTACTTTAAAATCAAATATTTTAGTCAGAAATCAAATAACGATAATATGTAATGGATATTATCTATTTTTAGTTACATATTTGAGTTTAAAGTAACTTTGACATGACGATTGAAATGTTTACATACAATATGTTTTAATCTCCCTAATCAATAATCTCTTATTAATTGTCTCTAAATATATTTATCAAGAAAAATGTAATAAGCACACAGTATAACTGTAGCAGGCTATTTAATTTACATAAAAACACATCTGAAAAATATGCAATTATTTAGTACAAATATAAAACAATAATTCAGAAAATTTAATACTAAAGTCAAATGAAAATTTAACTGTAAGAAGTTTCTGAAATATTTTGCTTATTGTTCGAATTTACTTCTTTAATTCCTTAGCATTGTTTCATCACTTTTCATTCAACATTTCTTTTCGAGATTGCGAATGCTTATATTATGATAGAATATAAAACCATTTCTCTTTATACTAAAATTTTTACACTCCAATTTCTCACATTTTAAAAATGTAATTCTCTTCTCGGGAAATAAAATTGAGGATTTCTGACAACTGTTCAGTGAAAAGACTAATGAGCCATCATGGGAATTACATCTGGAATAACTATGTCAATAATTTCCAATAGGACTTCTTCTCTCATCTGCCATCCGATTTGCCGAACTGTCAGACTGTGCAAAATAAATCGATGTGTTAAAGTATGCATTAAATTTTGCTTAAGGAAGTTTCTTCTATGAAAGGAGTTATCACACATTGCTTTATTGATATGATTCGATTTCAAAATATAATTGTAACTTTTATCGATCATTTTAATGTTATACTGATTTTGAATATGACAATAATCAGTAGACGTAATACTATTAGTCATTGTAGTAAAGTCAACTTCATTATTCAACTTAGCATCTTTATATTTCCCATGTTCAGTCAATTTTCCAAGTTCTATATCTTTATAAGACATAGCATAATTATGAGATTGAGTTTTGATAAAATTCTGCTGGACCATGAAAGTTTTAGAAACTTGTCGATTATCTATCTGTTTTGTATAATCTTCATCCGTTTCATCAAACTCTTGTTCATTGTAAAATTTCGACTCATAATCAAAATTTAAGTTATTATGAAGTTTTACAGTATGTAGTAACTTTTTATCGAAAGATTCCATAAAATTATGCATTGGTTCATCATTAAATGTGGTTTCATCACCAGAATAGTTCCTTTGAATGTAGAATGAACAGACATATCCCACACCAGATTTCAACTTAAAAGTAAATCTTATCTTATCAAAAAACTTCAACTCGAGATCAAAACTAAGCCATACAATTTTCAAATCTTCCATTACCCATGCATCAAAATTGTAATGTTCCCAGCGATTTTCTACATTACCAGTCAAGATAGAAACATCGCATTCATTTCTATTTTCTTTTCTCTTTAGATAGGAATTGGGTAAGCACATCACGCAACTTCTATACTTGTAATCTAAAACTGTCCTTGCAAGACAATCTGTAAAATTAAATAAAAATTTGAATGTACAAAAATCACACAAATTTAAAAACATGTATCATAAATAAACTTTATAAAATATTTTGATTTAGGGAAAGCTGGCTTTGTTTCAGCCAGCCATTTATAAAATCTCTGGTGACAAATTTAAAATCAAATGCATGCAAAATGTAAAAAATAAATATTTTGGAAAAATTTTTCATTCTTTTTTTTTTTTTTTTTTTTTTTAAATTACTGCTAATACATTGAAACGACTTACATATCCTTAAGTTCAAATCATTTAAATTAAATTTTACAAGTTAATTTTTATTTGATTAAGGGAAGTATATTTATGCTATTCTAATAGTAATAATAATAATAATAGACACTGTCCTAAATCCCCTTATTGATATTTAAATAATTGATTTCATTGGTGGACGAATCTGAATTAAATACACAGGTGCTGTAAAATCCATGATTCCAAATTCTAAGATTGGAGATTTTTTGGCGGGTTTTCTTATGTATATGCCAACCTCGTTTTTATTACGTCATACACATGGAGACCTATAAGAAGTATGCAGAAAATTCTATTTTGGTAACTCTAGTACTTTATGTCATCGTGCACGTCACAATACATCATCTTGGCAACATTTCTTCATCGCCAATAAAAATTCAGAATTTGGAATCCTGGATTATACGGCACCTGTGCAAGATATCTGTTTAAATTAAAAATTGAGCTGAAATATTTTAAAGCATATTTTGAATTGACTGATTTAAACAGAAATTTTGAAGCTTATTAGTTTTTGTAATTTAGCAATTGAGGAGGAAAGTTTCGAAATAAACTCCTTTATTTTACTAGACCATAGAGGAAACACATTATGACTTATCATTTATTGGCTTTTGAATTTCAAGATTCTTTGAAAGAAAATAAATTGCATGCCTCATCAACTTCTAATTCCAATAGTTAGCAAATACTATGAGAGTCAACAGTTATAGTACTTAAGACTTTTTATTTGCTATATATGAACAAAGATATTGATTAAAATTTAGTCCCTAAATTTCTGTAAGGTACAGTGAGTGTAAAAAGTATTCGTACAGTACGACAATTGATTTAAAAGAGATCCTTTCAAAAAAATTATAAACATATATTCCATTTTAATTAATTATAAATACATAATAGAACATATTTTCACTAGTTTCATGCGAAGTTTACACAAAAAAATTTTATACAGGAATAAATATTTACAAAACTAACAATCCAACATCTGGTGGTGTGAAAAATATTCGTACACAAAAAGAAATACAAATATTTTTAGTTATATTTTGTGGTTTAGCCATTAAGATGTAGTTAATTGATGGCATCTTGTAAGTTACTTAAAAAGGTTCTTCAGTGGAAATTTTAATATAGTGAGAAACTAGAAATTATGTAATGGGTCGTAAAAGTAAAAAGACAAGTGTTTCCGAATGAGAACTGATTTTAAAGCTCCGTAGAAATGGTAAATCGTACAAGATTTCTGATCTGGTTGGTAGACCCCGTTAACTGTGCAGTCAATCATAAAAAAGTTTGCTGCCATTGGAACGGTTCAAAACAGTTCTCATACTGGGTGACAATGTCTATTGACATCATCTGACAGACACGGTTTTTGATATGTTCATTAAAGAAGGATCCCAAAATAAGTGCTCCTACGTTAACATCAGCACTGAAAAACATGAGAACAGCAATCTCCTTAAGTACTGTTCGAAATGCATGCAGAAATGAATGTTTCTATGGCCGTATTGTGATATGAAAATTCTTTGTTAGTGAGAAGAATCGGAAGCTGAGATTCTCTTTCGCCAAGGTTAATGAAAGTCCAGATTTCTAGAAAAAGATTATCTTTACAGACGAAAGTAAATAGAATATATTTGGATCGGATGTAAGATGAATGATATGGAGAAAGCGCAATATAGAAATGCAGCCTAAGAATTTGGGGCCAACAGTGAAACATGGGGCTGGAAGTCTGCATGTTTGGGGGTGTATGACTGTTCCTGGGATGGGCAAATTAGTCTGTATTAAAGGCATTATAAAACATTAACTTTATATTGACATTTTAAGCAATAATTTAGGACCTAGTGCAACAAAAATGAATGGTGATTACGTTTTCATGCAAGATAAGGACCCCAAGCACACAGCCCTAAACACAAGGCTCTGGGTACTATATAATACCCCAAAGTTCATGAAATTTCCTCCCAATCGCCGGACCTCAACCCCATTGAGAATTTATGGTACATTCTTGATAAAAAAAATATTAGATCCAGACATATTTCTAATAAAAATTATTTTGAATCAGCTCTCAACCAAGAATGGGACGCCATATCTAGTTCAATAACAGCAAAATTGATGGAATCGATGCCGAAGAGACTCAAGGCAGTTATTCGAGCGAAAGGATATCCTACAAGGTATGAGTTGAAATATTATAATTGTATTGGCCTACATATGCCTGATGTACGAATACTTTTTACATCACAATTGCTTCAGTTTTGTAAATATTTATTCATGTACAAAATTCTTTTTGTGTAAATTTCACATGAAACTAGTCAAAATATGTTCTTTTATATATTTATAATTAAAATGGAATTTGTATTTATAATTTTTATTAACGGATCTCTTAAGTCAATTGTCGTACTATACAAATACTTTTACACTCACTGTATATATTTGAGTGGCATACCAAAATTCCCAAATATATTTTAAATAGGGCACATCTGCCATATAATCCATCATGCCATTTTCTGTATTATTTTTGTGAAGAAGCAATGTTGTCAAGATGACGAAATGGCGATGTGATGTCGCCGAAGTGATATAATGGGAAGTAATAAATTGCTTCTTAAAAAAATTCTTAAAAAGCTAACGCATTAAAATAATAAATTTAAATCTTATAATTGAAAAGCAAATATATTTTTGGAATATTAAGATTTTAAAAAAGAAAATACTGGAACATTAATTTATTTCTTAAATACAAATAATTAAAATACGAGGACAATAATGCAGAAACTGTAAATACGAATTTTAAGAAAACAGAATCGTGAGTTTAATGAAACCGCAGTAACACTTACAAAAGTATATAGATAAAATTATATATATATAATTTAAATTAAATTTTACCTAATAATTTTTTTTAAAAAGAAAGTTTGGGAACTTTATTTTTGCAAATGTGAATAAAAATTATAAAATTCACTTTAAAATGGTACAGCTGCTTTATCAGCCACGATTGTTCGTAAAATTATTGAAAAATACTGAAAAAATCAATACAGAATACAAAAGAATTATTTAAAATAATGAACAAAAAACAATAAAACCTGGATTTTAAGTATCCAAAATTTTAAGAAATCTGCAGAAAAAGCAATTTGGAACTATCTTCTCAAAAATACTTGCGTGGCCAATACTTTAGGTTGCCCTTCGATGGCTGACTTAAATATGATTAAAATTAATATATCGATTATTGCGAATGGAAAAATGCCTATATAAAGAAAAAACATTTAAAATTATTTTTAAATTAATACAAAAATAAACCGCCAATTTCCTCCAAGACGAAATATCCAAAAATATATTTTTCTCAAATTTTTACTAAAATTTGATAATAGAACAAAGTGCTTTAAAATTTCTGGCTATGTCGTAAATACTAGGTTTGCGAAAATGGAATTTTTGGCAAAATTCTTATTATTTTCAAATTTTTTATGTAAGAAAAAATCCACCAAATCACCAAATTCAGAAATTTTCACGGTGCAATTTATGGTAGCTGTGCCTTACATAGGTTATTTAAATAAAACGTTTAAATTAAATATTATAAAAACTTACATTTTCTTTTTAAAATTACTTCCCTCTCCAATACCATTGAATTTGATTTTCACATTCTTTTTCACTTTAAATATATCATAGATAACATTTTAAAAAAATTATTCCTTAAAGGACAAACAAATCTAAATTTCAATGAGTACATAAAAATTTCTTTAAAAATTTTTTTGTTTACTTTAACTACGCTACCAGTTTTCCACTTTTGCCAATTTAGAATGAGTCAATGTAACTGATATCCTTAATAATTTTTATAAGTGCCAAGTGACGAAAACGACATCTGAGATAGCAACTGTTCTTTTTAGTTGAACAATCTAAAGAACAAAATAAAAGTAAATAGATTACAGAAAACATGAAAAAATGACATTTTAGGCATTTCTGCATTTTTATTTTTTTAGTATGTAAATTTTTTCAGCAATTTATTTTAGCATTTTTCTTCTTATAGCATAATTCCTTTAACTTTCTCATTTTACTTAATTATAATGTTAAATCGTATACTTAGTCAAGTGCATATACCATTTCATAAAAAACCTAAATCAAAATTTCTGATTTTTGTACACTTTAATGTACATCCATATAATGACTCTATTGTAAAAAAAATACTGTAAGAAAATATTAAACCGAAATTCCAAAATTTATTATGTCTACAGAGGACATTACAATAACAGTGGCTGCTTAAAACACCTAATTATCATGTCGTTTGTTTAACGTGTAACCATTGCAAATTGAAAGCAAAACTTACTTGTGATAGCAAAGAAAAGGATACTCTAGGGAATACAGAATCAATTGAGCGAATATTTCATTATGGTACATTATTCCACAAGTACAAGGAATACAGAAAGAGTTCTCGCACTCAATCAGAAACAGCTAAAACTGCTTAATTTACGTGTTGCAACATGATCAATCTGTAAATTACGAGGAATCTGAGGACAAGTAGAAAACATTATGATTTGATATTATTACGGCAATCATAGAATATGATATGCTTAATACACAATAATAGTAAAGGACATATTGAAAAAACAGAATTTGGTAGCATAGATTAAAAACTAAAACCAGATGCAGAAAGTGAATATACTTGCGAACACTGAATATACTTCATAGTTAAAAGACAATTATATAAACATTAGATACTTCGGAAAATTATTCATTTGGCTTTTATAAAATGTGGGGCTCTTGATAAAAAATATATAAGATTATAAAGCATAATGTATCTTTACCATTTGCATTTAAAGCAATTAAAAGTATCTATTGAAAAGTAATTCATTAAAAAAGTTGAAGTTCTTAAAAACATGCACAAATTTGTGGATTTACCACTTTGTTATTCACCACGACTTAAGCTTGATTTCAACTGATTGTCCCCCCCTTGATAGCACTGAATTCCTAAAAATCGAAAAACTGTCCTTTATTAATAATATGAATCTGTTTATCTCGTAATAGTTGTTCTCCTGATTGGTTATCGATATGGAATCTGAATAATTAAACCTTTTACTTCATTACTATTTGGGAGTGATAGCCTCCTTGAAAAAGAATAATTTTTACTATTTAAAATTTACTTAAGAATCGGCTACCTAGACCAATTTATGTCTCTCTGTAAAATGTGACTGTGTAATGACAAACTAATTGTGTGTAAATATCTCAATTTTCTTATCAATTGATAACTCATTATTCAACCAAATGAAAAATTATGGCTGAATGTTCTTCTCTGACTCAATATCATCTATCATGAATAAACATCTTGGCGCAACATGTCCGCTTTGCCATTCGGTTTAATAATTCAAATTTCGAATCTCATTTGGACTTCTATCGGTGTAGTGGTTTAGAATCTAATATAAATTCTAGATCCCGATCTAAATAGCTCTTTTTATGTGCAGGAAAGGATTGTTGAGTGACAATGAACCCAACCTCTTAAATTCTTCTCTCTAGAAAATTCTTTCTCACAAAATTAATAGCTATTAAGTGTTTAAAAATATATTATTATATATCCTTTAAGCCATCCATTCAATAAATGTTTTTTATTTTAACTTTTTCCACCTTCTTGTATAAAATGTTTTCAAATATATTGTACAACATAGCTTTAGATATAGACAATAAATATATAACATTTAAAAATGTCATTACTTTAACATCTAGGGAAAAGTACGTGAAAATATTATTTTACCTCTAAAATTTAATTTTTGTTTTTAATTACTTTATTAAACGCCTTATTAATTATTTTGGCACAGTATTGTAAACTGTCTAATGGCGTAAGCTGTTTTCAGACATTTTAATGCCTATGTCGTAATTGCACTCCGGAAGGACTTTTCATTTATAGGAGACCTTATTCACATCTTTGAAGGGGGAAACCTTAAAAAATTCCTAATCACTCACATCAACATATATGTTTGCAGAAGATAGAAATGCAACATCCATCTCTTGTCGCTCAACTAGTTACCCCATGCTCCAAAGAGGGCGGTTCTGTCACTATGCCTCGGTTAACACTCGCTTAATTACTTCATACGATGTGGAAAAACATTTTTAACTTCTCCTAAGCAAAGGCATCATCCGCTATTAAATATGCTGTGCTGCATACGAATACTTGTTAAACTATTAGGTTAGATAGGCATTCTGACGTCTGTCTGATGATTGGAAGTAAGCTGGTGCAACTAGAATTCCGATATTACACACACACAGAACTTCCTAAAAGTTCGCAAAACTGCCTTCAGCAACGTGGCAAACGATCTGTTAATAGGATTCATGCAGAAAAGGAGAGAATACTGACAATTATAATGCAGATAAAAAAGTATATCTTACAACGGGCTTAGAATACCCAAATTGTATCTGTGTCATTTTTGGGAAAGAAAAAGAAATACTTACTTACTGTATTATATAACTTGATCATAAATAAATAGTTATATGTTACAATTAGGGTTTTTATTGTGCTGAAGATTATTCTGACATCATTTGTTGTAGTCTCAGTATTGCCAGCAGATTAGGAAACTAATGAGCTTAGATGATAGATGCTGCACAAATCTCAACATTCTTAAATATTATCACCCGAGAAGACAACAAATTAATGTGCAAATTTTTTATTCAGTTTTAGATGTGGTTTCTCACATTTAGTTCCATGGCAAAAATATAAACTGGAAGTGATATTTCACTCACATAATATCGTAAGGGAAAATTTCTGAAAATTATTTCCTGAAAATTTAACTTTGTTAAATATATTAATTTTAAAATTTTTATTTTTAACAAGAAAATTATAACTTCAGATATAAGAATATATATATATATATATATATATATATATATGTATATATATATATATATAGACACACACACACACTGGTGTGTAAAAATTAATGACAAAATGAAAACATTAGCATAACAACGGAACAAACAGGTAGATCGGACCGAAAGACCAATCAGAAGATCGACTACGGTAAGGTACGCAAGGACATACTCAGATTACGCAACATGACGTAAACGGGGAATATCGGAGATGTATAAAGCAGGCTGGTGGTGTACACTCAGCGTTCCTGTGAAAGCTATTACACAGCGTATATCAGTTTAAACGACACAGAGCTGCTTAATCAGTGTGAACTAATGAACAGGCAACCTCGTAGACGACATCTAGATGACACGTGAGGTCGAATCATTGGGAAGATTGAAGAAGGTCGAGGTGTGACATGTGTGGCTGCAGAGTTTGAAATCGTTCACAGCATCGTTTCACGAATTTGAAGATCATTTCAAACTAAAGGAACAACTGTTTGAAGATTCAGCAGTGGTTGTCCACGAGCAACCACAGCAGCCGGCGACCGGTATATGATCCTACAAGCAAGAAAAACCAGGCGGCATACGACTGGAGAAATCGCGAGACACATCCAACAGACGATTGGATGACCGATATCACAGTTTACAGTCGCCATAAGGCTGCACAATGGTGGCCATTCACACGACAACCAGTACGTTGTGTAATATTAACTTATGCCCACTGTAGAAGGCACTTTGTGTAGTGCCGGGAACACCAGAACTAGACAGATAAGCAATGGGGTAGAGTAATCCTTACGGACGAGAACAGATTTAGAATGGGTACAAATTCTGGACGTATACACATCTGAAGAGAGCGGGAAGCACCCAATAACTCCTCAAACGTCGTCGAAAGGGACTTGTTTCGAGGTCGTGGTGTTCTCGTTGGGGAAGGCATCATGCTTGGTACCCGTATTGTCCTTCATGTCGTCCAAGGAGATCCACTCACCGGTTCCCGTTATTGTAATGATATTCTCCTTCCTTATGTGCATCTTTTTAGAGATGCTATAGGTGCCCAGTTATTCTTCATAGACGACAATGCTCCTCCTCATCATACAGAGGCTGTCAAAGAGCTGTTGGAAAGTGAGAATATTGAACACATGGATTGGCCGGCAAGGTCCACGGATCTAAATCCGATCGAACACGAATGAGACTTTCTAGGGAGACGCTTGGCGGCACGTCACCAAGCACCAGTAATGACACCAGAGCTGCGATTGACACTAAAAGAAGAATGGGCAGTAGTACCTCAACAACCTCATACTCAGTATGGACAGACGATGTCCATCCTGCACAGCAGTCAGGAAGATCATATCTCTTACTAATAGCTGGATGTTTTTTGTTCGAGAGCTGTCACATGGATGTTTCGGCTGTCTCTGTCATTCTGCTGCATGCTCATTTTTCAATAAAGTTTCTTTTTAACCATTTGGAATTTTTTGGACAGTTTTTTCCCATGTTCTTAAATCTAAAGGATGTTCTGGTTCGATTTTTATTGATTTTAAACACTGATGTGCAACGATGCACTAGAAAAACTGTCTCCTCCTTAATTTTTGCACACCAGTATATATAGGCATGTTTATTTTATTTCATTACAAAGAAAAATAATTTTATATTTGGTGTTGACAAAAAGGGGAAGTGGAAATTTCATCATGCAAATTTTGCATGGATTTTCAATCTTCAGAATTTCATCATAGAAATTCCCTTCTGTAATGTTGTGAAAGTTATTTGAAACAATACTATTAGATGATTAACTATTAGAGTTGATGGAGTAATTACATTTGAGAGAGAAAGATTATAAACACCAAATTTATCACATAATCTTAGGGAAAAAAATAAAATTTTAAGTGAATAATTCATGTAAAATATTATAAGCGCTTGATGAAAATGCTAAGGAAATAAAGCTACTATTACCATCTATATCTAAACAATAATATCATACATGCACAAAAAAAGAAGATAGAAAACACAATCATCACAAGTAAAAAATGCATCCACTTTATCAGTTAAAAGCGAAAGAATATGACTTACAATAACTATAAAAAATTAATTTCATATTTATTGTAACGCATATATTCTTTTTTATAAATTTTTTATATCCTACAAGCACTAAAAGAATTACATATTTAACAAGAAATACAGTTCTAAAAAAGAAAAAAACATAATCTTAAAAAGTGACGAGAAATTCTCTCTCTCTCTCTCTCTCTCTCTCTCTCTCTCTCTCTCTCTCTCTCTCTCTCTCTCTCTTTGGCGAAATAGATAATTCTTATTAGAAAACATGAAATCCTTTATTTAAAATCACTCACTTGTTTTTATTAAACTAACAAATTATAATTTATTTATTATAGAAAAGTTACTCCATTAAAACATTAAGTTGATTTTTCAGATAACCTATGGGTATTAAATATTTTGATAATACATTATGTAAACTGAATTGACAACAATAATTCTAAGTTTATTCGATTTCATTCTTAACCCTGGATTCCCTTTACAGTACAAATTTAAAAGAAAAGCAAATACATTTTTGAGAAGGCAATTTGATTTATATAATTTTTATGAAATTATGTAAGCATTTTATTACACCAGATAATGTTACCATGCAGTTTTTCTTTTTTTGCATTATAATTAAAAATTAATAAGAAATGTGAGTTTGTGCATGTTAATAAAAATTTATCTCGAAAATAATACAAATAATGTTATTAAAAAGTATCTTCATATAATAAAATTAAACTATCCAGAATGGCTAATGAATTATTATTTTAAAAATGTTCTAGAAACATGATTAATTAAAATCACTTATTTATGGTAGTTAATAAATTTCTTAACCAAAGATATCATTTTTCTGAAAGAGTTTTGAGATTATACACCGCTAGCCACCGAAAATGCAATATTTTTAATGAAGCATACAAATAAGGTGAGATTTACAACATCCATTAGCTGACGTGAGATATGCAAATGATTAGAATTTCAGCGCAAACTCATATCACGTGCGCCTGTGGCACCAATTCTAGGCGCTATTTAAGGCTTGGAGATTTCAAGTTCGGTGATTGTGTTCGTCTTATGATTTTTTCAAAAAAAAAAAAAATCAATTATGCCTAGTAGAAAACATTGATCATTTTTTGATCAAATATCCGAGTTTGACAGAAGAAGGATAGTTGCCTAACAAGATTGTGGATTCCCTTTCAGGGAAATCGGCTGTCGTTTTGGACGAAATAAAACAACTGTAATGTGGATATGGGATTGTTGAATGCAGGAGGGTAGAATTGTGACTGACATGTTCGATCGCATCAACCTCAGTGTACCACTTCCCGTGATGCCAGGCAAATTGTGCACATGGCAGTGACGGATCGCTCAGTCACATCATGAATCATATCACAGGACATTCAGTCTGTAATGCATCATCAAGTGTCTGCGCGTACCATATGACCCCGTTTGCAGCCGAGTAGTCTGTCCGCAAGCCGTCAATTGCTTCGCCTACCCTTGATTCAGAACCTCAGACGTCTCTGCCACCAATGGTGCGATGAAGGAAGGATGTGGACGGTAAAACAGAATGAAATAGCCTTTACTGACGTGTCATATTTCTGTCTGCAACACTACGATGGTCACATTCGAGTCTGGAGACACCTTGGAGAGAGGTTGCTGAACACAGCTACGTTAACCACCACCACACTGGTCCTGCACCGGGTATACTCTTCTAGTACGCAATGCCGGTACTTTTAGCAGACAGCGCTACATCTCCTAGTGTTGGAGCCTTACCTACAGGGCATTCCCACAGCCGTATTTAAAACAGGATAATGCGCGATCACAATGGCACGCATTCTTAAAGAATTTTTTGTCAATTACCAGATTGAATTGTTTTCCTGGTCAACTCGCTCTCCGGATATTCCGCTGATAGAAAACACGTCTTCCCTGGTTGCTCAACGATTGACCCAGATTACATCCCCAGCTGCTGCACCAAATCTATTTTGGCAACGTGTGAAAGCTGCTTGGTTTGCTGCACCCCAAGAACATATTCAAAGTCCATTTAAATCAATGCTGAGCGTGTGGCAGTAGTGATCTTCAACAATGGCGGCTACTCTGGCAACTGATTTTGGCTAGAACCACACTTCACAGAAGCCTATAAGTTTATTCATTTGATTCTTGATCAACATGTTATCCACATTCATTTTTTGTGATATCTCTTGTATTTCTTGGTGTTGCAATTTGGGTGACCAGCAGTGTATTTTACATTCTGGGCTACAAAATGCTCTTAGTGCAAGCATTACTGCTTTGAGTCTCTCTTATTTAGAAACTGCATGATCCAAACATAAAACTCTGCAATATTTTTTAACTATTTTATCAAGTTACCTTCCAGAAGAATATTCTATTTTTAGTTGTCATAGTTCACGTTTTATGGGGAAGGAATCTAAGTAAAACCCCAAACTATGCAAGCAAAATAGAAGCAGAAAGGCACAGTTCTAGCTCAGGAATAGTCATACACTTTAAATTTTTTTGACGCTAAGTTTTGAATTACTTCACGGTGTATATTTGTAGAAAGCATTATTACATCTACTGCGTAATCACCTTCTAGGATTTCTTTTCATAGAGAGTGGGTTGTATCCACGTGTTACAAGGGAGAAAATCCGGAAAACGCACAAGCACCCATTCTGACAAGCTTTTAGAAAAGCAGATTGTTAATATCCCGTGTTTCAACTATGGCTAAAATCGAACCCCAGACCTTTTACTCAAAAGAATGCTATTATACCACTAGGCCATGGTGAGAAATAAACATTTATTTTGAAAATTTCCGGTCAAACAATGTGTTTCATCCACCTTAAAGTTTAGTATTTTTAAGTTTGGTCAGTAGGAAATAATTTACAATACTCCATAAATCTTGGTAAAATGATCTCCTAATACAATCTTGTAAAAATATATTTTCCTAATTCAAACTTTCATAGTTAAAAGGAAAATATTATAAATTTCCTTCATTGTATATTTCATTTGAGTAAATTAAATTTTTTATTTAACCTTTTTATCATTTGTGTTTCTGTTTAGTTATATATATATATATATATATATATATATATATATATATATATATATATATATATATATATATATATATATATATATATATATATATATATATAGTGAAGTTTTCCTGATCATTAGAAATTTTATAAACAATAATATTTCAATATATAATATAAATTTTATATATATTTCTTTAAACAATGATAATATTTCTTTAAACAATGATATATTTGTGTAGGATTAAATATTTATAGGAAAGATATTTCAGTTAATAGAGCGTAATTTATAGACTATTTATATTGGCTAGGAAATTCTTTTACTATTACGACAGTCTGTTTGTCTCTTTAATACTCAGAGTCGTGTGATATGCGACGCAGACCTTCCATAAACTTTCAAGACAGCTTCAATAATAAGATCGATATAACGAGATCCTTTCGTAACAAGTGAAGCGTGATTGCTGCCACCTAGTGGTGATAAAAAACGAAAAAAAGTTCAGTAATTGAGTGCCTGCGTAGTATTAATAGCTTCTCCATTTTCATGGCTTATTAAAACTCTCAACAGTTTCTTTTCCCTTGACAGTTTATGATAGGACCCATGCTTCTGAATGATTATCGCCATATTTTTATGGTTAGCTGTTTTCAATAGCTATCTCCAAAATTTTTATAAGCTCTTCAGTGACATCATTAAATTAGTTGACAAACAGATCGATCAATATAATTGAGCTTAATTAAAAGGGCAGGTAAACAAAAAAAAATATTACTGGATATTCTTGAATGTCAAATGTGATCTTGTAGCTTGGTGCTTTTGTTTCTCATTTTGTTTTAAAAATTATAAAGTTGAAAAAAAAAATATTGAAAAAAAAAGAATGAAAATCAAAAAGAAAATCCTATATAAATTTGTTAAAAATACAAATACTATTTAATTGAATATTTATTCTTCTATTATACCTCTTAGATAAATTTTAAAATAAATAATGCAAACAATATTGTTTGTATAATCCTTATTTTTTTTATTGTGTTAAATAAATTACATCTCCTGCAAAAAAATTGTGTATAATTCTTGTTCTTTATATTACATTATATGCATTACATACATTCTTATGTTAATTACATAACATATAAACCCCACTTCTTTTTTATTCTGTTAAAAACATACAAATTTGGGTGCTGAATTTTTAAGAACTTATTAACAAAATTTAACTTTGTTCTGTCCATAAATCATTGATGTTAACATTATTGCTCAATGTTATCTATCATTCAAAATTTAACTAAATTGTAATTAACTTCATTTTTCACTTTACCATGATTAATATAACAGCTAACTGACATTAAGCAAAAAAAACTTTGTTAAAATATAATTTTAAAGCCAATAAAAATTACAAATAAGCAAAAGAAATAGTCAAGAGAGTAGAATTTAATAGATTGGGTTCATTGTCACTCAACAATCCTTATCTGATTATGAGGAAGGCTAATTAGACTGGGACCTACAATTTAAATTTATTCTAAACCACTACACACATACAAGTCCAAGATGGAATTTAAAACTTCCAATTGTTAAACCAAGTGACAGAACATCAACCATTTGGTTGTTCATTTAGCATAAAATTTAAAAAGACTGCTGGCTATTGTAAATGCAACACCTTGAAGTAAGCATGTAAATAACATGAAATTTACAACATGCATTAGCTAAGGTAAAATATGCAAATGATTAGAATTTCAGCGCAAACGCACATCGCGCGCGCCTGTGGCACCACTTCAAAGTACTATTTAAGGCATGGAGATTTTAACGACTCTAAGTTCGACAATTTTGTTTTTCCTGTGATTTTTTTTTTTTTTTTCAAAAAAACCATCGATTATGCCGCGTAGAAAATAGCAATAATTTTTTGATCAAGTGCCCGAGTTCGACAGAGGAAAGATAGTGGCCTACCGACTTTTAAGGAAATCCGTAGTATTCAGGAAACCAAACACGGATGTAATGCGGATATGTGATACTTGTATGCAGGAGGATACGACGGATCGACGGAATTTCTATTGCATTCACCTCAGTGCACCACTTCCCGTGATGACACACGAATAGTACACATGGCAGTGACAGATCGTTCAGTCACATCAAGCACAGCACATTCAGTCTGTAACGCATCATCCAGTGTCTACACGTACAATTCGACACCATTTACAACAAAGTGGTCTGTTTGCAATACGTCAGTTGCTTTGTCTACATATGACGCAGAACCACAGACGTTTCCGCAGCCAATGGTGCTATGAAAAAAGGATGTGAACGGCAGAATGGAATTAAATTGTCTTTACTAACGAGTTATGTTTCTATCTGCAACACCACGATGGTCACATTTGAATCTGGAGACTGTGGAGAGAAAATGCTGAATAGCGGCGTTATCCACCGCCACACTGGTCCTGCACCGGGTATTGTGGTATGTGGAGGTATTCAATATCACTCTCGCACTCCTCCAGTACGTATTGCCGGTACTTTAAACAACCAGCACTACATTTCTTGTAGTGCTGGTTGTTTAAAGTAGTGCTGGTTTAAGGTATTGGAGCCAGCTCTCCTTCCTTACCTTCAGGGCTTACCCACAGCCATATCTTAAACAGGATAATGCGTGGCATGCATTATTCAAGGGTTCTTCGTCAATCACCAGATTGATTCCTTGGTCGGCTCGCTCTTCGGATCTTTATTAGTAACTTGAATAGAAAACATGTGGTCCATGGTTGCTCAATGACTGACTCATATTAAAAATCCAGCTGTCACACCAAATCAACTTTGAAAACGTGTGGAAGCTGCTGCTGTACCCCAAAACGTCTACTGTACCTTAAGAACACATCTAAAGTCTCTTTAAATCGATGACGAGGCGAGTGGCAGCTGTGTTATTTAATATTGGTGGCTAATCTGATTACTGATTTTAGCAGGAACCACACTTCATAGAAGTTTAAAAATTCAATCATTTGATACTTGGTCAACATGTTATCTACAAAATAATTTTTATTTCGATATGTCTTGTCTTTCTTGGTGTTACAATTTGGATGGGAAGCAGATTAATTTCCTTCGTATGATAGACTGAAAAATTTAACTTGAATATTTAAAATAATCTTGAGCAACTAAAATCATTGTTCTGTAGTTATTAATTATTCTATTCTAAAGATAAAATTTATTAACGATTAAATCAAACACAAATATAATTTAAGAACACATTGTGTAATAAGCTATGTTGCAATTGCTTAAGAACTTTTGTAGTTTCTTTTTGTATCATTTTCGAGTTACCATCTCAATCCTACAAAATAAGTTACATAATCAATTATTCAAAATTATTTTCCAATTTCCAGCTACTACATATTCAATGAATGTATTTAAGATTTCTTAAATATTTTGTATTCTTAAAAGCTTGCTTTATACTTTATCTTTATATACGTGTTGTATGCAAAATACATGTAATTAAATGTTGAATTTTTATAGAATCAAATTTAATGCAGATATTAAAATTATTGTGAAACAATTTTAAAATTTTACTTTTACTTCAGCAGATTATTTTTTAGTCAAAAGTAGCTTTAACTGTCTATCAGAACTTTAAAAATTGTAAATTCGAATAATTACATACAAGTTATTTGGTTTCCGTTTAGTAGTGCTGAATAAATTTTATTATTCAGGAGTTAAAAATCACCAACAAGAAAAATAATCAATGTTTCGAGGGGGTTAAAAAAATTTCTTTTCTTAAAAAATTGCTCAAGGCCTAACTCTCTCTTAATGTTGAAATATAGCATTTTTGTGAATATAAATGAGAGCGAAATCAAGAATAAAATCCTGAGGTATTTAACCCAAAAATTATTCTAATAATTACCAATTAATTAATTTAATTTGTAAGAAAAATGTTTTCTAGAACAAAGGGTAAGTCGTGATCTCACAATGGCATACCCAGTAACAATAAATCGCTTTGGTTTCATCAAATCCTGTGAAGAGAAAAACATTTACTGACTCATACCCAATGAAGACATGGTGGAAGCAAGTTCACTTTTTTCATTTTAATATCTTGCAAGAGCATGCATAGGATACACCATTTGTAGTTTCATAAGGAGCACACATTTACATGAACAATCAGATTTCATTTTAGGCACATGTTTCAGGAAGAATTGGTTTAGAGAAAAAGAAAAAAATAAATTGCTGATTAATTTGGCGATATCTTCGTCTCAGTTCCCCCCCCCCCAAAATACTTGACGAGCAAAATTTTAACATCGCAATGTCAAATCCAACGCCAAACAACTGAAAGTACTTATAATACCTCTTGGAGAGATTTCTCGTTACCAAAACAACTTCTAGAAACAAAATTTTAAAATAAAAAATATATATTCCACCAGATGACGGGTCAATTTCACCTAAAGAAAAATGAAAGCAGGTGATAAAAGAAATTGGATGTGTCATACGACATTTAGTAATCACGAAAACGAAGATCGACAATATGATGCATAAACCACAGGCCAATATATAGTAAAACTTCCAACTGGCAATCAAAAACAGCTGTTTTCGAATTTAGTTTGCACGAATTCTAGAAAAGCAGTGACAACAGCACTAAGAAGAGAACCATAAGTACAATCAAAATGCATTATACGTTTTTTACACAAGAGTAGTTTTCATTACATTAATAGCAGAGAGATTTATTTCCTTGCAAAAGGTTTATTTTTCATAAGGTAGTTATATGATTATTTTGAAAAAAAAAATTGCTTTTTTTTTTTTTTTTCTAAAAGATACATTTAATTATCTTTTTAAAATAAAATTATTGACAAATCTTTGAATTATTATATACATATGAAGCAGAATATTTTTATTTCTATGTGAAAAACAAAGAAATATTGTTACCAAATGTAAACTAAAATCTTGCTAAAAATTGGACATCTTATTAATTTTAATATTTTATACGAGTTGTGATTTCAATTCTTCAAAAGTATTGAATTATATTTTAAAATATATTGTTTTGAAATTCTAAAAAAAATATGTCTTTCAAATTTAGCATTTAACAAATCTTAAATCTAATTAACGGAAGATAAATTATAATAATCAAAAAACAAAGAGCAATGTATTCCACAATTAAAAAAGTAATATGGCTCTCCTACATGTGGTTTAACTTACAAAAGCATACATATAAAATAATATAGACATATAAATTATATTATTTACTAAAACTTTATGAAATAATATAGAATGCAAACAATCGCTTATCATTCAAACAAGTATGCACTAAAGCTTTCAATCTTTGAGTGATAAAATTTCTTAATTCTCTATGATACATTAAATATTTTTATGTAATATTAAATATATATTAAGTTTAAATTGAAGAAGCAAAATTTTTTTTTTTACTTATTCCTCCTAATGCTTGAAAAGTTAACTGATTATTTTCAATTTTCGCATTACAGAATAGAAATTATCAAGGAACTCTTATTTTTGATATACCTTTGATTTATTTCTGACAAATCACATCTGTTCTAGGAGAAACACTCAAGTCTCAAAAATATTTGTAAAGTACTATTAAAATTTATTAGTTACAGTTGTGCATCTTTATGTAACATATGTTTTCTTCACAAAACATGCTTTTTTTTTATTTACTGTAAGATTGACAAAATAACATTGATAATAAAATTTTTACTGATAGTTTTATAAAAATAATAACAAATATTATATAAAAGAATATTTTTGTAATACATTGAGATAATTATTCATAAGTAACTTTTTATACTCCTAAAATCCAGAAGAATTTTCTTATAGCGAAATTCTGTTTTGATTTTAGATATAATATGATGCATTGATTTTACAATCGAGTTTTATTTTCCAATACAATTGAAAAATTGAATATTTCGAAATAAATAAACCCATAATTTCAAGTATACAATTATATAAATGTAACTAGAATAATTGTAAAGAATATTATCAATAATGATATTGCTGATGAAAACATGAATGATGAAACTCATTTGCGATTACTACAAAGAGTAGTTTCCTAGAACAACTACATATTCTCTATGTGGAGATAAAATTATTAAAATTTCTAAGCCATAGTTATATTTCTAAACTATCCACCACATTGTTACACAATGGATACAACTGCACAAATGAACATGATTTTTATTTAGAAATATTCCTCCCTTAATATTATGCCATAAACCTGTTTTAAAAAAATTACTGAATGGAAAGATAGATTATCCTGCAGGTAATTGAGATAAATGGAACAAATACATCCCTATATTGGCCACTTATTTAAAATTGCATAAGCTTATAAGCAAAATATGTGAGCTGTTATTTTTTCTCTTATGCTTGCAAAATATTACTTTTTATATACAAAAAATATTACCGATTATGGTGGAAAATTAAAAAAATTTTATTTCACATACTAAATTTGAACATATTTCTTAAATTACTCACTTCACTCAACGAATATTTTTATTTTCCAAACTGCTGTGTAAATGTTGTTGTTTTTTCTTATGACACTTGGACAAGCCAAGCTCGATATGTCGTATGCTATACGAATTTAAGTCAATAGGATGCGTCTTTCGTTTAATCAGAGCACAGGAAAGTAAAAGCACGTTTTTCTCTTTTTAAATCCTCCGATAGATGGCACCACCATAGGATCCATTCGCTCAAAAAAAATCAAGCATGCCTTATCAAGTCGAGATTTATAAATTAATTATAAATGTGTAGAAATATATGTTCCATTATCTAATAATAAATAAAGATAAGAAACAAACATACGTACCTTATAAATTTTCCTCTTACCACTTAAATTTAATAAAACATTTAAATTATTTTTGTTAAGAATGCTATTAAAATTAAAATTATGAAATATTGTTATTCAATATTTCATAATTTTAATTTTTAAAATAATCAATCTTATTTTATCTATAACATAAGAAGTGTATTCTACTTAAAATAATTAATAACTGATAAAGTTAAAAATGAATTTTGGTTTTCCATACAATTTTAAATCAATGCGTTATTAACTTAACATTCATTTCATTGTGTTGTTTTTGCAGTTGTTCCTACTCCCAGATGGTGTAGTTAAGTTAAACCATCTCCATAAAACCAAAAATCATTAAAGAGTCTAAATATAAAATAAAATTTTCCAAAACCTCATTCACAGTAAAATTCACAGTCAAGAATATGTCTCGGGGAAGCCTGAGATCAGCATTGCACAAGTGACACTCCAGAAAGACTTTCTGGCCCTTATGAAAAGAAAGGGACCTAATGTGGCCACTAAAACAATATGAAAGAGCAGTCTGCTGTATCCTAGGGATACTGAGCAGATGCCACCAACAAGGTTTTTTTTTAATTTCAAGGTAATTTGGGTAGATCCGCCCCACCAGTACCAAGAGTGGGCAGGCGGATTTCCCCAAATTGCAATTCAATTCTATTTTTTTAACAGTGGAGATTTCCGAAAACATTAGAATAGTTTTGCCCTGCAAGGTGTCAACAGGGGCAGACATGGCCAAGCTATTTGCAATTTTATTACCACTCAACCCAACATGGGAAGGAACCATTGAAAATGTATAGAGTGTTTAGTACAAAGTCGTGTCACTGGGTCTAAAATATTCAAACTTGTCTTATCCCCAATGGTCGTCCAATGCGTCCAATGAGACATTTCATTAAAACATGATGTTTAAGTATATATATATATACATGTATATATATATATATATATATATATATATATATATATATATATATATATATATATATATATATATATATATATATATATATATATATAAAGATATATATATCAGAAACAGATTTATCTTAGATTTATTGTATTTAATCACTGAATCACAGATAAAATTTTAAATATTACGTAATTTTCACATTTAGAAACATTTTGATTAGAATTTCAACAGTAATTTTTAAATAAAATATTGACGATAAATACTATAATCATTAATATTCTCTATTTTTTTATTTAATTCAGGGCGAATAAATCCTGCATTTAAAAAAATCTGGCTCCAGTGTTAAATGATGTCATCATTTTTAATTTTGTTATTTTTCTTGGACATCAGTATTATTCTTAACGTATCTACAGTTAAGTAACTATTTTAACCCCTTATGAGTGATTGATTAATCAATAATGGAACTAAACTCAAGTATGTAAAAATAAGAATAGCAAAATAATGGAAAGATTGATGATAAAGGTTAATATTAACACTTAATGAGCTAACTACTATAAGAAAACGAGTACCAGATATCTCTAAAAATGATTCACTATTACTGGAAAAGAAAATGCTTATCAGATACCTCCTAAAATTATTCACGATTACTGGAAAAGAAAACGAATACCAGATATCTCTAAAAATGATTCACTATTACTGGAAAAGAAAATGCTTATCAGATACCTCCTAAAATTATTCACGATTACTGGAAAAGAAAACGAATACCAGATATCTCTAAAAATGATTCACTATTACTGGAAAAGAAAATGCTTATCAGATACCTCCTAAAATTATTCACGATTACTGGAAAAGAAAACGAATACCAGATATCTCTAAAAATGATTCACTATTACTGGAAAAGAAAATGCTTATCAGATACCTCCTAAAATTATTCACGATTACTGGAAAAGAAAACGAATACCAGATATCTCTAAAAATGATTCACTATTACTGGAAAAGAAAATGCTTATCAGATACCTCCTAAAATTATTCACGATTACTGGAAAAGAAAACGAATACCAGATATCTCTAAAATGATTCACTATTACTGGAAAAGAAAATGCTTATCAGATACCTCCTAAAATTATTCACGATTACTGGAAAAGAAAACGAGTACCAGATATCTCTAAAAATGATTCACTATTACTGGAAAAGAAAATGCTTATCAGATACCTCCTAAAATTATTCACGATTACTGGAAAAGAAAACGAATACCAGATATCTCTAAAAATGATTCACTATTACTGGAAAAGAAAATGCTTATCAGATACCTCCTAAAATTATTCACGATTACTGGAAAAGAAAACGAATACCAGATATCTCTAAAATGATTCACTATTACTGGAAAAGAAAATGCTTATCAGATACCTCCTAAAATTATTCACGATTACTGGAAAAGAAAACGAATACCAGATATCTCTAAAAATGATTCACTATTACTGGAAAAGAAAATGCTTATCAGATACCTCCTAAAATTATTCACGATTACTGGAAAAGAAAACGAATACCAGATTTCTTCGAAATTGATTGACAATGAAAGTATCTTAAAAGTTTTCATTGATATTTAGCTGTATATGTTTGTAGGAAAAAGATATTCTGGAAAATTCTCAATCATCTATTTAGGAAAACATTCATACAAAAAGAAGGAGTTATATTATTTTCATTCATCTTCCAATGTTCAAGAGCAGCTGGAAGTGAACCTAGTACTTTCCACTGTGTCTATTTAAGGATAGTTATCATTTAAAGTCACAGATGAATACATTTTAAATTCGTAAAATAATTCATTCTTGCTGGTTTATCTTTCATGTAAATTAAAGATTCATATAGATTAAAAATAAATATTTAATAAAAAAAATTTTTTGAGGTGAAACTTAATTTAACAAAGCTCTATCATCAAGCAATCATCACAATAAACAAATAAACCTCTCTTATAAAATTTACAGAAAAAAAAAAACTGATAATGTGAATTGCTCTTCACAACTGAAATTTTGAATTATCGATTCGATAAAAGTTAAGAAAATAAATATTATTGATTCTATACATACAAATGGATGATTACGTTTAAAATATTATAATAAATAAAAGAATTTCTAGAAAAAGCATATTGAATATTTTAAGAAGAAAATATCTTAAATTGTGTGTGTGGTGTGTATGTAAATATATAATTAACTAGTTCTAGGAATTTAGCCTCATTCTCTGAAAAATAAAATGAAAAAAAAGACCATTTTCTTACAGTTTTCACTGGAAAATATTTCCAAAATTCTTTTCTTTCAAATAATTAGTTAAATTAAATCTTCATGTGGAAACATTCGGTTCATTATTTCCACTTTTATTCAGTATTAATATTACTTTAACCTGAAGATATAATTCAAGCACTTGAAAGTGAGGGAATTGTTTGCAATTCAAATATTTAAACAAATAAAAAAGTGGTGTAATTGACTTGTATCTATTTGTTGTGCCATATTTCTTGAAATTATTATCATAAATCAACAATTTTTTTAATATTTTTAAGTAGGTTTTTTTTTTTTTACAATAATTAAGAAATGCTGGGATTATATTCCCAAAAGAGATTTATTTATCCATAAAAATATTTAAAAGAATCTCTGAAATCCAAAAAAGACTCATAAATTTAAAAATATATTCTTATATAGAGCAAGAATTCTTAATCTAGCAAATAAAGAATTTAATTTCTCTTACTGCAAGAAGAAAAGTTAATAGTTCTAAAAAAATCATTTCAAACGATTCATTTTTAAACTATGAGATTATTAAAGGAAAGGTTTTTGTCACTGTGGGTACCATAATATAGTAAGTATGTAGATTACAACTATGTTTAACATATATATTTATGTATTACTTATTATTTATATACTTTGACATATTTTTTGCTTCTATGAAGAGCAATTTTTATCTTATGTTCGACTCATTAATTTTTAACTAAAAACATACATTTTGTAACAAACTAGACATATAACTTAAGTTATCACTGAAGTTAAATTGCTTCATTAAAATTCTTTAAAATTTTCAAATATTTTTGAAGGAAAAGAATCTATAATTATTTCAAAACATCTGTTACAAAGTTATGTTTCTTTTATTTAGAATTTTTTTAATATTTACTTGTTATCATAATATATTTTTAAAGAAACTATAGATTCATTGTGTATTTTAAAAGTGTAATTTACTAATTCTCGGATACGAAAAAAAATCTAGTGTACATTCTAATTTCATTTTGTTAATTGCATAACTTTTTCAGTGTTTTTGATAATCTGGTTACGCCATCTATCGGAAAAGTTCTGAGCAAAGTCTTGCTTTCACCTTCATGATGTTCTGGTTAAACAAAAGACAAACCCTATCGACTTAAATTCGCATAGCCTACGACATAAAGAGCTTTGGTTATCCATGTGCCATGAATAACAACAACAACATAGAAGTAACAGTAAGTAAAAAATTTTTTGATACAACAATTGTAGCATTGTTGACAAAATAGTAAGAATGATAATTTATAAATATTATAATATTGAATTTCGATACATAGTGAAATTCTTAAACCGATTTCATGCTTTTCTACTAAAATAATACAAAAGCAAACGAACAAGAGTTTATAAAATTTTAACATTTAATTTAAAAAATGCTTCCTTCTTATCTGAAAAACTATATTTTAATCACATTTGATTATGAGTTTAAAACCGAGAATTTTGCTGTTAAATATATAACATATGTCAAAATTTGTATCTAATACAACTTTCAAATGATCCATCAGATTGTAAAAACCTTAACTTATGTAAGAAGCTATTACCGAAAATGAGGTGCTACAGCAACGTGATCAATAAGAAAAGAAGTGGGATCAATAATATGTATCATTTTTAATTATTTCTTATAAATATTTGCTTTTTTATATGGTAGAAAATGCCCTCCAATATTATGCGCATAGAGGTTTTGAATGAAGTATCCCAATGTAATTTAAGGCATTAATTATATTTTTCTGTTTTATTCATATCCAGAGATAGAACCTTTCCTTTCATTTGCTTTGCATGCTGAACATAGCCAAGTAATTTGGCTTTTCACTTGAAAAATTTAATATTCTCCTATTTTTTTTGGTACCATTGATCAAATAATGAATTTTTTTATTCAAAATGTGATTCAAAAAAATCTAATCCTGGGCTATCATCAAGGTAATATTTAATCCCTAATGCAATAGTAAACTATAGTTCTGATGAGAACTTTATATATCACTGATTTCCTTATAAAAAGAAAGCTCTTTCCATTTTTAATGACTCAAAGGACGATGACCTACAAAAAGCGTAGCTTTTCAGCATCCAGCATCTTCTGTCAACGTGTCTCCATTTGTACTCCAGCTCTTGCGGTAAAGCTCGGTGGTTTTGGAAGCAAAGAACTCCGTGAGTGCTTGGGGCAAGTCTATATCATTGAGGAAGCATTTTCCACGAAGATAATTGACCAGGAAAGTGAAAAGATGATACGAATGTGCAAAGTTCCTGGTCACCAGTGTGACATGCGCTTCCATTATCGACCAAGAACAGTACACCTTTGCCATCAGGTAGTGCTTTCTCTTTCTGTTGTAATGCTTGTTGCGTATGTTCCAGTTATAGCTAGTACAGGTATGCAGTGACCATATGGTCCTTTAGTAGAAGCTTATACGTAACGACTTGACGTCTAGTCCACTATCTTCATCACAGAGGGACAAATCTTCGAACTGAATTTGAGAAACCAATGAATCGCAACACGTTCATTCACAGTACAATCCGAAAACGCTGGACTATTCGGTGAGTTGATGCTGCATCCAGCACCTTCTGTCAATATGTCTTCAGCTGTACAAACCTCTTGCGGTAAAGCTTGGGACGCAAATAAGTCCGTGAGAGCTTGGGCCAAGTCTACATCATTGGGGAAACCATTCAACCACAAAGATAATTGACCTTCTGTTGTTACAGATAAGCTTATTTTGTTAAAGTTACTGTAAAGCAAGCAGCGAACAAACTTCTTCGACACCTCCATTTTTATTTTATTTTTTTTATTTTATTTTATTTATTTTTTATTTATTTATTTTTTTCGCTTTTGTACAAGTTGCGATTGAATGCACGCAGTGGATCTTTTATAATGATTGATATTCCTACTCTCGGCTGATTGGTGTCTCAATCATGTCATACACTACTTTGCATAGTTAATCTCACTTCATTCAATGGCATCATGAACAAGGAAAGTAACTTTCTTGTTTACCTTATAATGAAAATATAATACACGAGCATGAGCTATAAAATATTTACTAAAGTAAACATTTTTCATTCACGAAATAATAACATTTTCATTCACGAAATAAAGTTTAATGCATTTTGTGAAATACGCTCACAGTTTCGGTGAGCATATTTCACAAAATGCATTAAACTTTGGAAGTCATTGTAATGCAAAAATTGTAAAGTGAATAAATTGCAAATCAAAAATATAAAAAGTATGAAATAATTTCTTTTCAGTTTTCTTCAATATTTCATTATAATATTAAATATTTTATTCGCATTTAGCAATAAAATTATTTTAAAATCGCAGTAGATTTTATATTTATATAAAAGTGGAGAAAAATCCATAATGACATAACCGTAGATATAAAATTAAGCTTTTTATGTAAAAATTATTTAAGATAGTACAAAGAGTGTAATAAGATTAGAAATCAAATGTTCAGAATTAAAATTTGCATTTATTGAATACAGCAACTCAAACAGATATAAGAATAAATATGAATTTATTCAAAATGATGTTTTGTATAGCAGATTAAAAAAGAGCATGAAAATGTTTTAAAAATAAATTCCATTTTAAAAATTAGCTCCCAAAAGAATAACTCCAATTAATAATTTTTCGATAAAAACTATATTTATTCGTTTGTTAAACATATTTTATTCCCTAAAAGCAATAAGACTTTCATAAAACTCTTATCATAATATTTAGGAAAAAATACGAGATATTTTACGTAAATAGAATGTGAAACCATTAATTTAATAATATAGAAGTGAAATAGAATCAAAAGTTTCCAAGTAAACAACTCAGAATAAAATATTTTAAGCATTAAAATGTTATGTTTAAATTAAGTAAAACGTGGTCTCGCGAAAAATGAAAATATAATATTCAAAATATTTTCTAACATTAAATAGAATTTTAAAATAATATCACAAATAATTTGTTAATATTCATTTCACAAGAATAAATTTGAAAAAACATTCTAAAAATTTAGTATCACTAGAGGAAAAATATATTGAATTAATTCTATATGAAAGTCTTAGGCACAATTTTTGAGCTCAGATCAAATTTTGTTGAAAATAAAATCATTTTAAAAATTTGTGTTGGTACTGGAAAATAAAAAAGAAATTTCCTTTATTTTCAAGAAAATATTTATGGGAAAATAATAATAAAATTTACTTGAATATATATTTCTTTCCATTTTCCCAGTTTGTTATGCAGAATTGTAATTAATATTCTAGAAAGAAAATCAGTTGGTTGGGTTTTATGACGTAAGGGGGGGGGGAAGAAAATCGCATTTGTAAGAAACTATACATTTTTAAAAGCTATCATTAGAAATAATAGATGGTGTTTAGTTGTTAGCGTATATTTGCAGTTATAAATTATAAATTCTTATTATGTATGATTAGTCATTGCATGAAAATATCGTTTCGAGTAATATTAAACCAAAAAAGGGGAAAATTTAACAATTCCGTGGTAAAAGTACTTAATATTTATATAAATACCATCATTATTCTGCTTATTCACTCAATATTTATACGGCGTTAAACTTGCATGGAATGGAAAGAAACTTTCATTCTATGCAAATTCAATTTGCAGGCATTTTCCTTTCCATGCAATCAAAACTCACATGGGATGGTAAAGTCCACCACGGAATGGAAGGAAACTTTAATTCTATGCAAGTTCAACTTGCTGGCATTATCCCTTCCATGCAATCAGTACTCACGTGGGATGGTAAAATCCTCCATGGAATGGAAGGAAACTTTCATTCCATGCAAGTTCAACTTGCAGGCATTTTCCCTTCCGTGCAATCAGAATTAACGTGGAGTGGTAAATTTCTGCATGGAATGAAAGAAACTTTCATTCGACTTCTCTAACAGATTTGATAATAGATACAGATTTGATATAGATTAGCACAGGGATTATTTCATTTCATTGACGAATAGAGAGACAATCTTTCCATATAATTTTTTCTCAAGTAGTGTGTGATCTCCAGAATCCGTTTTTAAAACACTTTCAAAGTACTGATAAGCAAAAAAGTTTCGGTTGTTTCTTACTCTTCATAGATTTCTACTTCCTGTTTCTTGTATGAGAAGCACTTCATAAAACATAAACTTTAATTAATTATTGTAATAAGTGTGTGATATTGTATATAGTAATTGATTAAAATTTTATTATCTGGAATTGAATTTCAAGACAACTATGTTTAATTTGCTATTAGTTTGTGTTGACTGTTTATGAAATTGACAGTATCTGTACATAACTAATCTGAATAATTATACAGTGATTATAAATAATTATATGGAACAAAAGCGCTTAAAATAAAATGGTCGATACTCTTTATTCATTCAAAGAATTGCATGGAATGAGATTTTTTTTAGAAAGAAAATGTCTTGAAAAACTCAGTAAATACTCCTCTTCCGCATTCAATTTTACTGTTTGAACTTCCTGTAAGGAAGTGGAAAAGTTGCGAAAAAATTTGCTCTTCTCTTAGTTATTTTCTTTTTCACCTTATACTAAATTTCCTAAAGCATTTTTTACCTTAAGATATTCCGTTATTATTTTACTTGATTGTATTTTTAACGAATTAATTTCTTTTCAAATCTCTGAATTGATCACTTTTATTAATAAGCAATGAATGTAAAGTAACAATTTGTTTTTATTAGTCATACAAAGAAAATATATACATATATAAATCACATGATAGCACGTTATATCTAAAAACTGCACTCATATTTCAAGAATTTAACAATAAATCTAGATCTAGATATAAAAATAAATCTGGATAATAATATTTTAAAAAGAAAAATTAAATTATCTCCAAAAATATTTAACTGAAAATATGAGAAAGTATTTTGTGCTGATGTTTTCCTTCTACATATTAATATAAACTGGATTTCAATTATAGCCTAGATCTTGCAATAGTATTATAAGAATTGTGTTTAGGGATGAAGTTTCTTAAATTATGATGATAAATAGCACTTTTTTCATTATAATATTTATCTTATTTTAAATTATTTTGAGAAGATAATTAATTGATTTCGGCTTTTAAATTATAATACATTTTTAGTATTTACAAGCAGGATTATTAATATAAACAAAATTCCCTAATGAGCATCTACAATACAACAACATCCAATAAGCATCAACACGCGAAAATGAAATATATAAGAATATATTTTAAACCTCTATCATACATAATATTTTTAAGCTTTCACATTTTAATTACCTTCTGATTATCCTGTGTATGAGTTGTAACTTTCGAAATTGAGAAATGTTGCAGTTTATCATAAGCAGGATATTTTTGTAAATAAATTAATAAAGTTTGAAAAAAAAATTGAGCTAAGATAACTTCTGTAAAGGTGCGCAAACTTACAACACAAATGCACATTAAAAATATCTTATATGCGCTAAAAAATATAGGAAATAAAATACACCGCAAGATACTAAATGAGCAACACAAAGAAAGATTTTCTGAAGTTTGCAAAAAATCATGCAAACTTCAGAAAAGTGCACAATGCTAAATTATGCAAATGATATGAAATGCACAGCTCTCCAGTGCACGTGGAATGATACAAAGTGAAAGAATCTACAGAATGGTGTCAGTGTAAAATCTAGTTCCGGACTGGTACAATTCTCAGATAGCCCGCTTCTATTTCTTTATGAGTGGCGTCGACATGGATATAAGCCCAATATGATAGCAATTGAGGAAATATTCGCAATACTACATCATAAGTTAAACTGCGTGCGATCAACTAATTCGTTCAGTCACATGAGAATTTTTTCACCGTGGCCAGTGCTATCTTCAGGAAATGCTAATACCCATTATCCTTAAGATAATGTCTATGAATAAGACAATCATCAAAATAACAAGATAATCCCTAAAGATGTGCTATCTTCAGAGAGTGTACAGTACCCTTTATCCACAAGATCTGCGTGTTGCATTCATCAGCCAATGTGCTTTGCAAGGTAAACAGAGATGCTTCCCTATCCACTTATTCTTCTAATCCCTCAAAACTCGAATATATTTGGGATGTAATTAGACATCATATGCAGACTTTGCCATTGTGTGTTCCACATTCAGAAAACGAATTGTAATAAATGGTTAATAAGGAATAAAGAATCATTCCTCAGGATGACATGTGTGCTCTCAGTAATTCTGTATCTAGACATGTTGATAAGAAATAGAGTTGTAGTAAAATATATTGCTCAGATTTTTCAGTACTTTCATTGATTCTGCACATGCTGCTTCGTGTACCGCCTCCACCATTGGTGGTCCATTGACACTATTCTAGTTCTGTATTATGAACATCGTTTTGAAATAGAGATTAATTATTCATTCCTATTTCCTTTCATTTGTCGAATTTTATCTTTTTCTGGAAACTCCTTCTATATGTTGTGTTTTCAAAATTGCGTAGTGTATTTAAGGATTATTTAACTTAACTTAATTAACGATTATTTAACTTAAAGTAAATATCAATTTTTAAATTTCTTTATTTCTAATTCGAAGATTCAAAAACATTCTAAAAATTTGTCTTAGAATAAAATATTTTTGTACATATAATCTTTCTTCCCAGAAATATTATGAAATATTTCTGCAATTTCTTTTGCTAAAAAAATTTTATTAGAAAATAATTCTACTCTATAATAACATCGTGTTTAAAAAGCAAGAACTTTTAAAAAGCGCTTCCGAAAACTAAAGGTGATAAAGTAAACAACTATGAATATGCAATGTTAAACTGTATACTCAATTTTCTTTTCAATTCAAAAGTATATAAATTTTAAAAATTTACTCTACCCATTTCTATTTCACTAAATAGATTATTAAAACAATTTTCTAAAAGGAATTATTAAATTTTAAACACATATATAAAAATAAATGTATATAAAGTGTATTAAAAAATGTTTTTCAAAATATTGTAAATGTTAAATATGGGCATGTTATGTTGCAGAATTTACAGCATTATTACCATAATTTATATATCTATTTATTTATGTTAAACTCAACTAACAAAAATTTAATTTTAAATTTTGTAATCTAGTTGTCCTGCAATGAAAACAGAGTTCATGAATTTGGTTTAAGTTTTAATCACATGATTTGGTGATTTTCTTTAGTTTCATTTACACTTTTATTTTTACTAAATAAGTAATCAGAAATTAAATAACAAAAGATTATTCTGCATATAGTTCATTGTTAGAAGAAAAGACTAGCTTGTCTTCTAACTAAGACCAGTTCAGAGTGAAGTTCAGTGACGTCACTTTCAATCACCAATCAAGGGATTATGTGCATTCGTTGAACCAGTTTTGAAAAATTTGATTTGTTTTACGTACAACGGTCATTCTCTGCACACGAGGATTAAGATGTACAGTTTAAAGTGAACTTCGAACTACTACGCTATAAGCATTCACACTCAAAATAGGAACTGAACCCGTGAATTGTTAAACCAAAATCAAAAGCTCTAACAATTTGGCTGACAGCTCAGATCTACAAGATAAAACTAGACAATTTATGAACACGTATTGACCATACAGCTATAGATTACATTTGGAAGACCGATCTTTGATTTTAGAAATTTCCCTCCACTAGTGAGTATAGAATTATGGAAAATAGAATCAGGAAATTTTCTCGTAAAACACTTACTTGAGATTCAGACGAAAATATAGGTGCTGATTGTTATCAAAGCAATAGAATTTGTGCATTATAAAGAGTAATGTTTTGCAATAAATTTGACTAATACAACTCTCCACTCTTTGCTCCTCAGTTAATTTTCATAAAATAAGCACGGGTGGCACAATTCCTAGGTAGACCAGTGATATGTCCTCTACTTTCTTTTCTTCTCCTCTCTAGTCTTCTGCTTTCTTTTCTTCTTCTCCTTCGTTGTGGTTAACTCGCTTAAAGTTGAGAACTCTTCTTCAGAAACTGTAGCCGTCCTGTTACCCTTAGCTTCTTTTGGAGACTAAATCACTCACGTGCTTGCCATGCGTGGAGACTCGTATGTCTGGAAAGGAGAGTCCTGGTAACTTAACACAAACATATTGCTTTTGGCTTCTACTTCAGATAAGCAGGACGATTGCTCCTTAGCACATCAATCGGTTTCAGGCTGCGGTGTCCTTATTGGTTAGAGCGTTGTTCTCATTACTAGAAGTTAGTGAGTTCGAATCCTTGATTAACCTAAGATCCGTCTTGCTTGTAAAAGATGGTTGGGGCGCGTGTAATATGTCATGATCGCAACATCTTTCAAATGAAATGATACCTCTGAAGATGGTCAGCCAGATATTTGGAGTCTTCTGATTGGTTCTTGCTTCAAAATCATGAAAACTTCATTTGATTGCTTTCATCTAGCTGATAAAGCCCAATTCAGGGCTAGGTACGAGGAAACATGCTGCTGCAACAACATCAACAATATATTTTATAGATCAAGTGATAGGTACATCTATTGGGGGACTCGTTAAGGGTGGATGCCACTTTAGGTATGTACAGTGATCGTATAGGAACTGACTAACACTGGCGCAGTTGAACTTCATTCCTTTGTAAGCCTCCGTGGCCAGTTGTTGCTTAATTTCTAATTTTTTCACATGAATAAAACTATTTTTTTCATTTCCACGAGAGCAACAAATATCAATGTCTGAAGCTAAATCCTTTATTATTAAAATACTGGGGGGGGGGGATCATTCGAATTTATCCCTCATTTCTTATTGAAAAGGAAATAGCATCTTATCTTGAGGGAATAAAATCTGGGAAGAAGCTGCGATTGCGTAATTTACTAGTTGAAACGACACCTGAAAACAAGTTATGCTCATGTATACCATGAAGTCGATCGCTGACATATTAGTTCGCGGGAGATTAAATATTAGTCAGGGAATTATTTCTGCAAAGGATTTGCTTCACATGTCAACAGAAGAAATACTTGAAAATTTAAAGAGCCAAAAACTCTATACCGTCAACACATAACATCAGAAGAGATAGTATTGCCCAGAATATCAAACATCTCCTTTTGTATTTTGCAACGCCGGACTTGCCACAAAACATTAAACATTAAAGAGTCTCACATATGTTGCTTTCTACGGCCTTGCATTCCATATTCTCTGAGATGTTTCCAGCATAAGCGATTTGAGCACTCCAAAATGACTTGCAGAGGAACTAGCACTCATTTTATTTGTGGCGATGGCAATGATAGTATTGCCGGCGAAGCCAAAGAAATGAGTGTGAACTATAATGACCTGTCCTGTTTTCCTGGAAAAGAAAATTACCACCATCAATGTGTTCTATTCAGAAACTCATCGCATAGTTAATCCTCGTATTTGGTGTTAATAATAGCTGCTTATGCATAAGCGATTTGAGCATTCCAAAATGACTTGCAGAGGAACTTGCACTCATTTTATTTGTGGCGATGGCAATGATAGTATTGCCGGCGAAGCCAAAGAAATGAGTGTGAACTATAATGACCTGTCCTGTTTTCCTGGAAAAGAAAATTACCACCATCAATGTGTTCTATTCAGAAACTCATCGCATAGTTAATCCTCGTATTTGGTGTTAATAATAGCTGCTTATGGTGTTAATAATGAAAAAAAGAAAGCCACCTGACCTTACATAAACAAAAATAATTACAGTTGCAGTTAATTACCTACTTTTAATCTATGTCCAAAAAACATCCATCATGAATGTCTTAATTACATCCACCATGGACGTTCAAATTACATCAATCATGGATGAATAACTTAAGTCTATTACAGATCCAAATGCTTATACTGCAAAACCCATCCATCGTGGATGTCAATCCGACATTCAAATGTATAATCCACAGAAGACCATCCCGTTCACATGTTACCATGGACATCTTTTAGACTCCATAGATCTTTAAAAAACGTCTAATATTGTGTGGTTGTATTGATAGACTGTATTTCTTAAGTTAGCTTCCCCCCGAATACAAAAAGACCTAACAGGCTTTTACCAGAAATTAAAAGAATATCTTCAGCGAAATCTAAGGCTCGCAAGCAAGGAAATTAAAGTTTTCCAAGACCCTAGAAATTCTTCTTTGATTGCAAAAAGTCTTTCTTGCCGAGGATGCAAATTTGTTAATCTGCGTCCCCTATATAATGATTTGAATTTTGTAAAGTCATCTGAGACTTCATTAAACTATTATGATTAAGACGAGCTGGTATTCCGTTAATGTCTTTTTTTGTTTCAGGAAATTGTAATGATTTCGATCTCGAATTGATAATGTCAAATTCATTACGTCGACTTATAACCCCGTATAAAAGGCTCTCCAGGAAATATTCTTGAAACCCACTATTGCTACTAAAATGTGTGGATTTCAATGTTTCAGAAAGTATTAAGGTGTAATATTACTATCTCTGGTAAGATCTGTATATTTATATCAAACAATTAACCCTGTATATCACTTCAGTTGAGAACTACACTCTAAGCTAGGGCTATCAGAATTCACACTATATCTCTGATAACAGTACGTAGCCTCTATTTATCACAAAATGACATCATCCAAGAAGAGAACTTCAACGATTTAGTACATCAACTCCCAGTTCCATTTTTATTGGTCGTCGATTTTAATAGTCGCAGTTCTCTGTGAGGTAATGCTGATACCAATTCTAGGGGTCGTCGGGTAGTATAGGTCATTTCTGACAACTATCTCTACTAAATACTGACGAGAAGATTTATTTACACGCATCTAAACTGACATTTCATTCTTTCAACTTAGTTATTTGTTCTTGATTACAAACAATTACTGAATTTTGCTGTTGGAAATGCTGTGGATTAGCTAATGCCCTTAGCTATGCTGTTGGAAATGATTTTTACACTAGTCAATATTTCCCTGTAATCGTGTCTCAGACTAGAATCAATAAAGTGCTACATAATCTAATTAATAATGTATATAGCCATACCGATTGGAATCCTCGTGCAACTGGCAATGATTACGGAAGCAAGACTAAAGACAGACGCGATTAATAATGCCATTAAATTTGATACAATAATCCAACTTGCGAATGCTGCTGCTCCTAAAAGTTCCTCTATTCCCCATAAGCACATAAACACTTAGTATAATAGAGTGCCGACTATCTTACAAGGAATATAGGAAGCAATAGAATGCTTTCCAAAGGTAGGGATAATCCTATTGCTTTTAAAAAAGTAAAAGCTCTAGCTGGTAGAGTAAGACACCAGAGTCAAATAAAATTTTGGATTCGTCATGTGCCTTCCATTACCTCATCGACATCAAGCAAACAATTGCGATGGAGAATGAAAGCAGCTAATGGCATTTATTAGGATTATCCAATTCCTGCTTTAAATGCTGGAGCTGCTGTGCATTCCTCGGATGTATGCCAATATTACTGGAGAAGTCATGCGGTTGCCCGACTCTGATTCATATAGTCCCACCCTTATAAGGATTAAAATATTGCTGAGGGGACACATCTAAGATTTCCTGTCCAACATAATCTACCATGCAATTGTGCATTTGGATTGTCAGAACTGAAGATTACCTTATCTCAGGTAAACAACACCAGCGAAGGACTTGATGGAAATTTTTGATCAAATTCACCGCCACTTGCATCAAAATTCTTTATTAAACACTCTTTTATCTTAACAGGATCTGGATATAACACGCTTATTTTACATCATCGGAGCAAGCGAGTGATTCTAATTTTGAAGTCCATCAAGAACATATCTTCCTGAAGGACCTCAAAATTAGTCCCTGTGAGTTATAGTCCAATAGTTCTTACGAAATGTTTGTGCGAAACCTTCGAGTATATGACCCATCATTTATATTATAGAAAAGAATTAGTGTATCCCTTCTCTCCAAAATGCTCTTCGTAAAGGACTACTCACTATCGAAAATAACATATATTTGGAATTCCAAATTCGAAATGCATTCATGATGAGAAACCATCTTGTTGGAATCATCTTTGACAAAGAAAAAGCATATAACTGTATTATGCATGATTTTGGCTTCCGGGATAATCTTCCCATATTTTTACAAAATTTCCTTGCTTCAACTGTTTTCAGAGTTCATATTGGAATTTCATTAACTACTTTTACCTAAACTGGAGGTATTCCTCACGACAGTGCTTGAAGAGCAACAATTTTTTTAATCTTTTCATCAGTCATCAATTACCATCGTCTGTTCAAGACAGTTTGTATGATAATGACTTGGGAATTTCTTTTCATGGATCAAATATGACCTTAATTGAGACAACTGCAAACAGATATAAATAACCTCGTTACTTAGTATAAGCAGAATGGCCTTAGTCTATCTTCAAGTGAGAGTTGCTGTGTTCATTTCTGTAGGAAAACTAGTTCCATCGTGGTTCTTTGCTTCACCAAAAGAATAGACCTATTCCTATTTTCAATGAAATGAAATTCGATAGCAAATTAACTTTCTTTCTGCCTGTTCTTCATATGCGGAAGAGGTGCAAGCAATTGCTTAATATCCTCAAAGTGCTTTCGAATATATCTTGCGGTGCAAATCTCAAATCACTCCTTTGAATTTATAAGTTATTAAGAGAGAGAGAGAGAGAGAGATACTAGTGGACCATCAAACATCCAATATCTTTCTCACTCATTAAATCTTATCTTTTGCTGTCTGACCTATATGATGTCCGGATTGAGATTACAGACTCGTACGCACATCTACCTTGATATGATCTACGGATTACCATACTCAATCCCTTTGAAGACTATAAAAAGTCGGAAACAATTACTGCTATTTTTAAAAGTATTATGAAACTCATCGCTATTTGTGAAGACAAGAGTGTATATATCAAAGATGTATACATTCCTATCTTCAAAAATGGATATAAACTGCAAGACACGTTGGCTATGGAATTAAACTTTGACAATACTTCCTTCAATTATAGCCTACAAAATCCTGCTCCATGTACCAAGATTCATGCAGTTTTCGAAAGATCAAATTCCAAGAGTTTTCCACGAGTCAAATCAAAAATTTTTAAGTGGTTATCGACATTCATGTTAAATCATTTATTATTTTATTTTTAGAATTTTTCTTGAAATATGCATATAATTATCTGTATGTAAACATTTTTCAATAATATGTGTACATAAAAATAAATTATTGTAAATTTAATGAGAATATTTTTTTATTTACATTAGAAGTATATTTAATGATTACTTCAAAAGTCTACAATGAATTTACAGTTTTAAGGATATAGAGTAATCCAATGTTTTCGACGTGATCAGCAATGATGCACTTAGCCCTGGTTGACAAATTATTTAAATTTTCTTTAAAGAAAATTTTTTTCTACCAGTCAATTTTTTACTTTCGAATTCTTTTTCACAGAAAACCCACATTCAAAAGATGCTTGACTATGAGAGAGTAAAAAAAGCAAATAAACTACTTTCAATAAGTGTGACAATAATTTTGTCTATTTGAGAGTAAGTTGGAAAAAAAAAAGTATCTGCTCTATTTTTAATAAGATCAAATTTTCCATCAAAATAACCTTGAAATCTAACAGTCAGTCGTAATGATTCACTAATTCTTTTATAAAACTACGTAATTCTTCTTTGAACCACACAAAAGAGCCAATCTTAGTATGGCTTTTCCAGAGTTCACTGATCACTGAAAGATACTTTCCAACATGAATATTAAATAATTTACTTCAGAATTTATTTCTGAGATAAACATAGAAGTTCATCCCTTTCTACTGAATTAATACGCAATTTTCACCAGGGAAGATAAGGAAAGTATATTTTAGCTGAAAAATTTTATTTACTCAGTAAAATTTATACAATATAAAAGGAACAAATAGAAAAAAATGAATTAAAATTTCCCCAATGATTGTACCATATGGCGCGATCTTATTGATTATTCTCCATTTTATTTCACTCACATAAATCTAAATACTACAACCAGTCTTGACTGAACTGGATCATCATAAAAATACATGGCTGAACTAGATCTTTATTAGTCAAGTTATAAATACAATCTAATATAAATCGTGCCGCCATCGATTGGTAACATTTAGCGCTAATACTGAATTTGCTTTTCGGATAATTTCATCAAATTTTTAAAATATTAAAATAAATTCAAAAAATTATATTTTTTAACAAAAAATAAATGCAAGGTCAGTAAACATTCCAAGAGTAATTCACGATTTTCAAGGAATCAATTCAAAATTCAAAGAATTTCAAAGGCCCTAAAAAGAATTTTCAAATCCCAGGAGTTGTATAAACCCTCACTTCACTACTGAAGCTACAGCTGTATACCGTGCACTTCAGCTGATGAATACTACAAACAAGCATAAATTTTATATATACACTTATATTAAGAGTGTTTTGGAAACTTTAAGTGTCATGCACTAAAGTTCTGATTTTCAAAATATTCAATATAAAATTTCACTCACAAGCAAGAATTCTTATATAGTAATGTTTCGCTGGACATCAAAAGCCACATATAGGACTAAATAGCAATGAGAAAGTCGAAATCCGCATCACTTCCCTACACTCTTAGTATGACTTACCATCTTCTGTTCATGGCAGTTTGTATGATAATGACTTGGGAATCTCTTTTCATGGATCAAATATGAACTTAATTGAGACAACTGCAAACAGATATAAATAACCTCGTTACTTAGTATAAACAGAATGGCCTTAGTCTATCTTCAAGTGAGAGTTGCTGTGTTCATTTCTGTAGGAAAACTAGTTCCATCGTGGTTCTTTGCTTCACCTAAAGAATAGACCTATTCCTATTTTCAATGAAATGAAATTCGATAGCAAATTAACTTTCTTTCTGTTCTGCCTATTCTTCATCTGCGGAAGAGGTGCAAGAGATTGCTTAATATCCTCAAAGTGCTTACGAATATATCTTGCGGTGCAAATCTCAAATCACTCCTTTGAATTTATAAGTCATTAAGAGAGAGAGAGAGAGAGAGAGATACTGGTGGGCCATCAAACATCCAATCTTTTTCTCACTCATTAAATCTTATCTTTTGCTGTCTGACCTATATGACGTCCGGATCGAGATTACAGACTCGATCCGGACATCATATAGGTCAGTGAAGGCGACCTATACGATGTCGATCCGGACATCATATAGGTCGCCTTCATATTGGTACCACCCATTTCCCTCATAAACATTTATTTTTAAACTTTTGGTTGGAAATATATGATAATCCATATTGGTCATATTTTAGTTGCCTGTCCAGATTTTAATCAATACTGCAACATAATTTTTTTTAACAGTAATATTTTAACATTAGAAGATTTACTAGGGGAACCACAACATTGTGCAATCTCCACATTTTTCTCAAATCTACCAATGTAAGAGAAAAAATGGTAGAAAAGAGATTAGAACACATAGAATTTTTATAATCAGTCTGAATTTATTAATTTTCTCAACATTATCATCACTAATGATTTTTTTCTACTGTGTTAAATATTTCTGAATAGACATCATACAAAATCGCAATTTTTGTGTTAGGCCATGAAATGCATATAACCATACACATCTTACAAACACTAATTTAAATGTATTTTAATAGATTTTAATAACTAAAACAAAAATTTTCAATTAACATAAATTCGCATCCAGCTAGAGAACAAGGAATCTGGATATATTATATAATTTTAATCAAATAAAGAGAGAATCACTATTTTTTATATGAGTAATTCAATTCTACAGAACACATCCTAGAAAATTGAATCACTTATATATAAATTTCAAATTCTAGAGTTTCACATCCCAATCGATCTAGTTATTGAGGACTCCAATCTAATTAAAAAGTATCATAAAATACCATTTATGAAGTTTATATATTGCTCTATCTTGGCAAGAATGAAATTCAGTCACTCAGATAAAAGAAAAATATCCTTAGATAAAATTTTAATACTGCACGAAGAAATATGTATTAACATATATAAGCAAATGTTAGAAAAATATTTTATCTATGATATTTATTGGATGTTGCAGATAGCTTGGTTCGTTTGTCACTTATAGCTGAAATGTTTTCCACATAAGGATTAATAAAAGGCATACAGCTTTTAAATGAATTCGAAACTATTATTATAAAGACAGAAGCCCAAAGTTGGAAATCAAACCCATAAGCTGCTGAACCAAAAGCCAGAATGCTAACTATTTGGCTACCAACTAGTGATTCAATTCTGAATTTATATGGAATATGTAAATATGCTAAATTCTTTGAAAACCTCGAAATATTTTTACACATCATTCACATTTAAATTTCTTTACTAACCTAAGAGCAGATTTCTTCAGTAAAAATTTTTAAGTTCCAAATGACTTTTTTTTTTTTTTTCCTATGCAAAAGCTAAAATTATTGAATGCATTTTTTTTATAAGTAATATACCAATTAATTCAATAATTTGCTTGTTCAGTGAATTTAGAAACATTGTTTAGATAAGCTATCTTTAAGCTTCCATGTTCTATTTCTATCTTAAAATATTCATTAATTTTTAATGGAGTATCAATGAATATTATTAATGGAATGAAATCATACTTTTCACGATTTTCTGTTGGTTTATTTCTTAGTATCCAACATAAAAATAGAAGATCAAAAATTTAGAACAATTTTAAAATTTAAATATTTGTCTCAAGTATTATACAAAAAGTCAAATTAAAAGATCATATAAAAAGTTAAGTCAAATAATTTAATATTCCTTTTAAGATATTTTTTGCAACTATTTTATCTTTATTTTAAAAATATCAAAATAGGATTTGTCATAAGTTATTTATGTGAGCAAACTAAAAAATAATACTTAATGATAGCATTTTATAATAAATTTAAGTGCATAATCACAAAAATTCAAATAATTCAGACAATAATTATATAGCATTCAATTTATTAGTCTATAAACAATTAAATAAATTTATAAAAGAACAAATTTCTTCAACAACTTAATAGCTATCACTAACCTCATAATATAAAAATATAAATTATTTTTTCACAAAAAGTGTAGCAGAACAGCCAAAATTATTTACACAAACACATCAGACACAATGTGTGTGAAAATATATTAGTACAATTCAAATGCAACTAAACGTAATGCAAATTACTCCTATCTTTTCTTCCTCACTTTCTATTCATATATATCTAAGGCATACATCAGAAAACTAGAGATGATTGTGAAGTTTCCGAAATAAACATTGCATATGAAACTACATAAAAACTCCTCCTTGATATTAATATAGAATATTTCCAAAGAAACAAACTCAAAAATAATATTCTAAGTTAAGAAAATGAAATTTATATTGGTTACATATTTCAGAGAAGAAAAATGTTTCACATTAAAAAATCCTTTTATTCACCTTTTGTTAAATTAAAAAGTCCATTTTCATTTAATTACTGAAATGTATTTTTATTTTTTCAAGTAAATATGCATTCATAAAAACTTAGTTATTATTCAAAAAATCTAAGTTAATACAGTTTTAAAATTTCAACGCAGTTTTACTTAACGTTTTTCAAGGTATATATGATACACTTTAATTATTTTAAAAACAAACTATAACAATCACCTCTAGAAGATAAAGCATTACCTAACAATTTCATATAGAAATATTTTCAAATCTATGATACAATAAATTTAAATGACTGTACATGCTTATAAGACAAATGTGAATGAAATGTGAATGACTTGACATGATAAAATATATATATTTCAATAAATGCTAGTAGTGGTAATACTGATAATAAACATGAATCTGAAATTTTTATAAATACCAGAGTAATGTATTTAGATTATGCTTTACACATTTAAGTTGTGCAAATATAAAAATACTTTGGTTTTAATCTGTAATTTTTAATTTTATATGGTGTAACATACGTATTTGTATATTTAATTATATAAATTCAAAACTCTTAATTTACATATACAAAGATGCAGTTTAAATACTATTTTTAGTCAAGCTGCTATTGTGATATTAAAATTGAAAACAGCAATGTTTGCATTGACAATTTGGATTTTTGTACCCAAAACAGTACCTGAGATTCCTTAACAATGCAATTTATTAAAGAGAATGCCTCTATCACAATTATAAATCTTTTAAATATAACCTATATACATTAATTCAATTTCTTTACTAATTTGTTTTCTAAATGTTCATGTTGACATTGATGTTCATTTGACTTTATTGCTGAAATATCTTCAGAATAGCTATAAGCAAAACCATTGCTTGCTAAAAGCTCATTTTGACTTGTGTAACCATTAGAGATACCATTACAGCTGTTGCGACTATTAGCATTATAACCATTTTTCACTGGATGTAGAATAGTCTCTTTCATATCAGCATTTATTTTACTTTCCACTTTTTTAGCATTTGAACTTGTTTTAAGATAGGTACTTTTATAGAAATTTACAAAAAGAACCCAAAATAGTAAAGCATGGAATCCAATCCAATACACAAAATAAATTGGGTAATCACAACTTCTGAACACCAGTTGCATAGCATGTGCAAAGATCATGATGAACTGAATCTGGAAAAGAAATTTACTTGTGATTAACAAAAAACATTCCAGATTATATATACAAATTAATAAATTTTATTATGATTTTAATTAATATACAAAAGGAAATTCTAAGTAATTTTACTTATAATACAAAGAGAAAATTTTCTTAAGTCCCTCCTGTATAAACTATAAGTGACATTTAAAAACAATAAAAAATTTCGAAGATAATGAAATTATATATTACAAAAGATAAGAAACTCTAAACTTTATTAAATAAGGTTAGGTATAATCCCATGAAATCTAAATTATAATATTTATGAAAAATTGCTTTTCCTGATTTGATTAATTTTGAATTAAAAAATTAGATTCAATCACTTATTAAAATATTAATTTGCAATTATAAATAATAGTATAAATTAAATACATTAACTAAAAAAAATACAGAGTAGTATTAAACTAAATACCAGGCTAATATAGTGTAAAATTTCAAGTAACATATATTGTTTAAAATGTGCAAGCAATGTTTCAAAAATAAATATGGTATTCAAATTAAACTGAACTAGTGACAACGGCTTGCAAGCTTCAAACATTTTAATGGGCATTGTTATTACTGTAATTATGTACAACAATTCACTAATTTATTTTAACAAGAACTTACAGTTAAAAAGTCTACATTGCATAAAAACTCTACAATATTATCACATCTGTTATTTTAAATTGTATAGATATCTCACCTAATATGGCTTAAAAAATATAAAAGTTAGATAATTTTAAAAGTTTAGAAAAGGCAATAAGTAACTTCCTAAATAATAAAAAAGATTAAAAAAAATAAATTATAGCTTAAAAAGGATTTAATTTTTAATAAGGTTTTGTCACTCATTGGTCACTTTTTATATGCAAGGATTAATTATGCAGGAATTTATAGTTGGAACTGGATTCCAAACTTCTATAAACATCTATGCCACAGTAGGATTCTAGCTCACAAATTATCGAACCTTAGGCCGGATTTGATGCACCAGCTCAGTTTAACGTGTTTATATACTTGTAAATAAGTATGTATTAATCGTATAGAATATTTTTATTGGCAATTATATCAGCAGTTTATTTTATACCAAATAGTTAAAATATATTTAAATATTTAAATACAAAGAAAAGTAAACTAATTTATCAAACAAAATTTTATTTTTATTAATCTTCTTATATTGAAGACAGTTATGTATAACTGTTATTTGGGAGTAACACAATTTTAATACACACACAATATTGATACTTGATAAAACAAGTTACATATATATATGTATATATATATAATGTATAAATATAAATTCAATATTAAATTTTTATACAGATAGCAGCTTTATAATTGTAAATTGTTAATTTTAAAAAGATAATTACATTTATGTGAGGGTTTAAAAATTTTTAAAGGTTGTAAAAAATTAAAGATTGTAAAATTGCCTATTTTATAAGAAATTTAATGACAATTTTTTTATAAAATATTTACAAAAAAAATTGAAATGACTTATTTAATTCATTTCATAAGACAAAACAATATAATTTTAAATTCAAGAGGATACGAATATATCTTATGCTGTTTCATCAAACAAAAATTCTTCAAAAAATTAAAATCGTTAATTTCAATTAATAAATGAATAAGAGACAAATTTAGAGTAAATTATAAGAAAAAAACTGACTTGTGGACATCAATAATAAAAAACTTATTCATTTTTCCACATTTAAGACAGTTTAATCTTTAACTGTCCCTAAGGTAAATAAAACAGTAACATCCAAATGAATAAAATTATGCTTTTTGAAAATCTATTCTTTAAACTTTATATACAAAAAATGATCAATTTTAAATCCCAGACGATCGCTTAATTATCCTATATATAAAAGCAAACTTGAATATGAAGAGTAAAGAAATGTATTTTAAAATCCATAGATGCATAAACAGAAATTATATGTAGTCTAACAATATTTTGATTATAAATTTACATTACTTTGATAATACTTTTTCACCGGAAAAAATAATTAAGAGTGGAACACCTATTTTGGATAATAAACATAGAGAGAGCATGAAGTTATAATATGTGGCAAGATTTTATGACAAAACTTCTAAGCAAATTTTCTTTCTTTTTTTATACATAAGGGAATCAATCCTATTTTCTTTGAAATATGTTTCCATATTTAACACATGAAAATTAAGTTTACACATGTATAAGAATACCTTAAAAATAATATATAATTATTTAAATGATATTAAATAACAATGGATTATTTAATAGTCATATAAAAATAAAATTTGTAAATTAAATAAAATAAACTGAAAAATATTGATTAACTGGATTGGGTATGATAATGATTAAATTTCTTTAAACAGAATATATTCACAACAAACAGGAAATATTTATTATCTTTATCTTGTACTGCAATGATTTTCTGCATTTTATCAAATCAAATTTTATTCATTTATATTTTATTGATAATTATAATAGATAATCCTATAAAGCAGACACACATTTTAAGTCATGAAATTGAAAAAAAAATCTTCAATTAAAAAAAATGTTTGTGATGGTTTAATTTGTTACTCTCAATTAATTTGTTACTAGTTTTGGAATATGACAGTTTATAACAATAGGATGTATGACTTTAAAGTAGACTACAAACTTCCAAATTCAAACTGAGAGTTCAACCCAAACTGATGAACCAAGGGCCAAAGCTTTAACTGTTGTGCTGTCAGTTAAATAATCAATACCAAGAAAATCATAAAAAAATTCATAACAGAAAACTTGTACACAATCAACAATATTTGCAATTACCCTCAGAGTTTGCATAGATTTCCAAGAATCAAATTCAAAGAGTTTTCCAGGAGTCAAATTAAAATTTTCTAAGTAGTATTAACATTCCTGTTAAATAATTTATTATTTTATTTTATAAATTGTTCTAAAAAATACACACATACCATTTTTTAATTATATTTGTAAATCATTGAATAAATTATTGCAAAAATTTAAAAGAAAATATTTTTCATTTGTTTAAGTTAGATTAATATTTAATGATTACATCAAAAGTTTTTAATAAATTTACAAATGTAACAGAAATTTTATTTAAATAATCAATATTTCTACATTACTGATGGGTAATTTTAGAGTTTTTAAAGTTATTTCTTAGATTTTATCTATTTATTGAGTATGCCAAGATGTGTATAACAAACTATTTTCAAATAAAGATTTCAAAATAAATACAACTATTGGATAAAGATTCAACAATGTGACTTTTTCCTCATTGTTTTTTTAAGAAAAGCAATTTTAAATTTTTTATCTATTTACATTCAGACTCTTAAAAACTATACAAATTCACATTCATATTCTATTTTTTTTAATCGCTCATTTATGTCTTCTTCCAAACACTTTATTTTGATTTCCAGTTCATCAATTTTTTCATGAAATGCTTTGTTCTGTCATCGATTGTCTTTTTTTTCCTGTTTTAATACATATAAACAAAATTTGTACTTTTACCTGGATCAGCAAAAAAAAAAAAAAAGTAAAAAGTAGGACTTTGCTAATTATTATATTGTTGACATATCCTATGTTTGCAACGTGATCTCCAATGATGCACTTAACCCTTGTTGATTAATTATTTAAATTTTCTACCATGAAAATTTTTTCTACCATTCATTTTCTACCCCCATTTTTTTTTTTTTTTTTTTTTTTTTTTTTTTTTTACAGAAAATCTACATTTAACAGACACTTGATTATGAGAGAGTAGGAAAGGAAATTAACTACTTTAAATAAGTAAGACCAACTAAACTAGAAATTAACTACTTTAAATACTAAAGAACTCAAAAAATTATATTTTGTAACAAAAAATAAATGAATCACTGCAAGTAAAAATTTCAGGAGTAATTTAGGATTTTGAAATCGAGCCTAAATTCCAACAGTTTCAAGGGTCTTAAGAAAAAAAAATTCCTAGGAATTTCAAGGAGTTTCCAGGGGTTATATGAAACCTGTCTGTTACATACATAGCTAGTTTATTATTATTATTATTATTATATGTGCATGTTATGTTTATAATACTAAATATGTATAACAAGTATACTTACATAAATACAGAGAGAAAGAAATATATTATCTTTTGAGAATTCATGATTTGCTAAGCAAGAAACATAAATGTTTTTTTTTTATTTGGAATAAAATATAATTTTAAAAATAAATTATCATGCTAAGTATAAAAGATATTAATAGTACAAATTATACTATACTTTCCCAATGCATACAACAATATTATAGTATAATTTATGCAAATTTATTTTTGCAAAGCCCTATATAATTTGTTCCATTACAAATTATATTAAGATTTTATTTTTATTATTTTACATTATTTAAAAAACACAAACACAAAACACAGTTTAATTAGTACTTTATAATTTATGATAAGGAGTAGTTTACCATTTGAATAGTTGTCATATACTTTTTCCACCACAAGTACTTATACATGTGAGGGCCAAGAGCAGCTAAACCATAATAAATGTACATCAAAATATGAACAAAGCTATTCAAAAAGGCAAAAAATGTACTGTGTCCACCTAAAATAAGACATTAAAATTAATCTTAATGAGATATTAATAATATACATGATATATATAAAATATACAATGCACAGTAATTCTGACAAAATAGTATAGACATTAATAAGCGATAGCAAACAACCATTATACATTAGAGAAAGTAAAAGCTAAGTAAAATAATAAAAAAATAGCTATCTGAAAATGTGAAAACGCATTCATGTTATAAATTATTGGAAGAAAAAGAACAGTGTGCAAATTTAATTAGGTAAAGAATAGTTAAATAAAATAACCTTATGATGAATAAAATTTCTCCATAATAATCTCATGAAGATATCTGATTTTTAACTGTTATACCTTGTATATATACAAAGTAATGACAAATTTATGTAATATTAAAAAATGAATGCATGAATTTCTAGATTAAAGAAGTAGCAAATAAATATCACAAAGGAACGCATCTGTAAAAAAAAGTGTTCCCCCCCCTTTCTCATTTCCTTACAAACGGTTGCTTAATCTAAATAAAATAATAGCAATATTTTTTAAAAAATGAAACCTGAAAAATTAGTAAAATTTCTTTATTAGTTCAGTAGTAAACCCAGCTCTAATTTAAAAAGAAATAAATAAAATTCTTTCATTATCCTAATATTAAAATAAATGTCAAAAGATTTTTTTAAAAAAATTCATCTAAAATGGCATAAAAAAAAAAAGATGGAATAAGTGTAAACTTTCTTGAATTTTAAAATATTAAAAAAAATATGGAGTATGCAAAATAAATGAAACATTTATTTAAGAAAATATAATAAACACAAAATATTTCATAAGAAAAATAAAAAAAGTTGGTTGAAGGTGGAAACTATATTCTTTCTTATATCATTGAAACAAACATGCAAAAATAAAAAGACACATGAATTTTAATAGAAAGTAAACTTAAGCAAGACTTTAAATCACATCTATTTAACTTTAACACACATAAAAGTGCAAGAATATATTTGGTGACATTTAAGTATTGCATAAGTATCATTAAAGGGAGGATAGATATATCTTTTCACTTATTTTGGTTGTTAAGAGGTAGTCTAAACTATGCTAGGGTAAGATTCATGGAATAATTTAGATATTAAAATATTGGCTCAATATTCTTTCCAATACTTGAAATGAGTTGCTATTTGTAAATTCTCTTACTTTCAGCACAGCTCACGAATAAAGTTCAGGACAAACCCCTGACTCTTGAGCATAATTCCAATTATCAATATTCTTATTAATAATTATATAACAAAATAATATTCATGAAATGATTTGATGCCTCCCCTTTTAATCTTAAATTGGTGTCCAATTTGCTTTTTTTTTTTTATCAAAGCAAAACATTTTACTAAATCCAACTTCAAGAAAATATACATTTTCAGCCCTTGAACATTCTTTTAGCACTGTACTGTTTAAGAGTTGCAGCAAATTTTAAAGTAATGTTGTACTCTTCCAAAGGTTTTATATACATGATAAAAATAATTTAGTTCTTTTTAGTTAAAAATTCAATAATATGCATTTTAATTTTCTATCCTTCATTTATATATATTCTCTCTTTATAGCACTTTTCAATTTTTTTTTATAAAATATGTTTTGTATTTAAATAGGAAATATGCAAACACAATGTTGTTACAATGAACTTGAAACAAATGTCTTTTGCCTTCTATCAACTCACTCCATCAGCCAAGATTCCATGTAACTAAAAGGTTATATATATCTTGAATTGTTCAAAATACAACTTCTTGATTCATTATTCAAGGTAATTTTAATGAATTTAATAACTTTAATTACAAAAACTATAATTTATATACATCTCATTTCCTTAGTTTGTAATTTTAATTTCTTGTCTTTCTTGCAATGAAATCGCATATTTCTAAACAAAACTTTCATAAAGTTTTAAAAAAGTTATGAATTGACAAACCTAAATACATACAGAACCAAATGAATGAACACTGTAAATCATCTAAGATTACATTCAAAATTGATAAAGTTTTGTAACTTTTCTTGTAATAAAAAAAAATAAGAAAGAATTCTATATTAAATTTTTTTCAAACATACCTTTATTTACATATAAAACTGGTATCTGAAAACAATTTCTATGAAAAATTTAAACTCTTTGCATTAATAAAAAAGCAAGTTTCTATATACTGCACCAAGTATCCATTGTACCAAAAATATTATGCACGATATCAATATAAATTTTTTTCAGAGTTTTTGAGCAAATACAAATTAAAGTAAGTTGATAAAAGCAATTTCAGATTTTGATTTCATATGATGAAACACTAATATTTTTATTATAAAGCTTAAATATTTAGAACACATTCTGTTTTCTTATTACCACATTTCTGGATCTAGTATTGAGAGTTTGTATATAGTAAATTTGTAGGCTCAATTATATACTCAGAAGGGAATTTGGTTTGTTTCCTGTGATGGTTACTTTCTTCACATGAGAACTAAACCATATACATGGAGTTGGTGTGCAGAAGATGTCATAGCCTCACAATTGATTTTTAATTATTTATTTTATAAGCAGTATATCAAGGCTGTTATTTCCATTGTTAAGCATAACATAACTGCTTAAATAAAAACACTTCTTACAGTAATGAAATAAATTGATTTGACCTTTTTACAATTAAAACATTTATTAACAATTTAAAAAATTTCACAAGTTTAATAATTTTAACTAAAATATTTTTATTATTGAATATCTCAAATGCATTCTGATTATTAATCTTAGGCATTAAATACACAATTTTATTAATTTATATTGAAGATTTTAATTTGGCATTTATATTTTTCAATTCATTAATTTGAATTCCCATTAACATCTCTCATACTTACAATTTCTGGAAGTCAAACTATTTGAATGGAGAAAAATAATGAAATAAATGAACAGCATTATATTGCTGTTCATAAATTTGCCATTTCAAATATTCTATTTTTGTTTTGAAAAATTATAAGAAATAAATACTTTATTACTTAATAATATTTATTAATAAATAACAAAATATCACACGTCAGTATAAGGAATTTTTTTCCATAAATATTCTCATTTGGATATTTTTATAGCACTTATTTATTCATATTGTACCAAGCTTCGGGATTCGTGTTGATTGAGAGTTGTATAAAACAGCCACTTAATGAACACAAGACTTTTATTCGTATAAATTCCACTAGCTGTACCAGCTGTAACAATCACAATTATACAGCTACAATTCGTCAGATACAATAAATAACAGCTTTCTATCACACGTCTTAAATACCACAGACAGAGAACAACTTCTCTAGACTAGCAGTCACGGCTAACTGTCTTTACAAAACTCTCTGACATCTATGTCGGGCTGCAGTATTTTTACCTGACTTGGTGGAGAAATCTACCAGTTTCACCAAGATTCTGAAAGCTTCTAGGCTATCTCGCTAAATATTGGACCTAGAACTTAGGTTTCCAAAAGTACTTATTTCTCGCCAAGTTTTCACGCCAAAACATCGCCAAGTCACCAAATCATTAGAAAACCCGTTTTTAACGTATAACAGAACTAAATACCACAATTTTTGCTCAAAATTTCAGTATTTCCGATCTGTCTGAGATATTTTAAAACAAATTCAATAATTATTTATAAATTTGTAACAATATATTATTGGTTATATGTTAATAGTAGAACTGACTAGGGAACAATTAAAAGCAATAAAAACTTTCCTTCCTTATTATAAATATATAAAATTATACTATTGACTGTTAGATAGTTTTATTTTACAACACAAATTTGTTTTGTGCAGTTTATTGTCATAATATTTTGCTTCCCTTTCTTACAAAAACAATAACTTAAACTATTTCCACTGTTATAAATTGTTTTCACAAGTTTTATTCAGAAGAATCCCAATAACTAAGGTTAATTTAAACTTTTTGTTTTATTTACATATAAACATACTGTAAGATTGATTTTTCTAAAGTTTAGATAGTTTCAATAATTACTTTTAGAATCGTTCTTTGATTTCTTGATAATTAAAAAGTAGTAAATGAAAAATACTGGACAAAATTGCTTTTTATTTTAACGATTCATTTTATTCCTAATTAAAAAATAAAGTTCCAATAAAATACTACTTTGTTTTACCAATCCTTAAAATTAATAATTTTTTTATATTCTTATATTAAAATTATCAGATCCTACATATGAGCAATCATTGCTTCAGATAGGCTCGCTTATAACAGATAAACAATGTTAATAATTTTGACAGGTGAATGATTACTTTAAATAGCTTTAACCCTTTCTAATAAGGTATTTTTTGTAAATTGTTAATTTCTATCATTTAATAGATGTGGCATTATAGTTTATAAAATAATCAAATTACATTAATGATTATAAATAATACATTTACATTTTTAATTAAAAAATGCTTATTAATTGAATCTATTATTAAAGTACTTAAAATGGGAAAGGATAATTGAAGTCCTTATTTAATTATGACAGAAGATATGAAGCTTTTGTTTACTTTTTCTCACATGCGGTGGGAAAGGATAATATATCAAAAATATGCTTACATAAATACTTAATACCCTTAAGCGAAATGTACAAAAAAAAAAAAATCAAAGTACTTTAACTGAAAATTATAATTGAGATTTGAAACTATATCATTTTCTTAATAACAATACACATATAAATGACAATTCATTACAATTAATGTTATATTCATCAACTATTACTTAACTGTGGATTAATATTGGACAGAAAAAATATTTTACCTGGGGTAAATTTGACTCCAAACCAAACACTCATAGGCATTATTCCATGATGAACTACATGGAGAGTAGATACTTGGTTGAATTTCTTTCTTACAACAAAAAATATCTGAGAGGGAAAAAAAAATCAAAATTCAGAAAAAAAACTAATATTTCAATTTTTTTAGTTCTGGTCTATATTTTACAAAAATAATTAGTTAATAAAATAAGAGATGCAACCATACCAGTAGCTTCAGTTAAAATGAAGTTTTCTTAACTTACCTTTATTTCTCTATTTTCAAATTAGAAAATTTATACATGAGAATGAAATTATCAGAATAGTCAACACTATAACAATGAATAAAAGCATACGAATGATAGAGATCGGGAAAAAGATATTTTACACAAACACACACACATATATATATATATATTATAAATTTAATATTAAAAAAAATAGAGATCACTTTTATAAAAACATAGATAGTTCTTAATTTAATATAATCAGAAAGTACAATGAGAAAATATAGTTTAAAAACAATGCACAAAAAAAGTTTATAAATGAAATAAAACAATTTTTTCACTTTATTAAATATAAAGGACATATCAGCATATAGGAAGATTAATAATTGAGATTTAAGTCGCATATCAATTTAAATCTAAAGTTAACAAAATATAGAAGTTTAACATTTCAAGTAATATTATATTATGAGATTTTCTTCTTCATAGTAAGTTTATTTAAGAATTTGAAAATTCATTTAATGATAAATTACGATTCATCAATATTAACATTTTGATATTTCTTATCAGTCAATCATCACTATCTTGACTATAAATTTAAGATGGAAGAAATGTCAAAGTATTAATCATACATAAAAATAATTCCCAATCATTTGCCCTAAAAAGTTAATTATGGTTATGCGATTGTAACAGGTTTCCTTACTTTGAATTTTACTTCATCAACATCTTAAGACCTGATATTCTTTACTGTGCAGTAGTTTGGGACATTTTTGAAAACTGAATGATTTATATACAGACATTAAGACAATCAAATAAAAAAATGCTAAAATATTTTTCATTTTTTATTTGAACGTTTTGTTTCATTTCATTTGTTTTACTTCATTTTTTATTTGAGTACATATTAAATATATGCTTTATGTATAAAGTAAGGAATATAATTGAATGAGCAGCAAATTTTTCTCATGAAAAAACAAGAGCAAATTATTCAATGTTTCAAAGCCTAATAAGTTCATTAATATTCTTTTTGCCAGCAATTTATGGTACTATTCTATTTTGCCAGTACAAATTTAATTATATTGACATTTTTGGAGACAATTCATGTAAGATAAGCAACTTTATCCCCTAAATTTAATAAATGAGGTAAATAGGAATAAGTGTGTTGGCACAATAAATCATTGAAAGAAAAAAATCACACATCAGTTAATTTTGTGAAAGAATATATTCTTTCTTTAAAAAAATGAAAGAAAAAGCAAGCATAGGGTTTTTTTACAGTTAAACACAGTTATTTGTAATATTATTGAACAAAAATAAGTAATAAAATTTGTTATTTGTAATATTATTCATTATTATTGAATTTATTTTTTTATTATTGTATTTTTAATATTATTGCAGCTATTTGTAATATTATTGAGCAAAAATAAGTAATAAAAATTGTTATATAAAAATATGTGCTGCAAAATTAGCTTCAAAACACTGACTGTGATGAATGAAGACCGCGAATTCAAGATAAAAACCATAAAAAAATGAATACAACATAACCTTTGCAATTTTACTTTAATAAAGTTAAAGGAACTTGAAAAATTTATACATTCATTAAAATATACACTTTCTGCATCTTACTAAAAGAAAATTAATTCACATAGAATATATTCAAACATAAAAAAAATCCTAGCAACTGTTAATGAAAATTGAATATTGTGCTTCTTCCTATTAATACATGCCAATTAGAGTGAGTGTTTGGAAGCTTACCAGGTTTCCTCCCTAGCGACATGTGAATACGATTTCCTATCTATGAAGTCCTTCCATACGATAATTAAGCAATAGACATTAAAAAGCTTTACATAAATTTTAGGTCGTTAACAACCCAGTGTACATTAACAAAAAATTAATTTTGGAGTAGGCAAGGCATTAGTTTTAAGATTTATAAGAGATTGTAAACAAATTTTGCAATTATTTAAATAATAATATTTTATGAATGATTTTATAATATTGAAATATCTAAATAAAATTCTATTAATTAATGTAACTATAAAAAATTTAAATATTCCTTGTTGATTTAAGCAAATCATAAAGTGGATGTCTTGTCTTTTCTCTTTTGTTTTTTCTTCTGTTCTATTTTCAATGTGTTCAATTTTGGAAGCAATATTGCTAAAGATTAAAATTTTGAAAACTCTTACAAATGGAAAAAATTACAATTAAAAAATTCTTTTTTTCTAATTGGTAAAAATCATGAATGGATTTTTGTCATTGCTGACAATACTCAAACATTTGATGGTGAACTTTGCGTTGTTTGTTGCTGCCCGAAGAATATAATTTGTAGACAGGCATCAAATTCGTCGACAAGTTGGACTTCTAACGAACTTTTTAATACGATGTGATACAGATAAAAGAAAAAACTACTTAATGATTAACAATACTAGATAAAAAAAGGTTGCTGTGTTGCATCAGCATACTTTTCAGCACCTAGCCCAGAGTTGTGCTCTTCCAGTTATAGGAAGCAGCTAAGAGTTTATATAATTTATTTATTATTATATAAATAAAGATATATTATAAATAAAAATATATTAAATTATAAATAAAGCTAAGAGTCTTTATAATTTAGAAGCAATATTAAGCAGAAGACCCCTTGATACTTGACCAGCCAGCCCCAGAAGTATCATTTTACTTGGAGGATATTCATCCATGACATATTTCAAATATTGCAGCCAACTTGAATAAACACAATGGATCCTTTGTTAAGCTGTGATTTGAATTCATTACTAATAACAAGAAGAACATCCTAACTAACCAAGCCACCGGGCGTAAATAAAAAAGGTAACAAAAAGTTAAATTTTGTAATGTTTACAGAAAATATTCTTGTGACACTAGTGTAGAAAAAATTCAAATATCAATCATATGCACTGCCCAACTTTTATTAAATTTTTATAGTGCTTAATTATCTCATTCCATAATAAGTGTTATTGAGTAATAATATATTGATTGTTAACAAGTTTAAAAACATATATAGTAACTTATATGTTTTATTAATTAATTATATGTTTAATTAATATTAATTAATTATTTAGCTCTTTTGCAACATTGAATTAACCCTACTGTACATATGTATATTTTCTTTTAATGGTTCTACTTATAATTGTATATATTAGAAAACAAGGAAATGTGCACACACAAAAGTCATAAATTTGGAACTAAATGAACAGATTGCATAAAAAGTTTTAACATCACATAATAATAGCAAAAAAATGCTTTTCCTTTCATTGAAAATAAGCATTCACATTAATCATTCACAATATTTAGAAATATACAAGGAAACTGTAATACACAGCAATAGTCAAATCAATTTCAGAATTTTGGAAAAATAAATTAGACTGAAGAAAAGGAAAATAGAAAAAGGTAAAAAGCTCCAGAAAAGGAAAGGTACCAGCAGAAAAATGATGAGAATGACATGTCAATTAGGTTCAGAGCATTCTTTTGGAAATTCATGAATGTCCAGAAGTTGGTGCTGAAGAAATAGGAGAGTGAATTAGGAGTCAAACATTAGATTTCCAGTTGCAAATGATATTTATTGAAAGTGCCAATGAAAAAGATGACCTTAGTCTCCAAATTGAAGCAAACACAGGGCTATCAGGGCTAGTGAAACATTTGCTCGATTTGAAGTGGATAAAACATTAACCCAAGTGTGAGCACATGCAAGTTCTCACTCAAATGGATGCACAACTGGTTTATTTAAAAAACAGATGAAGGCAGGGAAAGAACATACTCTGGCTAAGATATTCAGCACAAACAATGAATTTTACTAATGGCAGATGTATATAGATACTGTATTAGAGTATAACAATTGTAAATACCTTAACATTTAAAAGTGTTGTGTCTCCTCCCATTAAATTCTCTTTTTTTAAAAAAAAAAATGCCTGATTTATTCTAACCTTTTCAACATACAATAATGGAAAAATTTAAAATAAATTTCAATCCCAATCAAAAAAATCCAACAAACATCAGAATTTGCAATGATCTAAATAGAGTTCAGTGTCAATTGATTTAAATAACTAGAGTACTACTGTATTTCTAACAGCTAAGGAATAATAACTACAAATGTTAATACATATGGTATGAAAACTTATCAAATTACTTTTCAATGTTATAAGCAAAATGAATTAGTTTATCCTCATGCCAACTACCATATCATAAATATAGGTTACTCAATTTCACAATGATCAATTTTCTTTAAAAAAACGAGTTTAAACATCTCAATTACCAACACATATACTAGAAGAAAGAAAAATAATCCAAATGCATTTAAAGATACTTGTAAATACTAATTTTCAAAGTGAAAAAAAATTTTTTCTACTCCAGTTTGCAATTCTCAAAGAAATAAAAAAATGTTTTATTTGCATAAAATCATTTAATAATGGAACTATAAGTAAACTTTAATGATTATAACAAAATGCATACCAGCAATCTATATTAAGTTCTATGTTTAACAGTTCATTTATAAATTAAATCCTACAGTGTAAAAAAAGCAACAAAGAAATTTTCAGAAAATATAAAAATAATAAATGTATATAATGAAAAATGAGAATATGCACATAATGTGTTTAGTGAAAATTTTAAATTTAATATATTTTTATGTATTCAAATTTAAGTGGAATGGAAAATTGCTTAATATACAGCAATTAAGAAATTCAAAAGATAACATTCATTAGAAATTTATACTCACAGTATCAAAAAATTCTATGAATTTCGATATATAAAACCACCAACATACATGCGCCATCTGAAAGTAAATTAAATTTATAAAGCCAAAATAGTCATTTGATTTGTAGCAGTATAGATTTTTTTTAGTTTTTTTCAATGGAATTGTAAAACATTTACAATCCTTTACTATTTTTAATGATTGAAAAAAATTAGACTTCATATTTTATAATATTGATAGACAATTTATATAATTCAGTATTTTTCTAATTGCAAACTAAATTAAATTGATAATTGTCATTAAATAGTTTAAAAATATTAGATTATCAAACTGTATTAAAAATATTTTTAAAAGCAAATTTATGAAACACAATATTATACATATAATAATATGCTCTTATATCAATTAGAAGTATATAAAAAAAATGTGTGTAACAAACTAAAAAATAATCTTAAATCTCCACCAACCAAGAATATTTAAGAAATTATTAACATATAAATTTTTCATGTGATTTTCTTTTAAATGATTATTATAAATTAAATAGAAAAAATTTTATATGTGATAAAATAAATGCATGGAAATAAATCACAATCAAATTATCATAAAATTAAATAATCAAGGAATAAAATTACAAGAATGAAAAACTGAAATAAATGTAAAAAAATAGTTAATAGTAAAGTGAAAAAAATACAAAGTGAAACAAAGTAAAAAGAATAGTAAAAATAGTAGAAATGAATGAATAATGTGCAATAGATCAGGTAATCATAGAAAATTTACAATCCAATGAAGTGTGCAGATGTCACTCCTAGTTTAAATACTTATACATAATACAGACTAGATCATACAAGACATTTAATGCTTTTAGTTTTACCTAAAAAGTTTCTACAAAAGGAAAAAGATGTCCAATTTTTTTTTTTCAAATAGAATTTGAAAAAAAAAAATTGCCATACAGCATAAAGGCTTGGTTTCATTAAGCCTGGATTAAGAATAAAATCACAAAAAGTCTCAACACCATATAATTTTGGAGCCAGTTTAAATTATCGCATAAGAAGTCACAAATATTAAAATTAGCATTTAATATTGTTTTGATTAAATTTGAAAATTATATAAATACCATATATATAAATACCATACATATATATATATACACACATATATATATATATATATATATAATACCTTGTATTTATACATGTATATGTATGAGTTGATAAATATTTTTGAAAGAGCCATCTGAATTATTTTGAAGTTTAAAATAGTAAAATTATTAAAAAAATTTCAAATTATTAAAAAATGATAGATAATTTTCACAAAGAAAGAACTTTAAACTGAAAATGTGTGTGGAATATTGCAAAGAAAAAAAGGAATACAACCACAAATCTGTTTTTCTATGTTTGTGAATCAAAATCACAAGAAATATCACTCTTTCTACCTATTTAGAAAAATATCACTTTAATTTATGTCCCTAATTAATTCCTTCATCATTTGAGTAATATATTAATTAACACTTTGTCGTCATAATGATCTGGAACCATTGCTTCCTTAAATAGGCAATGTATATCTGAAAGCAACTATATCAAAACTGGTAATAAAAACCCTCAAGGAATTCCTATGGTAGTGAAAGCAAAAATAGAAGGTATTAAGTTTTTTGCCATGCAAAATGATCATTTTTCCCAAATTAAGTCTAATTAGATCCACAATTTAAAGCTGATTTTGAAACACCACAAACATCAAAACCTAAGGTGGGATTCAAACATACAAAATGTTGAATCAATGGCTAGAATACTAAACATTTTCATTAAAGTGAGGAATAAAATATAAAAAAGGTAATAAAAAAAAACTGAAAGTGAATAGCCATAAAACTAAGTACAATTTAAATATATAGGACACAGAATGTCATTAGTGATAACTGGAAATCATTTCAAATTAAAATGTAAATAACTATCATCCATCCCTTAAACTCATTCCCCAGCAATATGAGGATGCTTTCATCTGTTATGCTGATGCAACTACCACTCAGGGGTATATAGGGCGAGCTACTTTGAGTATATAGAGGCTGGCTAGAACTGGTGAATTATACTACCCATTACTAAGTCATCACTCTATGGACTTAGTAATGGGTAGTATAATAAGGTTCCAAAACTTTATTTATTCTACATGGAAAAAACTAAATTTTTATTTCTCTTGCTTTTATTGACACTTGCAAAAGCAACAAATGTCAGAACTGAGAACAAATTATTTTACTGTCAAAAAAAAAAGAAGAAGAAGGTAGCTTTAAATCAGTTTTTCCTTTTCTTGTAAAAAAAAAAGAAAAAAAAGAGTATACCAGGGACTGTTGGGGAAGGTATTTTATAAGTTGTGCTCTGGTAACTTTTTCATAGAGGTCAAAATTAATATTCAAGCAACTAACTTTGGTAACATGCAGATTATGGCTAACTTTGAAGTATAACAATCATGTCTCATGGTAGTCTCAATTTTTCTAAAGACATAATCTCTGATGGGGATTTGTTGAATAAGACAAGGGCAAAATTTTAGAAAATTTGTTAGTCAAAATGTCTGTGGAATGAAACACATGCCAATCAAAAAGGATGGTCAGTTCATTGGTACTAAGTATCTCATTGTGAATTTTACATTTCCAGACCTTCCAGACAACATTAAAGTTGTGTACATGTGATCAGCCAAATTCCAAATTCTTTACCATGTTCCCAATGTCAGCGTTTCTTACACTCAAAGAGCGCTTGCAGAAACAAACTGACTTGTGCCAGTGGTGCAGCAGTTGGCCACAAAAGTTCAAACTTTTCAACTAAGGAAGCATACGTCACTTGTAAAAAGTGACAACCCCACTAATTCTTAGAGTTGTCCTATATGGATGTTGAAAAAAGATTGTAACAATTAAAAATCTGTGTCATGACAACTGATTACTTCTCATACTTCTAAGCTGGATGTCCCTTATACTACAGCTCCTAAGGTCAACATTTCCAGAAGTACTCAAATAGAATTCTTTCTCCTTCATCATGTGAAGAAATGTTCCCAAATGAAATTCCCTTTTGAAATGTTCCTAAACATTTCAAAAGTCAAAATTTGAGAAATCTACAACTTTCTGCAAGAACTTTTGCAAAATCTAAAGCAAAGAAAGTTTTAAAATTAAAATTTGCAAAGGAAGATTCAAATAAATCATCCTTTTCTACCATAATACTTTCTCATGACTAAAAAATGAAGAGATTATTTTATAACCCTTAGACAATGATGTATCATTTAGGAATATAACAGAAGACTCGTCTTCCAGGTTTTAAATTTAAGCAATAACTTTTGTTTCTTTAAACTGCCATGGTTTGCATTCATACGTATATGGCATCAAGTCTCTAATTTCAGCTCATAACCCTATATGTTTTGAACTTCAAGAAACATTCCTAAAATTAACCATTAGTATTTAAATACTTTCAAAAAAGACTGTTGTGATGGTATTCGAATTTTTTATATCATTTTAAATCCAATGATTTCTTCAGCCCTGTCCATCCACTAAATGATACTCTAGAGAATATAGATAAGAGAATTCACACACTTCATCTGATTAAATTTGTAATTTATATTTACCACCACATAATGTCATCTGCCAAAAGGAGTTGGATGCATTCAATCATCAGCTGCTTACTGTATTTTTGTTGGTCGGTGACCATAGTTCTTTACGAGGAAGTGACGATATAAATTTTCATGGTCTTCTGGAGAAGTAGTTTATTTCTGATAACTGTCTATGTTTAATTAGTATTGATGAGAAAACTTATTGCCATATACTCACAGGAATTTTCTTGACTGGGCATTATTTACACAATTGGCAATTATTGATAATGAAATAGTTTTGATTGAGTGTATTGATGAAAAAATTTAATAAAGTCATAGAACAATCTTAAAAGCTGCTGACAATTCTATTCCTAAAAGTTGCTCCATTATAGGTTTCATGAAGTAATGAATGAAGTTATGGAAATTGTTTCAGAGATATAGTCCACTATGGAGAATCTCATTGCCTTTAAATGAGCAAAAGCACTAGATCCCAAACTGTTGCCAAAGAATGAATCTTGGTTTAACAATGTATCTAGTATTACATTTTCAACATCCAGTAAAAATATGTGAAGAAAAGTGAAAGCAGCAAATGGATTTTATAGAAAAACGCAAATATGCAGTACTTTTATGTGGAAAAATCATCTGATTTTCATTTTCCAAAAACATTAATATAGGGAAAAATAATTAATAATAGTTCCTGAACAAAACAGGATATCAGATTACAAGAATTGTGTATATTTTTAAACTGGAGCTTTTAGGCATATTTTAAGCAATAATATTCAAACAACATAATTCCATCTATATTTTTAGATATTGTATTTTTTTTTTTTTTTTTAAGAAAAAAATTACACTAATAACAGAAAACATTAGAAAATAAATTCCAGTTCTTATGAAAAAATGAATCAAATCATTGCTTATTTTATAATTAAAGATACTTTCAAGTTGAAATAAAAATCTGCAATCTTTTTCACAACATTGTGTATTTAAGGTCACATTATTTTGTCTAACTTTACATTGTAAGAAACAAGATACTACCAAATATTTTTGTATTATGCAATGAATTATAAATATATTTTTCTACACTATAAATAAAGAGAAAAGCTCTTTAGAAATATTTAATAATGCAAAAAAATGAAAATATTTATTAAATTTATACAAAAAAGTAATCTAATAAAGAAAGCTACAGAACAGTCTTGTTTTTACAAACCTATAATTTACAAACTCATCTCAATGAACTGAAAAATGTTTAATCCTAAAATCTGTTAGTGAATTTTTAACTCTATTTTCTCATTTACTCAAATAAGAAAAATTTTTTTTTAATTACAGATTTGAAATCAAATACAACAGACACTTATTTTTATGAACCACTAATTTACAAATATTAACGATTTTACAAACTAATTTATGGTTTCCTAAAAGGGTTACAAAGAAGCATAATTTTAATTATTATTTACAAAATAAAATTTGAAAAATCTTTTTCACAAACTGTTTTATGTACTCTTCATTTTCATTTACTTTTATTATTTTTTTAAAAATTTTATGGTTGAGAAACTTGGATTGAGTTTTTTATCAGATCCTTTATAATCTAGATAACCATATTGCTGAAATTTGGAATTTTTTTTTATGGAAACCCTGTGGAGTTTTTAGAGAATAAACTCCCATTTTACAGCCAATGCATCAGAATGTTATCAATTGCTCCTAGTGTAAATATTGTCTCAACTCTGGCAGGAAAATGATAATGGCTTAGAATTATCCCATGAAATTGACAAATACATTACGTTTAAATCCCAATCTAATCACAAAATGATATTGTAGAAAAAAAGAAATCTAGATTATTTTGTCAAAGAGGCTTTATTAAAGAAACTAGCATAACTAAAAGAAGCCAATAATATTTACTGACAACTTGATTGAAGACAAGTTATTCACCCATGAGCTTTGATGAAGAAACACAAAGTTGAATTTTTATTACAGTGCGACTAAGATGTATTTTATATCAAATATAGTATTGGAGACTTTAGTGACTAAGAACATAATGAATGAAAATGGAACATAAAATGTCAAATATTAACAAAAAGAAAATGATATGTTGAGAGCATCTGTCAAAGAAACAGATTAATGGTTAGTACTTGGTAAAAAGCAAAATGCTTTCCTACCTCAAAAAAATGAAAAATATGAATTTTAAAATTTTGGTTTTGAATAATAATGACTAAATGATTACTTCTCTTGATTTTTCATTAATAAATCAAAAGAATTTTTTTAAGTACAAGTTTAACTTTCAACATTTTTTATTTTTCCCCTTGTTTTGCATGTTCTTTATCATTCATAGAAAGCACTAAGGTTAAAAAAAAAAATTTTTTTTAATTAATTTTAAATCTGACTCTTACTTTATGAACATTCAATTTAGAAAACTATTTACTAGTTCTTAAATGTTCATAAAAACAACCATCTGCTATACTTTGATGTAAATATTTTATTTTTATTAGATGTTCCAATATATGCTAAAGGGTAATTCATTAGCACTTTTGCTAACTTTTAACATTATTACAGATAATTTGCTAATATGCATAAAATTAAAATTTTAAATCAATTAAAATAGTTTGCATCAACTTATAAGCTAATCAATGATATTACTTACACCAAGAGATTCTGGGCTATTCGAGTAATCAACAGGTTGACACAAAAAACTATATGATCCAAACCAACCATAAATTCCAAACTGAAATAAATAAGATACACCTGATAAAATTGATAATTCTCAAGCAATCAATGCATCTTCATTAAATATTAGCAATAAAATTTATTTGAATTATTAGAAAAGGGCAAAACAATGTCTTACATTTTGTTACATACATTGCCTAATATGTATGCCTCTAATATCTAAAATTTTTCTCAAGAAGTACTTTTTTGGAAAAATAATCTACAAACAACTTCAATTTTCCTATGATGGCACACAATAATTTTAGCATTTATAAAAGGAGAATAAACTATCATCACATTTTTAAAATCAATTCTAAGTCAGTGAAAAATAAAACTAAAAATGGATGAATTGAAATTAAATCCAATAAAAACAGTGAAAACAAAAATAAAAATACTAGATATGAAATAAATTTCAGAAAAATAAGAAATTTGAAGTAAAAAAATCATAAAATATGAAAAAAATACTTAATATCAAAACTTTGTAAAGTGACATGAAAATTTAATAGATAATGATATGAATTATTTCAATTAATATGAAACATTTCAGATGCAAAACTAGATTCACAGAAATACATAGAAAATATAATTGGTTACTTAATGGATATACACTCTTGTAATTAACCTGATAAAAAAAATTAAGAGAGAAAGAGGGAGGGAGAATCATTTTCAACTAATTGTAATTGCTGTTAACTGAATTTAATAACAAATCTTAATGACAAAATGTTAAATAAAATACTTAAGTAAAAAAAAATAAAATACTTCAATATTATGCCTAAAGTAACACATAGTTAATGCAAATTCATATGAAATGAAGATAATTAAATGAATTAATAAAACTATAGCTAAATTTGATTATTTTATATAGCCAATAAGAAAATAAATAGTTAAGTATTTCTATAAAAATGATCCAACACTTGACAGTAACTATAAATCAGATTTAAACTATAACAAAATATTATACATAACAGAACATGCAAATATGTTTGAATAGCATTTTACTTATTATACAAAAATTATATGTATTGCATTTAAAATGGTCTATATTGGAGGATTGATCTATATTGGAATTTACAATTAAAATTGTCTATATTGATATTTATATGTTATAATGGGAATCATTTTCTGCTTTGGTAACACATTTGATTAATTAATAAATTCAGTAAAAATAGAACATCATACAAACAATAAAGTTCAAAGTATATTAGTAATTAGCAATTTTTTGCATGTGGCACAGTAATGAACAAGTTAAGAAATAAATGAAAGAAAGTCATAATGATGGACAATTAGATATGACATATACAGGAAAGTGTGACATATAAAAGAAACAGTAAATTTGTCCAGTGGGAGAAAATTTAAAATACTTACATAACATAAAAAAAAACCAACTACTACAAAAATTATTGTTTTAAAAGTTCATACATTTTCTACACCTCAAATTGTTTACAATGATTTTTTAACTAAAAATTATCCATAACAAAAAATCTATAAACATACTAATTTTAGGTATTTTAAACTATTTATATTTTAAGGCTGACTACAATGATTACAATATTGTTAATTATGCTAAATGTATTTACTGTATTTTTATATAGAATTTAATACTATTTTTTAATTAAAATAGTACATTAAATAATATAAATATTTAAAAATATAAAAAGTTGATAATATAAAATGGATAAAAAATATGATATTTATACTTTTGAAATAAATTGCTTAACTTTTTGATACAGTATTGAATTTGATAAACTTCTCCAGGAAAATCAAACTTTTAATTAATTTACAATGATCGAAAATATAGAGAATTTGATTATAGAATTTTTATTGATTTTATAATAATCTTTATATCAAATATTTTTTCATAACAATAAATTTTATTTTACAATTATAATAATAAATATACCTTTTTATCTAATTAATGAAATCAATTTCTTTTATGTTTAAATTTTGCATATAAAAATATGTTATTTCCCAAAATTTAAAATTTGATATTTGTAGTTTATTGCAACTATATTAAATATAATTAAACAAAATCAATTATAATTATTCTGAGTACCAGCAAAAGTTTGCCAAAAATATTATGACATCAATTTCATCTTTAATACATACATAACATAAAGTCAAAAATATTAATACTTGGAACATAAAAAGGAACATATACTTACATTATAAAATATATAAAAGCTAAAAAAAATCATTAAAAAATTATAGGTAGCCATTAACCACCGTATATCTAAAGGTTCTCTATTTTTCATCAAATTAGGACCTAAATATTTTACAACATATATGTATGAAAGGCATATTATAAGAGTGGGAAAAGGGCTCTGCATCATGGCCCAGTCTGCAACACGTGGATCTAAAAGAAAATAATATTCATTGTCAAAATTCCACTAAATAGGAAAATCGCAGAAAAACATTAGAAAATTACAAAAATAAAACATACAAATAAAATTTTACACATTTATAACATGCAAATAATAATTTATGCAAAATATTTAAAAATATTCATTTTCACTGATGAAATCCCTTGACAGGAAAGAAAAATATTGTCCTGGTAGATAACAAATGGCTTGAATTACTTATGAACAATCTAACAATTTATTTAACTTACACAACATTAAATATGAATATTTAAAAATGGTATACAGATATTAATATTTTTGAGTATATTTGAGTGCAATATAAATATCATTCCTTTATATTTTACACATGATGCTACTTTTTGTTATCATTTTAAATAGAAAGAAATTTCAAATATATAAAAAATTATACATTTTTATAACATAGTAAGTAAACTATTTGATACAAAAAATTTACATGATTAAAAATGAAATAAAGAATTTTGTAAATTTAGAGAAGTATTTGATGAATTTGATTGATAACTTTTTTAGAAATTATTCTATTTAAAAATATTGGAATTTTATAAGTAATTTTGAAAAATATTTTTAATATAAAAGTGCTTGAATTAAATTATTAGTTTTCTTGAAGAAGGATTAAAATAATTTGGGCATAAAATTAAAGAATTAAATTTACATGGGTTTATGATCAATGATAAGAAAAATGGTCTTACATGCTCAAAACCAAATGTAGGAGAGAGATGCATAATTGCAATAAACTTACTATTTGAACTGATGTTTCATTTAAAATACATATAAACAATATATTGATAACTTTAAATAAAAAAGCTGATATTTTAAAAGGTAATCATAAAAGATCAATAAAAAAAACTTTTTACATTATAAGAAAGATATTAAGCTAAAATTTCTTTATATTATTTAAAATTTTCAATCACAGAAATGAAAATTAATTATAACTACTTTCATAAATTATATTACAGTAACAATATTATATTACAGTATTATCTGTAACAATTATATTACAGAATTAATTAGAAACAAAATAAATAATGAAATTATTAATAGCAGATTATATTATTTCAATATATCTTGAATAAAAGCTAAAAAAAATCATTAAAAAATTATAGGTAGCCATTAACCACCGTATATCTAAAGGTTCTCTATTTTTCATCAAATTAGGACCTAAATATTTTACTACATATATGTATGAAAGGCGTTTAACAGGCGAAGACTGTTAAGATATATTTTACTACATATATCTTAACAGTCTTCGCCTGTTAAAGTCAGAATATTCAAGGTAATTCAACAGACATTCAAGTAAATTCTTAAAGAATTAGACACTGATTGCTAAAAAATATTAAAAATCTTGTATAATGTAAAATTCAGTTGCTCCACCAGATAAAAGAATATGTTTTAAAGTGCAACAATACTGTGCAATACTTACACTTAAATTTATAAATCATTTATTGAAGGTTTCAATAATTAAAAATATTGAATATATATTCCTAATAAGTAATTCAAAGTGTATATTGGCTTATATTTTATTATTAGAATTAAGAAAACTTAAATAATGAAAAGATGTTAATATTCAAAATTTCCAGACCTGAAATATAAAATTTGATGTCTTAATCTATAGAAATAAGAATAAATGGTTCTATACTTTGTATGATGTATCAGAAAGGTATACTTAATATATTTTAGAATGTTAGTCAAATATTCATTACATATTATAATATGTATAAGCAAATTACACTCATATTATACAAACAATTTAGAATTGTGTGTATATAAGGTGTAAGTTATAACATGCAAATATTTCTTGTGTAACATATCTATGCATGTTATGACTAGTTGGCTAACATTCTGCAGAATATTTCCTGCAATAAATTTCTTTGAAATTATGTATTTAATAAAATTTTATACTTAATATAAAACAAGAATTTTTCACTTATAAGACAAGCTAGAATAAATTCATTAAATTGCATATATTCATTAAGATAACATTCACAAGTTCTTTTTAAAATAAACAAAATTTTTTAAAAATTAACAAAAACAAATTTTGAACTCTAGTAAAAAAATTTAAACACAACTTGTTAGATTCGAATAATGATAAATATATATATATATATATATATATATATATATATATATATTTATATATATATATATATATATATATATATTTAAAAAACCATTTCACCATAATTTCGTCTTAATAAGAAAATAAATTTTGAACACTGGAAAAATATATGAACCAAATAATTTATTAAAATTTATTTATAATTCATAAAATCTAAATTCTATGATAAAATATATTCTTTTAATTAAAGATATAATCAAATTGAACATAAGGAATTCAATGTTTGGCGATGAAAGACAAGAGTAATGAAAGAAAAGTGATTTTGCGCCAACTTCAAAAGATTTATAAAAAATTGATAAAACTGTTAACAAAACTATTGTGAAAGGCATTAAATTATATTAAATAAACTAACCACTGAGCTGATATAAACCAATATCACTGACATTAATAAAAAAAACTAATAAGAATTTATTTACCGGCTCATTTACACTTCACTATTATTTTCAACAGAATATAATTGTAGATGAAATTTTTGCGGATAAACAAATAATCAAATCAGAACATTTTTTGGTAAATTTAAATCATCAGTAATATTTGTAAAATTTAATAATAAAAAAATTATTATTAATTAAAAACTTGGCAATTTCATATTACAGTGTAATTTCTAATCATATTCTAAACTAAATTCACCAAATTAGATACAATTTAAGTAATTCGTTTGATTGTAATTTAAATATCCCGGCTTTCACGGTTCAGTTAGTATTACACACGGAACTACATGAATCAGTAATGTACACACAGAAATCACTCTCACAAGGTTATTGGAGTAAAAAGAAAAAAATTCTACTATAGAGAAAGGCTTACCACCATATTCCAACGTCTCATTATAAAACTGGACCGCTCGATTCAACATTTCGGACTAGTGTTTGATACAGAAAGAACGATTTCAGTCACCGGTCAAAATAAAAACAAACTGAAAAGAGGAAAAAACCCTCGAAAATCGGCGATTTGCCGTCTTTAAAGACACCACACCTGACTAGCACGTCATGTATCAAAATCAAAACAAAAAAAAAACCAAAGTAACATCGCCGAAAGTGCAGCCAGCGCCACTCAGTGAGACGGCGTATTGTATCAATCAGGCGGCGGAAATTAAAGCTGTGTGGGATACAGAAGAATAAAGCAAAACACACACATATAAAATCGCAACAAGAGGGCGACAAATGATTGCTTATTTTTAATTTCATGATTTGTTCCATTTTTAAATCTTAGGAGGGTATATATTTTTCAAATGTCTGAATATTTAATTGTAATTAAAAAATTAAGTTTTCAATTTAATCGTTTGCTGTTTAATAAATTCTTTGTAAATGATGTTAAAAACATTTATAAATGAATATTATTTTTTCTATTAAATTACAATAAAAAGTAATTTATATTCGGAAATTTACTGCGCGAAAAAATTTTATTCTTTTACATTTATATTTTAAAAAAAATTAACCAATATAACGAAAATTATACAATAAATATACGATTTGACGAAAGAAAATACTCTTAAAAGTAAAAAATATAAAATAAAAAATTTGTATCATAAAAAAATTTAATAATCGAAATTATATATAAATCCTTAAAAATGATTTTCATTTCTTGAAGAGTAAATAAAAATAATTTAAATGATAAAATTAATATTATATACGACACATATTATAAAAAATATATTTAACGTATAATATTTCTTCTCTTCAAATAATGAAATTTTTTCTCTTATTCTTTCGAAACAACTATTTTTCTTTTTAATAAAAATTTCGTTCTCATATCACATGATAAAAATATATTTGAAAATTTTGCTACAATCATGAGTTATTCCAAATTTTATTCAATTGAATTCATCCGTAAAAGCAATAATAAAATAATGTCTGTTTTTTCACTGTCTAAATGCTAAAAAAAATTGTTACTACGGTTAAATATTTTTTTTTTAATTAAATTGCTCATCTGCTAGTTTAAAGTCAGCTGCAGGTAAATGCAAACAGATAGGAAATGAAGAATTAAGAATACAGATAACATTCTTTGTTTTTACCATTTTTAAGCCAAACATCTCTTTATTTAACAAAAGTACTTAAAAAGGTATCATTATGCATATAAATGTAATCAAATATCACGTTTCGTTTAATTTTTTTCTATTTCTATTTTCCTTTAATTTTTTTATATTAACAATTGTGATCAATGAAACATTAATTTTAAAAATTTAAACAGTTCCATTATAATTTTAGCTCAAGTTGCTCTTGCTTGAAAGGATACAAAAAAAAATAACTCATCACCAACATACTATTACCATTTCAAGTGCGTGTATGCGTGCGTCAAAGATTTTATTTGAAATCTAGTGTTTCATGTGTAACAATGATTTTTCTTAAATCTATCACCACTTTTTGTTTCACATTTGTATAGTTTCTTTATTAAACGTACTTTTTCTTTACATTTCAGAGACTTTCTGCAATAATATTGTAATTTTTTCAAATTAAAATAATTTTTTTGAATAATTAATATTAAAAAATTCAATAAAATGCTTAGAAGAATGTATGACGAAAATACAAATTATAAAATAATATTTCTTTATTTAAAAAAAGAAAATGCTTATCAGAACTTTGTTTTATCCACTGGAACAAACTTCAAATATTTGTATTGATTTATGGCATTCATTTGTATTGACCATACTTTATGAAATAAAAGAAATAATATTCTATATATTTTTACATAATTTTCAATTCCTAAAAAATTATCACCCAAGTATTATGTCTCTAATTCGTTTTTAAAGAATTTCATATATTGATAGGAAACGAAGTAAAAATATTTTTTAGGCTGTTTATTTTGATTTCATGTTTAAGAAGCTTGTTTATTTTCGAAACTAATTGTATTAGTTTTTTATCAATATTAATAGTATTTTTTACCTGTCACTTAATATGTATATAGATAGATGGATATATAGTATTAATCTGATTTATTTCCCCTATTTCTATGTATATAAATTTAAATAAGCATGTCAGATGAATCAAATATTAATTCTATACTTTCATAGATAGATTATATGATATTTTATTGCATTATCTTAATATTATGAATTATTTTTCTCTAAAATTAATTAAAAAATCTAATTGAATTCGTCAAATTTTATTAAATGTTTTCCTCATAAAAAAGTCATTTTTTAAATAAAATTTGTTGTACTTATTCATTTAATCAATTTCTAGGGAGAACTTAAGTTCAAGCAAAAGAAAAAGTAATGCGAAAATTAATATAAACCATCATATTTATCATATGGCCTTCACAAGAAACCTCATATGAATTTGTTTTTCTTTCTTTTCTTTTTTTTTTTTACAATAATAGTAATATTTGTAAGCATTTTTATGTGCTACTTTTTATAATATAGTTAAAATATCAATCATTAACATTCATCATTTTCAGCGAAAATTTTGTTTCGCATGCTCATCGAAAACAATTCTTATTCAACGGATTTAATATTCAAATATAAAGGATTGAAATGTATTTCTTCAATTAAATTTAAGTATCAATGAAATGTCGTTAATTGGTGTTAAGACAGTAAAACACTTGGATTTGATTATAGTCTCGGTCACATTTCGAACATTTTAATTTTCAGATTCCCAAGATATCCACAAACTATAATGTATATGAGTTGGAATTAAGCATCATCACGAGTATCCCTGTCCAATTAACTAGCCGAAAATTTGGAATTCGACACTAATATTATTGAATTTGTAATCCACATACTAATGAGGATAAAGTTTACTTAACGTTTTGAATTTCATAAACGTTGTGAATGTCATTAAAAGTGATTAATCTTAAAAAAAAATTCGTACTACTAAAATATAGGAAACCATATTCTGCAGTCATTTTCATTATATTTAGATATTTTTACCTGTTACATTACCTACGAACACACAGTTTAAGAAAAATGTCATTTAATACACATCACATGAAAACAAATATAAATATTAGATATTTATTTTAAAAAAATTAATTTTCGTTAAAAAAATTTATAATAGGAATATGAACAAAAAAAATACCTGGTTTTTCAATTGTTTATTAAAAATTTAAAAATTAATCCATTTATTGAAGACACGTCGTACGATAAAGTTTTAGACATATAAACGTATTTTCTCTTATCTCTTTTATGACATAATACAAATGTCATTCGTTAAGTAAAAAACAAGGAAGATAATTACTAAATAATCGTTTATTAATTAACTTTGCAAATATATATGGGAATCTAATTGTATTTATATTTTATCACCTCACACAATTATAGTGTTATTCTACCGAGGATTTATTAACATGAGTGAGTAAATCTAGTTTTTTTAAAATTAATTATAGAAATTTTTTATTTATTACAACATGCTAAATAAATTAATACATGGTACTTAATTTTATGTTTTAGATACTAATTTATTTTAAAACTTTTATTTGTTTTGCCATCTGTTACATTTTTAAATATATTGATGGTGTATTGAAATTATTGATTTGTTAAAATATTTTTCTATATTCTAAATTTAATAACATAATGTAAAATTCCGAGAAAACTAGTCTATTGTATTCCTCTTTTTGGTTTTGCCAGAATTTGTTGAAAGGAATTTCTTTTTAAAGAATTTTAAATGTAAACTTTAATTTCAATTGTAAATCAACAAATGTGATATGAATTTAGAGAAACAGTAGAATGTATATTATTTTTCCCTTATATAATTAAGATTGTTGACGTTATTTTATTTATGATGATAATATATATATATATATATATATATATAGATATAGATATAGATATATATATAGATAGATAGATAGATAGATATAGATAGATAGATAGATTTTTACAAAGAATATTAAAAAAAAAGAGAGATCATTATACGCTTCAAAATCAAAATACGTGATTTCTTTAAATTCTTTGTTGCTTAAGAAAATAATATGACATTTTTCCAAAAATAAATTTTTTTTTATTAAATAATTTCTATTTATCATTCTGTTTATAAATTATCTTCAGAAAAATTGCAATTATGTTTAAATATGTGTTAATTTCCAAAAACATTTTATATAAATTATACATATATATATACATACATATATATATATACATACATATATATATATACATACATACATACATACACAAAATATATTTTTAAAATCATTTTCTTTGTGAGAATTTTCCTGCATCCTTAATTAGCACATTTATTTTTAACATCTATTTTTTTTTTTTTTTTTTTTTCAAATTTTTAATTTAGTGGTCGAAAAACTTGGAATGATATTTTTACTAGAGTTTTGTAAAGCTTTCAAATTGCGAATAATTAACTCCACTACTGATGTTGAAATCCATGAGTGGTATAATTAATTTAGCAGTTAGGAATTTTCGAAGCGTTTCGCGTAGAATCTTTCCCAACTAACCTAACTTCCGCTTTGTAGAATCTACATCAAACTATAAATCAACAGGTTCAATTACAAATATCGTTAGGTATTCGTATAAGATGTGATCGTGGTTTGTAACTGCCTTAAGAAATTGACATTTTAGGCTCAATACACTTAAAAATGATGTCTAGGACATTTAGTTATACTTTATTAGAAAACCATTAATCAGAAGAAAGCCAAAAACATTTACCTGTCGATTTGAGTAAAGACAAATTGCTCACCCATAAATTTTGAGAAAGAAATCCATTCTGTTGTTTGAAATTTCTGTTCATGATTTTTTAAATGTCGATTCAGAAATAATTTGTACCTCTGATGTATTTAGTGATAAAATGATTGAGAATGAATCAAAATGTTGGGGGGTGTTGATAGCAAACAGAAAATGATATATACTGCGAGTTCTGCAAACGAAACAGTTAATTGTCTAAAATATTAACTTCTTTTTATTTTATTTTATTTTATTTATTTAGAAAAACAAAAATGAAATGCTTTCTTGACATTGAGAAAATGAAAAAGTTATGCTTAAAAATGTAGTTTTTGAACTGAAAAATGAAACTATTATTTTACAAGAGTTTTTTACTGTTTCCAAATATGAATTTTATTTTACTTTGCTTTTATTAGATGATAAGTATAATAGTTATTGTTCTCTATGAATTAACGATTGTTATTTTTTATCAGATAAAATATTTGTTTTGAGAGTTAGACTTATATAGTATTTGTACTCTTAAATTCCAATTTGTGTTTCCCAACTTATTAACTAAAACTCTTTATAAATTGAAAATGCATTATTACTCGGGTCAAATTATTATCCTTAATTCAGTCACATAAACTAAAAAGTATGCAAATAATGAAAAACAATTACTCATCAATGAGAAAATTCGTTTAAATGTTACCAATTTCAATACTTGATTTTTGACTTTGAATTAATGAAGGTATATTAGTTTTGTTGATTACGATACTTCAGTAACTATTTTGGAAGTTATATATGATTTGTGATGCTTTTCTGAATGAATTTCATACTTTTCTTGCAAGGCCAATTGGAAAGCGTTCCAGAGGTAGGCCCAAAATTTAGATGGATTGATTGTCTTGATAGGGACTTTAACACTATTGGAACATCTAATTGGAAAAGTGCTGCTGAGTACAGGCCAAGATGGAATAAGCTCATTGAGAAGGCCAGGACTCACACAGGGTTGTAGTGCCATTGTTGATTGATTGATTGATTGATAAGGCTGTCATTAGTCGAAGGAAATAGTCATCTTTAAATATGATCAATGCAGAAGTTCCTAACGTTCTTACTTCAGCAATGATTCTTTAAATTGAATTTATGGTTATGTAATTATTGGAATCATGGTTATGAAATCATGGTAATTTAAATCGAAATTATTGTACAGATACTATATTTCCCTCAAAAGAAACAATTTGATCTCTAAAATAAAGTTTAAAGATTGATAAATGAATGAAAACTCAGTTGAATTTTCATTTCTTTCATTCTGAAATGTTTATATACATTAGATACATCGTATAGCTAGATGACACATTTCCAAAAATCAGTTGAATTTCTCAACGGTATATTTTTTCAATGCATTCTAACTTAAAATTAAGTAAATAGCCTTATTTTATTTTTCAAAAATACTACAAGTATCATGTAAGAACCTTGTATTTTTTTTTAATTGAGAAAGGAAGAAATGTAGCCTTTTCAGATAAAATTATGCCAGAAAAGTAATGTGACTATGGAAAGCTAATAATAGTTATTGCGTTTTATCTAGGGGAAACTTCGAAACCTGATTATATTTAAGCAAAACTCATCAAAATCGTTTAAAAATTTTGTTACTGCAACCTGCAACTGTTTTGGTGATTCTCAATTTTCTAAATAATCACAGGCCAAAAAATTTTAGTTTATTCATTTAATTTTTTTTACAAAAACTGATATTTTTGTTTTATTTTATTTGTTATATATTTTTGTTTTATTTAGCATGTTAAAAATTTCCCAAATATCCTTTATTTAACAATAAAAATATTAAATGTTAGTTTTCAATTCCACTTTCTAAAACATAACCTATCAAGAATAAAAAATATTTCGTAATTTATTTTCATTCATTTTTCTGGAGACAATAATTTTGAGTTATGTGTTAGCATAAGAGTTCAACATTACAAGGAACTTATTTAGTAAATGGTGATTAATTAATTGATTTTCGAAAATTTTCCTTAGGTAATTTAGAAGTAGAAGAGGTTATTTTCATGCATAGGAAATAATGAGTTTATCTCAAAAATCATTTTGATGAAAAAGCTTATTTACAACAGCTAATTGGGTATCAATTTCTTCCTGGTATAAAGAAGCATATATTATCGATATATATTTATTGAAATTTCTCATTTACATAAGATGTTATCTGCTTATCACGATATAGTTCTTCTGCCAGAAACGGTCAGAAATACTTTGCTATGCAACTGTAAAGTGATGAGAAAACATTAAAGAATTATTAAATAACTTATTAAGCTAAAATTGAGATAATTATAACTTATAATCATAGATTATTTATTCGTTTACTGATAATGAACCTAAGAATTATAGTAAAAAAGAATATATCATGGATAATAACAAAATGCTGAAGTACCTCAGGCGTTCGCTTATACGCAAATCTGTCATTAAATAAGTATTCTTATCATTCAAGCATCAGAAAATCTTGATGTAGTCACTATGGTAACTACGACGTAGCAAATTCTCAAGTAAAGATAAGTTTATTCACAGATTTCTATGGTAACCACAGCTGTACGCATTTTACTTCAGAAGAGGGTTAGTGTAACATTCCTTGAAAATTTTGACAATAGAAACATGAGATAAGCATTATTCTTTAAGAAAAAAAAAATAATTCAAGTATAAGATTTTTGAAATTTGGAAAGAATAGAATCAGTAGTTTCCATATTTGGCTAAATCTTAAATTGAAGGATAAGATTTATAATTTATTAATTTTAGTAAATTATATTTTATACACTTTATTTTTAATACTATTTTCAATTAATAACTAATATATCATTTATGATTACTGCATTTATAAGTTTATTAAGAACTAAAAATGTAGCTTCTTACGAGCATATAAAAAGTTAATTCTATAATTTGACAGTTATTTAGATTTGTAAGCATAATTAAGCATAGAGGTATGTATGTGTGAGTTGTGTTGTTTAAAACAATATAAGTGCAGTAGAAAAAACATTAGAATCAGAAATGAAATTTGAATTCCTAACTAATTTTTGAAAATTTTCATCACATTTGAATGTTATGACATAAATTTAGTTTTTAAATCTTCACAACAATTACTTATGTCTTATTCATAAAATATGAAAAAGTTGTTTGTATAATTAGATACTGTTCCTTTCATCATATTATTTCATATATAAATTATTTATAGTCATTTTGTGTGAATTTTTGCTTTTATAATTTTAATTATTCTGAATGAAATTTTTGGATTCAATTTTATTAGTAATTATTTGTTGGATTTTAATCTTAGTTCTAGTTCTATTTTCAATTATTGTTAAGAAATTTTATTATTGTTAAGAAAGTTATTTTATTATTGTTAAGAAATTAACAAAACATCCTTTATAATTATAATCAATGTTCTGGTAGTTCGCCCAAACATTTTTCTTTATAAATGTGAAGTTACAATTTTTTCATATAAAGTGAAATCATTAACTTAAATGTTTCATTTGTAACTTTTTCCTGAATGTTGTCCCTTTAAAAGGAAATATTTCCGATAGTTTGAAGTTCTGTTCCATATGAGAATATTTTGTCCATAAAAAAAAATCAAATCCAATATTAATTTTTGATAGCTGATTGTTAAATGATTAAAATATGAATGCCACGAGATTTAAAGAAAAAGAATGAAGAAGAAATTAGTTCAATATATTTCCCAATTATTCAAATAAACTTCATTGCTGATTTTTGCTTCTTTTCAATAACATATCAAACTTTGAAAGCAAATTTGTTTGAAATAATATATAACGAGTGTCACACAGTTAATTTTTGCTTTCGTTAATTTAACAAATTTAAAATGAGTTTCTGAAATTTCAATAAATTTTAATTATCAAATCACGTCAAGTGAGTAACAAAAAGCAACCATTATTTGATATCTTCATCAAGAAAACTACAATTTTTGGTACATTAGATTCATAAACATAGAATGCAGTACTTTTTCTAATACTGTATACACGATTGCTCTTAAGGTTTTGCATGTATACATAAAATAATGTAATAAGTATAGAAATCGTCCACAACATGTTAGTTGATCTAAATTTTTAAACGTCATCAGTTGTCCTTTGGGAATTCCAAAAATTTCTTAAAAAATTTATTTTACTTTAATTACACCATTACTTAACTATAATATTATTCAAGAAGCTCAATCGTTGGGATGGATTCGGATAAATGTTTACTATTTTCACGAGATTAATTGGCTCCTTTTCTTATTTTGAAAGGAAAATTTTTATTAAATTGGAGTGCTTAATTGTAAGAGGCCTCGAAAGACCAAAAATTCTATAAGACCCGCTTCTCGTAAGACCAACAAAGTGAAGCCTTAAATCCAGCCGACAGTAACTGGGAAAGTGATCAAATTTTTTCTCATTGGTTGCTGAAGATCCGTAAATGGCGCACGTCTCTAAACTAATCTCTGACGTCCAAAGTCCTTCCGCTGGTGTGGTGAAGAGCGTGCCAGCTCAGAAATGTCCACATTCCCTGATCATAGTTCAAAATTTCGAGGCACTTGGTGATAAGCGAGTATTCTAAAACCAGTTAACCTTAAGGTATAGTCCAAGATTCACCTGGAACGTTATGTAAAATTATATATGGTGATAATCATTCTTAATATAATCGTAATTTGGTATTCCCTTATAGTCCTACTTTTATGTATTTTAAATGGAATTGCTTATCTGTTTCCATATGATAAAAAACTTTTTGCACATGCATATATATATATATATATATATATATATATATATATATATATATATATATATATATATATATATATATATATATTTCTTTAGATTAAGTTTGATTTTTAATCAATAAATTACAAGTACAACAAATGCATACTTATGCTTCAAGATCTAAGAACATACATTATTTATTTTAATATTTTATAAAATAAAATGTACAATTTTTTCATACATATTATTTATGCAATAGCTCTAAAAGAATGTATTGTTACCATAGCTTCAGTCTAATCTCCAAGACGTATTTATTTAGTCTTAACAAGGATCCATCTGTAAAAGTTAACAGTGATTTTAGCAATGATTTCAAAAAATGGTTTTAAAATCTACCTCTAATAGAATTTAATTTTTTTTTTTTTTGCATCAAATATGTATAAATTTATATTTATACATATTTGGATAAATTTATACGTATAAATTTATATTTATACATATTTGGAGTATACCAAATATGTAAAAATTTGTATAAATATGTATAAATTTATATATTATACATATACAAGAATTATAAAATGCCATATTTAGAGTGATTCTATTTCACATACCTAGCCATTCGTAAATTTTTTCACATGATGTTTTATTAAACCTCGTATTGCTATGTTTTTGTCTATTTTTTGCATAGGTTCGTAAATAAATCTTATAAATATAAACATTTAGAAATATCATACAAAATACGATTTTAAGCAGTATACCTTCAAAATATAGTTCAAAATAATATATTTTCGGAATATTCAGAACACACACATATACTTTAAATCTTGAAATGAATATTTCTTAGGCATTTCATTACAACATAACTTTATTAAAAAAAAGTTAATAAAGTAACGAAACAATTGTTGAGTTCAAATTAGTTCTATGATATATAAACTACATAAGATTTGACACGCCTGGAAGTTTAAAAAAACTTTTGTGAATTGAAGGATTAGATAATAGACAATTCTTTATCTAAAGCTTTTGGTGGACTTCAAACGAAGGATAAAAGCAAACGCGAGCATTACCTTATCTATATGAAAAGGTTCTGGAATGTTCTATATCAATATTCTTTTATAGTAAAGAATAGAGTCTATATTTTGCAACCTATATTTTTGAATTTTTTTTTCTTGATAGCTTGACATCTGTTTCTGCTGCAATGATGTAAGCTAATGTATATAAAAAAAAAACACATATCTAATGTATTTTTATTAGAAATATCTAAAACTTATTCTTTTTTTTGTCAGCATTTAGTTATTTCAAAATTTATGAATTTTTCAACATAGGCTTATATTTATTATATGATACATTTCATTTAAGAGACGATGGATATATTTTAGGAAAAATAATTTTTGTTTAGTATTATTCCTGCATATATAAAAAGATTCAAAACTGTAAAATTTCTTTGACAGATTATTGTATGTGTATAAATCTATATTAGAAATAAAAACTATTTCATTGATTTATATTTCAAAAGATGTTTCTACAATCGCCTACAACAATACCTCATGTACCTCATGTACCTACAACAATACCTCAATTCTTTACAATTTTAAGTAGTTTCCTCTACAAAAAATGTAATTCAAACGAGGTAATCATTTAAACAAGTTTAGACACGTATAGTAATATTATATATTCTTATTGTAGTCAAAATAATCTTATGTAATGACATCTAATTTCCTTATTTTTAAAACAATAATTTATAATTAATTTTGCTTTTGGTGCATATTTTATTCCTGAATTTTGTTGGTGATGCTTAACATTAATTCTTAAAACTCTTCGTACTCTTTCATGGTACATTTTGCAAAGTGATAAACAGTACATTATCACTTTGCAAAATTATGTACCCAAAATTAAGATCTTTGCTTCAGAGGTAGTTGGTAAAGAAGTTTATTTAAAATTGTGTACCATCATTAATTATCATATTTTATCAAATATAATTTCAACTACATTACTTGGTAGTGTGCAAAAGTTGAGACTATCAGTCGAAAAAAATAAAAGACATGCATTCTTTCCTGAAACATTATTATAGTTGTGGCTTATTTTCTTTAAAGATCCGACATTAGTCACATCAACTCCAATAAATTGTTGACAGCCTGAAAGTTAATGATTAGCAGAGGATCTGAGATTAAATTCTCCCAGGAAAGTCCGATGCAATCCAGAATATGCTTCAGTGAGGCTGAATGGTCAAAGCATTTTTTACAAGTGGAATATTATCTTGTACCACGTTCAAATAATAAACATTTTATCTATCCACTTGAAAATCTATCCAAGGTAGTCTGAGATTATTGGTCATATTTTATTTCCAGAAGATGCTCCAGAGTACCATATGTGCGTGGGCTAGATTTTCCAGTTTGGGTTTAATCTAGATTTCCCATTGGAGTAAAAATCATTAGAGTAGCTTCTCCTGAAGCATTTCATATCTGTAATTCTAAAAGTATGGACACCTCGTCTTTGACTCAAGAATTTTTAATTATAGAGCCATTGCAAACAGCTCTAGAGGTCTGCCCATATTTAGATGGACTGATTGTGTAGAGGAGGATTTTAAAGTGCTGAAAGTGACAAATTGAACTGTCACTTCCCGGAGAACATAATGGAGGAGTGTTCTGAGGAAAGCCTTGGCCCACCCCGGGATGTCGTGCTGAAGAAGAAAAATTCTAAAAATATCATCAAGGTTGCAGTATCAAAAGGTTAATTAATTTTTTAAGGAAAACTTATCCCTTTATTGATTTTAATTGATTGCGTGTTTATTTTGAATATTATCAATGATTATGAATTTCTGTAGAAATACAGTGGCTTAAATGAGATATCAGATAGTTTTTTTTTTTATCTAATATGATTGCACTTGTCCCAGCAGAAGTTCTTGATGTTTTATTGGAATCATGGGTATTTATGACTTCGAAAGCGAAGATTTCGATATCGTTTTTTTTTTTTAAAAAAAAAGAACTTAAATTTGAATACTTAAACGTACATTGTGTAAAGTTTCTATTGTAAATTGATTTGGGCATCAGGAATAATAAAGTCTTTTCAATCACTAATTCTTATTGATTGATTTTGATTAAACAATTAATAATGAGGACATTGTTAATTTTGAGCCTAGTTGTAAAATAAATGCTCATAATGCAAATATGATGTTTCATATGGAAAGTTAGAATGTATGGCAGAAATAAACTGCCTTATAAACTTTTGGGAGTTCCACAAGAATCAAAACATCCTTTTTACCAATTTAATATAAAAATAAACTTTATTTTTCTTGTGTACAAGTCTGCTCAGTGTTTGAAACTTTAAAAGGTTTGAATTTTTTTTGCTTAAGCACAAAAGTTTACTCCTGATGTTTAGTTAATTCCTGGTGAAATGATGGCTACGATTATTCTAGGGTGAATAGTTATAAAGTAGAAAAAATCCTCAAATTAGTCCTAAGTTTCCGAGAAAACTCTTAGATGGAGCCAATTTCTGTTTCAGATATCATATAACAGTGCTACCAAAAAATGGAAATTTCATCCTAAAAGATAACGCGTCACAATTAAAAAATTATCCTAAATAAAGTTAATCATAGTTACCACAATAAATGAAAGGTTATTTGTGAAAAATTGCGTATGTTAATAATATCAGTACAATGTTTTCTTTGCTTAAAAAATTACACATTTTTAGAAAACTGTAGGATCAGATTTTTATTCACTTGGAAAGTAAAAACTTGTCTTATTAACTGGTCTTACAACTGCAATTATATCACAGATATTTATTTTAGAATCATTACATTTATGTCTAAACATATTAAAACAGCAGTCCATTATCTTTAAAAGATGACTACTGAATATCTATTCAAGCATTTCTCATATTATGTCAGCTTTTAGATTTTTTGACTTCTTGTGATTTCATTAAATCATCTTGAAAAGTGTTTGATCATTATTGATGCCTACTACTCTTCTGTAAAACACTGTTGAATTAGTTATACAATGTTTCTATCGAAAAACAGGGAAATTATACTTATTAACGACACCAGTTTTATTATCAATAATTCATGTTCTTTTAAGAATTCAACAAGGAGCAGTGATGAAATTTTATTTCCTTCTCTGTTTTCAACTAATGTCATCTCTCTCACACACACACGCAACTTTTCTTTATTCCTAAAATATTATGAGTTTTAAAATTTGATGATATTAATAGAAAACTATGAAAGAAATTGTGCAAAATTTAAAATAAAAAATAAACTTATCTCTAGTTCATTTTATAGTATATATTATAAATCGACTACATAATAACGGCAATACCATCTACAAAAATAGATACTTTGATATTAAAGAAAGATCAATCAAATTTATTATACCTAATAAAATCAGAAATTGCCAAAAAATATTTCTGCTGAATTTTACTAATTGAAAAAAAAATGAATGAAAGAAGTTTGGTGAAAATAAAGCATGTTTATTTTAAATTGAGTTTTAGTTTTCATCTTATACCTTTTAAATTTAAAATGGAGATAATAGCTGAATGTTTATGGATATGATCGTTAAATAGTTCTCAGGCTTGATTCCCGTATAGGGTTTACATTTTTGTAGTACTTCAGAGCTCACTTTAAACTGTAGGTCTTACTCTAAACATACATAGTAAGCGAGAAATAAATATTGAACGACTAGTCAATCCTTTACTTTTAAAAATAAACAATTTGAATTAAATTAAACTCAACGTAAATATATGTTTCTTTCTTTAAACAGTCTCTTAAATCATTAATAATAAGCATATTTAAATAATATTCTAACGCTGTTAACAACTGGAGTAGGAACAATAGGAAACTTTCGATTTTAAGAAACACGTATCCTTATCAGAGAGTTCTCTCTCATCGAGAACTGGGTGTGGTTTTTATCTCCAAGTAACAAGTAAGAGAGAATTTATTAATAGTTGCAGCTATTTAATTATTTACGCATAAGTTTCTTACTTTTATAGCAGCAGTAAGATCAATCCTACCTTCAAGTATTTCTTCGATCAATGAATTCGATTGACTTCAGACTTGAAGCTTTTAACAGTACTTCAGGAAATATAATACTTTATTTATACATAATTAAAACGAATTCCACAAATTATATTGTGTAATACACTATTTTATTGCCTACATATTTAGCAATATTTTTACTTCTACATATTTGTCTACATATATTTGTCTACATACTTGTCTACATATTTAGCAATATTTATTTGTATTCACTAGTGTAAATTAAATACAAATTTTAGACTACCTCATATTGTGCAAAATATTCTTACATTTTGCATATTTTTAGCATTAATCTTGGACAGTTTGTTCATCACCAGAATAATTTACACACACACACACACATATATATATATATATACATATATATATATATATATGTATATATATATATATATATATATATATATATATATATATATATATATATAGATAGATAGATAGATAGATAGATAGATGGGCTGTATGGTAAGTAGAAGATTTGTAAAGACATAAATTTGTGTTAGATCTAAAATTAATATTCCAGAATACTTGAACCTCAAATAAAGATTGCAGTTTCAAACCTGGAATTTTATTTTTAATTTTAAACTTTGAAATCCACAACTTAAGTATAAATGATTTGACTAAATATTCCAGGAAAGAGTTAAATAAACTTTTAGATGTATTTTAGTTTATTTAGTTACATTCAATATATATATATGTTTAGATATATTTATTTAAATATACTTTTAAATTCAGTAAATGTAACGTTTAAAGCTGAGCTTCTCAAATAGTGTATTGATATCTCAGATAGAACAATGAAATCCACCGAATAAAAGCGACGTCTCAGAATTCAAAGCGCACTGTGCACTGCAACCGGAAGGATCACAATTCTGAAAGATTTTTGAAATCATAAAGTCACCACAAAAACAGGGCTTTGTGAGAACTTTATTATTGAGAAAATACAATTATTTACTTTCGTTCTATGAAGTATCCTATTTAAGTGGAAAAAAAAAATAAAGAAGCCTTTTTCATAGTTAGAGAAAATCTAATATTCTCAGCTTCTACTGAGATATCCAAAACAATTCTCAGCATAAAGTACCACGGATTGAATGCAGAAAATTCCATAATTCAACTATTTCAAAACAAATTTCGGAAATTAATAACTAATGATTAAGATCAAAATGAATTTTAAGTTTTCAATCCATTTTTACCTTTGTTCAATTATAATTGTATATTAGATATATTTTTGAAGGATGAATTTTTGTAAAGTCGCGTTTAGGATGGACACACAAGAAATGACATTTTTATAAAAGTTAGAATTTTTTATTGAATAAAGTTAGCAATGAAAAATTTTTTTGCATTTTCGTAGATAGGGCCAAAACAATTAATATTTTTAGATTAGGAATACAATATTCTAAAAATCATATCCATTTGGTGATATACATATGAATTATTTTATACTCGGAACTTTTTGTGCTTAATGCAGATGATTTTTCATTCAAATTATTGTAGATTTTCAATGAAAGCTTTAAACTAAAAGTAAAAAAAAAAAAAAAAAAAAAAAAACATTAATAAGCCTCCAGTGATAAAATTGATTTATTTGTAAAATGTATCTCAAATTTTATGTTGAGAATGTTTTTTACACTCAGTAATTTACATCTGTACAAATATTCAGACGAAATATAAAAAAAATTACACGAATATGGAAAACTGAGGATTAAAAACGTTCTTTATACAACTATATACATACAAAAAGAAAACCTCGGTAACACAGAACATAGCGCGTCAGTCTTTCTCATAATCACGTACATAAAGAAATATATTAAAAGTAGCACGTTCTTGCACTTAACTGATAAAGCAATATAATTAACGTAAGGATCAGTGAACCTTATATTTTCCATGAATAAACCCATGAAACGTGAATCAGAAACATTCTTATTTATAAAACTTTACGGTGAGATTGCCACATGCTTAAAAAATCCTCGTTGAGTCACAGATCATTTCTCTATCACATTTGATAAATAACCTTAATGACATTTGTATGTATTAATAGATACGCAAGATAATTAGCAGGTATGTATATTCCAAGAATAATTGGTATTATGTAAGTAAATTGTAAACATGATTACATATTGTTCTGTTCTATTATTTAGTGACAATTTCATCCTTTTCCACTCAGAATTTAATTAATAATTTGTTTATACATACTTCAGTTTGATTTTCCAACTTTAATTCAAATAGTTTCCTTTGTATACCGTCAAAAAATTTTCAGAAATGGCTTATTTGATTATAAAATTGATTTTGTATCTTATTAGTTTAATAAATTTGCTTTAAAAACAGGAATTTGATCAAAAATACTTCAAAATTCGTTTTGTGTTTCATTCAGAAGATTATCAGTCATTTTGTTTCCTTTGAGATACTTCACTTTATAAACATGTTTATATATTAATAATTTTTTATATGACTTCTGATTCATTCATTTTCATTCAGTTTTACTTTTTCGTATGATTACGAGGGTTACTCGGAAATTTTTGAGATACGCGCAGACGAGAATTTAGAAAATAAAAATAACGGTTTAATTTTGAAATACAATCTATTTTAACACAGAAGACGATTTTTTACTGACTTACTTCAACTTGTTTACCGTAGAATAAATTTTAAACAGAAGAGAAGATGGAGTTGAAGCGAAAACATTTTCTCTCTATGATTTTCTACGATTTTGAAGAAGGATTTAATCAAGAAGAATACGTTCAACGGTTGCAATTAGCATTTGGTGATGAATCTTCAGCTCGTGCTACTGTATTCAGATGGTTTAGAGAATTTAGAAGAGATCGCAATTTCCTTCAGGATAAAGAACACACAGGAAGGCCGCCGTCGATAGAAATCCCGGATAATGGGTCTGCCATACGAAAAATGTTAATGGATGATAATCGCTGTACCTATCAAATGATACAGAAGGAACTTTGGATCCGCAGGCATACACAAAATCATTCATGAAGAATTGCATATGAAAAAAGTAATTTGCCGTTGGGTTCCCCATAATCTAACGGAGCACCAAAAAGAGGAACGTGGCAGAATCAGTAATGAAACTCTTAAACTGATAAATGATGGTGGCCACCGCATCATTTCTAAAATTGTAACAGGTGATGAAACGTACATACCGTTTTTTGATGTTTCAACACATCAAGAAAGCAAAGTATGGGTCTTTGAAGATGATCCCACCCTGACAATGGTGAAAAAACAACGCGCCCTGAAAAAAGTGATGTATGCCGTCTACTTCATAAGTACCGGATTCGTTAAAGCCATCAAGTTGGGAGGACAAAAGACAGTAACAGCAAACTGGTAAACCAATAAATGTCTTCCAAAAATTCTACAAGAACTGAATGTTAGGGGACTAATGCTTCACAACGACAATGCATCTTCACATACAGCCGGATTAACAATTGAGTTTCGTAAACAAAAACAAATTAAAATGATCGAACATCCGCCATATTTACTTGATCTAGCTATGTGCGACTTGTGGTTTTTCTTTAATCTAAACTAGAACTTACGTGGACATCGTTTTCATTCAGAAGAAGAGATTGACGTGGCTATAAATGCATTTTTTCATCTATTTCAAGAAATGAATGGCTTGAGGAATTTAATCTGTGGAAAATTTGACTACAAAAGTGCATTGATGCTGGAGGAGACTACTTTGAAAGTATAACTTTAAAAACCCTAGTTGTATTTCAAAAATTTCAGAGTGACCCTCGTATGAGACTAATTCTCTATCTTCTTATATAATGTCAGTCACAACAATGTTCTCTACTAAAATCTTGGCAACGAATAAAAGGTGTGTTTATTTCAATATTATTTGTTTATTCATTGTATTTAGCAGAAGAATGAATTATATTCATTGGGCAATTTTGGTACTGGAATTCATGATTTACATTTATGCACTCATGAAAGTTTAAAATCCTCTGTGAGAGCATTAAACCTTAAGAGAGCTTGTGAAAGATGTTTGGCTACTAAAAAATATATGCGACAAAATTATTTCAATATAAGAGAGATAAATTTCTGATTTCTTTTTATTCTTATGTAGATATCTTATCTTTTATATCTTAACTATTATTTTTTTTCTAACAAATACTAGATACTATTGATTTTTCATTCTGTATGTTAACAATAGCTTAATGTTTTCCTTTAATGTAAGAGAATGAAAGTTTAAGTAATGATAAGTCATTAAGCAACCTCTTACTTGGTGGATCAGAATAGAACAAAAATATTTAAATAAATATAAAACATTGTATTTCCTTCAAGATGATATGAAAAATTATATAAAAACATGCGCCATGGAATAAACATATAAAAATGTTCTTTATGATGGAAACTTGACATTTTTAAAACCATTTGAAAGGTCAATTTTATGACGACTATATAGGGGTAATCTCTTTTCTGACTCTTTATTCAAGAAGAAAGAACCTGAAGAAAATATACTATGAAATATTCTTTTTATTTTTATAAAAATATTGTGTTCAAAACTAAAATAAATTAAAAACGAGTATGAAAATGGAAAACAAATATTATTTAAAAGGGATGATTCATTGTAGAGTTCTAAGAAAAAGCCTTAAATTTTTAATGGATTCAAATTTTTGAAATTTGAATAGTTTCAGTTAATAGCAATCAAGATAATACGGGTTTTTTTGGTAGTTTCACCGCCAATTAGAGCATTAAAGTATTAAAATAAAATAAAAATTCTAACTGAGCAAAAAGCTCCTTTGAAATGTATTAAATTATTTAAGCAAATTAGAATTTATTGAGGTTTATATTCAATTTATAATTTCATCAAAATTTGTTTTAAAAATATATATTAAAACATTTTTTTTATATTCAGTTTTAATTTATAGCTTACAAGAATTCTTAGGCATATTTTTGGTACTTTTAATATTATTACTGGACCACTTCATCAACCTTTATTTATTGTATTGTTAAATTTGAATTCTTATGCTGAAAAGTTAAATTATAATCTGTTTTCAAAATTTTTTGCTCATCAATCTTTTATGCCTGTAACGAAATCACCAGAATTGTCCCCTTCAACTCAACAGATTACAGTAAGACTTCTACTTTAGGTGTGAATGTTACAGTTCGAATGTTTGCAGTGGTTGTTTAAGTGCTGATCTTAACATTCACATTTAGTTACACTTTATCAATCACATACTTATCAAATTTTGAGAATTTTTAAATAAATTTCACGTTGTTTTTTCATAAATAATATCAATACAAAAGGTTATAAATTAGTTATGCTGAAATTATTTTTATGAAATTAATAAAAAATTAGGAAAATAATTTGATTTCAATATAACAAAAATATATTAATTCATAAATAAAATATGTTTATATTATTGCGCATTATATGATTATAAGCTTATGTATGAAACATTTGCAATTGTAATACAATGCATGTGAATATATCACAAACTCCAGCCACATGAATAGTTTAAATTGGTTAATTAGTTAAGTAATGTATTAATCTAGAGATGCCGATCTACTTGTTTAATGATCAGTGTCTCTGACTGGGTTCGAATCCAGGTTCGGGCATGGATGTACTTTCTCTCTCTTTCCATCCTCCTTTGTCCTTTCCTTGTATGAATGGGTTGTGAATGGTTGCCTACCCAATAAACGGGTCCCTATGGCATGTGTGTACTGAGGTAGTCGGACTCCACACTAAAATATGGCTCAGTTAGAAAAGTGGAGAAGCGCACCTCATAATACCAGCCTAGATGGCACACGACAACAACAACATTAATCTAGAGAGACAAAATACAAACAAATTATATAATAAAACAAAATATTATACCCGACTATATATCGTTTAACTCTATTGATTAAAGACAATTAGATCATATATTAAAAGTATATAAAATGTATACTCTAATGTGTTTAAATATGTGTAAAATAAAATTGTCTTCGTGATTTTTGAAATTGTTAAATTAAATAAACTAGTTTTTTAAACAAACAGTAATAAAATTGCGGGTATATCTTTATTTATTTATAAAATATTATATACAAATGTTAGCAATGCGTATAAGTATAAATTATTTATAAAATTTTTTTAAGTAAAATGAATAATCCTTAAATGTAAATCTGTTTATACAAAACACTTTATACTACTTAAAAATATGTAACTTCAACAAATAATTTGAAAATAAACGTTTTATGTTCATTGGGGCTATGAAGCATAAGTATAAACATACTTTTATTAAATAAAATGTAGATTATATGTCAAATAAAACTATTTAATTTAGTTAAATATTCATTGGAATACAGTGCCTGCTGTGTAACAACATGAGAAATTACATAGATTCTGAGAAACATAGTCAATTTTCTGAAAGATTTGGCATAAATTTCACAGAAAAGCATAGTCTCACAGTATTTCTATATAGAAATTACTCGTTAAACATTCACATTAAAATTATACCTATATGAGAAAAAGAGAACGGATATTATTGAAATTATTCAAATAGAAATATATCAAATAAAATAATAAAAGACCATCTGTAGTTTGGTTTGCTTGTCACTTTATGGTCTCTTTTTGCATAAAAAGGATTCAATGTTTTAGTTAAAAATTGTATAACAAAACTAGAGGTTATGAAAATTTTCAAATACTAGTAATATTTTTATTTCAGAGACTTTTTTCCACGCATAATCTATTATTATTGTTTAAAGACAAAAGTGAAATAAATTGCTTTCTTTTATAAATTAAAAAAATGTAACTTAATATTTTTGAATTAAATTAAATCTTTAAAATTTACTTTTAAATAATAAAAGTAATTATATAATTTTAAATAATAAAAGTATTAGTATTAAAGTAATTTTAAATAATAAAAGTATTAGTATTAAATAATAAAAGTAAAGCACGCATAATCTATTATTATTGTTTAAAGACAAAAGTGAAATAAATTGCTTTCTTTTATAAATTAAAAAAATGTAACTTAATATTTTTGAATTAAATTTAATCTTTAAAATTTACTTTTAAATAATAAAAGTATATTTTAATTTATCTCTTTTATGTTTATAAAACAGTAAAACAAACAGCAGCAATAAAAATTTATTGAATTAATATACATATATTAAATGAGGCTTATCGAAAAAAGATATAATACTAAAACAGAAACGCCTTTTGCATTGTTATCTGATGACACTTTCATTATATATTACAATTACTATAATGCAACATGGTTCCTGCAATTTTAAAACTAGCATTATTGGTAATTGATATTTTTAGAACGCCATGACTCATCCTGAAAAAGGAATGTTTCTTGCGAACTTGATCAAAATGTCTTCAAGTGGATTACAATAAAAAAAATTGTTTGAGTAAGCGATCAGAAAACTCACAAAAAAACAGAAAATCTAACATAGCGTGACTTGCAATTAACACAGATTTTAAAATTATGGAACTGGAAAATAAAGACTTCAGTTCCGTGTAGAAAGAAAAATGTAGGAAGTTGAGTTGATTTCCTCCTTCTTCTAATGAATATATGATGAAAAGTAACACTGGCTTCAAAAACGTAATGTGATGATCTTTTGTTTCACATGCAACAGCTTTTTTCACCACTGACCGCTTTGGGCCCATGCCAATTGAATGGTGCTTGGCTCGAATTCTATTTTTGCTGATTTAAAAAGCAAGGTCAGAAATAGAAAACGGTTTTTTACTAGAAGCGAAAAAGCTTCTTCGAGGACAAATTTCAAATTAGGGAAAATTAATTTGGGATTTTTTTTTTAAAGAGCGTCGCCCACATTGGAAAAGAAGAAAAGATTATTCTTTCAAATTGATCTCAGAATATTGCTTTGTTTGCCTTCATTTTTTAGCTATGTCATAGTGGATAATGATTGTTCTTAAAATAAATTACCGAATCATTCGTTAAACATATGCTAAAATAGTTTTTAAGAGTCGATTCTTTTTTAATAATGAATTGAAAAATATTTCATCTATGCAAAAAAATACTCTTACAGTATACAGTTACGACATATATTCACAGGATGTGACGTATTATTTTATTTAAAATGTAGTAACAGAAGTTAAATTTTTTCAATAACATGAAAAAAAAATCAATCAATAGGAAATATATATAATAAAACAACAAATACATAAATAATAGCAAACATCTGATCTAATATTGCAGATAACAAGAAGCATGAAAATTTAGAAAAATCATGCATATTACTTATATGTTTCTACAAGCAATTTCACTTACCTTATATTAAGTTGAATAAGCCATTAATTTTAAATCTAAAATCAGAATATATTTAAGATATCTTATTTAGATTTAGAAGTTAATTTATTAAGAAAAAATTGTAATTCAAAGTTGAGATTTCAGAAAATCATAAAACGTTTTACTAGTATTTCTATATAATGTCAATTTTTGATGTGTGTGTGTGCTGATTCCTTTAATTTTAATTTAGTTTTTACTCGTGGTTTAATAAAACCGTTTCCAAATGTAAGTATTGTATGGTTAAACTGAGTATTCCAGGAATCACTTTTGACTATTTAAAATCTGGAAATATAAAGCAATAGTAAGAATTATTGAAATCAGCAAATAATTAAAACTGATAAGAAAATTAAGTTATCTTTATTTGCAGTTTTAAAATAAACATAAAACTATTTTAAAAATAATTATCTTCAAATATTCAAATAACATAGCGTTTCTAATCTTACACATATTTAAACTTCACTTCATTTCTCATCTATTCAAACTAATATTTATGAAAATAAATTGTATTGAATTACTTCAATCATTACAGAATTCAACTTATTGACTAAAATGGTAAGTTATAGTAGCTGAATCACACAAATTAGAGTTGACTAAGGCTATTCAAACTGCACATCAAAGGCTTGTAATTTTATGTATTTAAAGGAGATACACAGAGTCTTTAAAACAACAGAACTTATCTTAAAATATGTTGCTATAACTAGTCTATGAACTCTACATAAGTTAATCAATAAAACATTTCGATAATATTGGAGAAACTGTTTTTTATATATTCTGTAGGAATATATTTAAATGAATCATGATGAAATTTCCACTTATAGAATGAAATGGAATTAAAAATAGATGATTTTGTTACAGGAATTACACTTATGCTGCCGTATTTTCAGTATTATGTAATATGAAAATATATATATATATTAGAAAACAATGATCTAAAAAAATGCTAGCAAATTAAAAGAACAACATTTAGTTTTTACACATTTTCTTAAATATAGCAAATATATAACAATTCAAATTTTACAATGCTTAAAATTCTTATTTAAGAAAATTTTTAAAAGGAAATGATTCTTCATAAATTATTTAAATCCATTGAAATGAAATCTTCATTGTTCTCCTTGAAAAATGTCTTTAGATCCTTCATTTGATGAAAAGGATATTTTACTAGATAATAAAAATAGTTTATTAGGCAAATAATATTTGCTTCTTAGAACTTATCTAGCGAAACATTGTTTTGAGAGTCAAATTTTGTTAGTAAATTTAATAAAGAACTTATTGTTGAACCGAGATGATAGCAGCTTTTACGGTAACTTCTGAAAACTTCCCACTTGCAAGCATTAGGTCTTTAATATTCTTCACACCAAGTAAAAAGTTAACTACATATTTGAAAAAAAAAAAAAATTCAAGTATAGGTGTATGTTTATTTCGGTGTGCCTCGTGCTCTCAAGGCAAAAGTTTGATTCTGGGACTGGGCAAGTTTGGCTCAGGTTTTCATCTCTTCCGAGGATCGATAAAATTGAGTACCAAACATGATTAAGAACTAAATATTAGAGGCTTTGCGATAGGTTGACCTTCTAACTGAAATATATGATTCACCTCACAATGCCCTCCATCATGATAGCGAATATGGGCCTAGGCTCTCTAGGGCTATTGTGTTCCGTACTCTCCTTTACTGGGTTGCTGGAACTCCGTGGGTTGGGGTCTTGTCCACATTACTCGTATGTAACGTCCAAAGTCCTTCCGCTGGTGCAGCGTGGACGTGGAGAGGAGGGTGTTAGCTCAGGTGTGATTTCGTCACCTGACCGTGGTTTAAAATTATGAGGCACTTGGTGATGAGAGAGTATTCCGAACCCATTAACCTAATAGTACAGTCCGGGGCTCGCGTGCACCGCTATGTATGTATGTAGGGATGGGTTATCGTGTTATTCAGTTTAGTTTTGAAATGCTTATATTTGTTTCATTTGGGAGATAAATCGATTATTTCCTTTTGCAGTTTCTTTTAAAAAATATCAAAAACACAAATATTTCTAATGGTATTTTTTCTGAATTAGAAAACAAAAATAATAAATATATTTGTATTTATAAGAGTATAACGTTATGTTAAGAAAAAATTATTGAAATACAAATTTACTAATTATAAATTATAAGTATTTTTCGATTGTTTTATATGGGAATTTACTTTTATTTTAATGCATGTAAGATTTTACTTTATATTTTTTTTTAATTTTTAAAACGATATGAAATCAATCTATGTATGATAAAATATTGTAGGATCATCTTGTGCGTAAGTGTTAATTGTAATGAAATTTATTAAAATTAAAATATAGTAGTACTGGTTTAAATTAATAAATTTAGACATTCTTAAGAATAAATATATATTTTAAGAATTAGACAGGAAATTTTTTATCAATTCGTTTGTTAAATGGTAACTATGAAAGGAGGTAAAGCATTTGTTCTATAAAAGATACTGAAGGTTTTATGCCTTCTCCCTTTTTATTGATTCTACGGTGTCAAGAAAACTACGTGGACAACGAACATCTGCTTTCAGTTACTCTTCAGTTGTACTTGTGAGAAAAAATAATAAATAATCAAGATGATAAATAGGGCTCAAAAATAGAAACAGAAATATTTCCTCTGAGGGAAGATTTAGAAAAATCTTTCTTGTAAAATGCTCTTTACTTGTTGTTTCTTCCCTGAAATATTTGAGATGTTGTAACTACGATTCTTTGGAGGTGCATGTGTAAAAAGTATTTTAAAGATATGTTTCAAAAAGAAATTATATTTTAAATATTTTACTCTCAAATATTTTATATTGAATTTCTGCAGAATTATAGAACTAAAGTGACTCAACCGCTTATAAATGGTTAAAGTTCATGCAAAAAGGATTCTTTTACCAGTCTTTTTAAATGTTTGCGAAAATATGTGAATTCATTTGATAAAAATATGTTGCCCCAAATAATTTTCAAAATCTCTATAAAATGATTATTATTTTTTTACTTATTATATTTTTTCTTAATGCCCGTGTCTTTAGGATACACCTAATCAGCGCTAATTAATGGTATTTTATACAGTAGGGAAACCAGTGGATGTGCTATCTTCGCCCCAAAAGTGAAAGAACATTGAAACACACATAGAGATAGAACAGAACATCCATGCCCGAACCAAGATTCAAACCCGGGACCTACTGCATCGAAGTTAAGGAATATAACCACTCCGTCATCGGTCAGCTTAATTGATTATATTGTAATTGACAAAAGAAGAAATTTAGCTGTGACGCTGAAAAATAATTTATCCAAATGATAAGTTATATGTGTGTGTCACCAATTATATACATATATATATATCTTCTTATTCTTATTTTAAACATTATTCGATTGAAATCTTTGCAATAATTATGATTATCTCCCCTTGTGTTAATTACGGAATGGTATAAATGGAAAAAAATATTTCTCTCATTATAATCACAAATTTATCCCTTCATCAAATGATCAGGGAATGCGTTCCATAGTTAGGCTGAGTTAAAATACAAAATAAAAACGTTCCTCTTCAATTTAACCAATTTTCTATAAAGCTTGTTGTTTTCTGATCCTTACATGCACTGCACAGAAAATGAAGCAAGTGGACACTCTGCCAATATTTTTTTTTTACAAAATAGTGGCTTATTTACGATTATTTTTTGTCAAAATATGGTACTCAAATTAGTAAATATTACTTATATATAAATATAAGTAATATTTACTAATTTGAGTACCATATTTATATATAAGTTAATATTATTGTTGTACTTAATATGTCCCACTTAGAAATTTCTTAATAGAAGGGAATTTAAATAATAAATCTTAGTAAAAATAATTTCTTTATATTCTCATAAAAATTGATAATAATAAAAATTAATTAAAAAGTTATAAATTGTCATGAGATCTTTTTCATTCTCATTAATAAATTATTTGTTTTTAAGATCACAATTCATGCAATGCAATTTGGTAATTTTTATTATTCTTTTTTCTTTTCTTTTTTGAATTTTGTGAAATATGATTATTACCGATTCATGAACTGCTGTCACTTCTCAAACAATTGCCACTGTGTGGTGTATACCCCAACAGTAAAAGGTCATTGTCTTAATGAGTATGTAACATGTCTACCATCAGGAGTACTCTTTATATACATTGAGCTATATTCACGTGTATCAGAGGAGGTAGACCAAAACGTCCCCAAGCACTCATCCAAACAAATAATGCTGAAAACAGAAGAGCAACAGCCACACTCATAGGGTCTGTGATTGACTCCAGATCTTCTATTCTAAGGGTCTTGTCTTATTTATTAACCACATACATACTCGCATTGAACTTTAGTGTTTCTTCTTGCTCCTAGGAAAGCTTTTCATAAATAGGATGGATAATGGACTATATATTCACTTGTTTTAGCAAGGAAGAATACCGGGAAAATTCCCAAGCAACAATCCAAACAAATGTGCAAGTGAAAAGCAGAAATGCAAGATCCATCTACCTCTGTTTCTCAATGGCTGATTTAGAACCCGGAAACTTCCCCTTCGAGGAACTTTGTCTTATTACTACATGACAAGACTAAGTACAAGGAAGTTTGGACAAATTTTTTTTTCATAAATTATTTCGGTACTTGCAATTTTCAAATGTTTTTTTTACAATTTTAGACACGTTTCTAGGTTTGGTGTAGTTTGTTTCTCAATCAATGGTCAATTTTTACGCATGAAGACTAATTAAACCATGGCCTACAGTTTAAGGTGGACTTCTAACCATTAGAAGCATCCAAACTGAAGGTGTGATCCAAACCCATGAAAAGTTGAATCGAAGGCAAGAGTACTTACCATTCAGCTGTCAGACTCGGCAGGCATGTTTTTAAGTAATAGTTGTAAAACGTAAGTATTCTAGTATATGAAATATTGATTCATTGCTTGAAAAGAATAAATAGAATCTCTGTATTATTACAGTAGCCAATTCTTTCTGAATTAACTATTAATATTAGATGAAAATGTGATTCTAATAGTTAAATGTAGATAGCATAGTTTCCATAACTATTTAACTGAATCAAGTTTGTTCTTTTGTAAAAGACAAAATTGGTTTAATCTAAAAATAGCTAAGCAAACCATTAAACTCGATTTTTACAGTAGAATAAAGTAAAACAAATTTTTTTTACTGCTTCAGACATTGCTAATAATACTGAAATACATTGAATTGATCTAAGTAAATTTTTTTATTCTGGGAAATTTACAAATATTCCTTCTTCACTCCACTGTTTTCTATACGTACACTTGAATTCATCATTTCAGTCTCACTTTGAAATTATGAGTGCGTGTTAATTTGAATAATGCAATAAAATAATTGCAATTTAATACACTCTTAAAAAAATTCAGTGGTTTTTCACCACTCGATGAGCGATGGATATTTTGAACTGTAAAAAGATTCAAAATGAATCCTTTTGTACTTAACTGGGTAAAGAATTTCTCTTTCAATCACTCCATTCTCGATTGAAAGCAATTATCACTTTTTTTTTTCTTTTTTTTTGACGTATTTATGGCAAAAAGCAAATGTGATGTGATCTGATTGGAATAAACCATCACGTGACTCTATGCTTTCGGTTTAGTTTCATTAAAAATGTAGGAAATTAAAGCTTCATTTTGTAAAAGCGATCAATTTGAATTAATATATATATAATTGGAGAAGAAGGAGCGCAGAAACATTGCGGTAAGTATTTCTTATATTAATTGAATGACTAAATCAATTCTTCATATTTGTGATTTTTCACCGATATAAGCTTTCGTTTTCGAAAGTGTGAATGAATGAGTTCTGTTCAGTTCATATTCATGTAATATTTATAATATTTAAAATTTCTGATTAATTGATAAAGTTTGATAATATAAAAATGTGTTTGGAAATTTTATTTTTTATTTCAAGTATTTTTTTTTTTTACCAAAATTTAATTTTTTATAAACTAATGGTAAATTATAATGAATGCATTTTTGAATTCTTTTACTTTAGAAACTGTGTGAATATGATTATTAATTTTCTCGTTGATTTAAATATCCAATGTATATTATAGAAATATTATTTAATATAGTTTATTGTACTGAATTAAAAGTGCGATTAATATCAAATACAAAATTTTACCAATGAATAAAAATAAATTTTTTCATAAATAAAATTCGAAATTTTTTAATTTAAATGTTGATACAATATAAGGTAAAAATATTAATCTACAGAATATTACTTGACTGCATGTATTGTATTTATTAAAATTTCACTGACAATATGTATTTTATTTATTAAAATTTCATTGACAATTTTTGATTTGATTGTTACGGAGTAAAAGCATTCGTTGATAAAACGAAAACAAAATTGTATGTATCAAAATGCACTATTATTAATTTATATATTTTAGAATTTCCAACTAAAAATATTATCATATAATTTATATTTATATCATATAATATATATTTTATGATTGTCATTGTTATCAGTGAAGAAAAAAATAAAAAACAAAATTAGCAAAGGCAAATCTGAAACATGGAGTTCTTTTGAAAATTATGAAATGCAATGTAAGGAAGAAATGGCTGATCGGGTATATTCTGTATAATATGTAATCAAAATAAGTTTTATGGAGACTGAGAAAATGTTAACTATTGTTATTGTAACAAGTATTAATTTCATTTTGCTTGTGAAATTTATTTAAAAGTTTGAAGTAATATTCTATGTTTAATGTAGGAACGTTGTAACCTAATTAAATGACATGAAAATTTCAATCAATATATTCTGTTAAAATCTCTTATTAAAGGTTTTGATTTTTAAAGTTTATTATAAAATAATGAAAGGTAATTATTCATTAAGTTATTATTACTCGGTAATTAGCTTAAGAAATTTCAATAATGTTTTTAAATCTATTTTGAATTAATGTTTTGTTTGTTTTTACTGCTAAAACCAAATTATAATTAACTTCATAATAAATTTATAACTCACTTAAAATTTTGTTTTTTTTTTTAAATTAAAAATTTTTAATTTGAATTTAAGTGTTTAAAAAACAAATATCCAATATTTATAATTTATTTGACCATAACTAATTTTTACATTTATAATATTATGGAGTAAACACATCTGTATATGTATGCAATTTTCTTTTCAGATAAAATGATAACAATTTGAAATGCCTTACGAAATTCCACGAGAAAAAATATTTGAACTTGTGATGAAAAATAGATCATGTATTGTTCGATTCTATAGCAGAATTTATTTCTCTAAGTATCCAAAATAGCCTGCTTTCAATGAAACATTGGTAGTATAAAACCTGCATATTTTTTACATATTTGAAAATGAATTTTAAAATATTCATGAAAATACTAAACTTTTATACCAACATTATTTTCTAACAATGCCACAATGACTTAGGCACACCAAAATTTACAATCCCTAACATTTGTATAACTGGATTTTTAATGGTAGAACATGAAACATGCTGTACATGCATTTCCAAGTTTTTTCATTGCATGTGAATAAGATGTTTTAAATTATTTTAATGCTAAAAGTATTTAGTTGAAATTTTACAGAGAAAGGATTTTCTTATATAAAAATGGAAGGAAAATCTCATTGTTGTTTTGATATTTGTTTAATGATTGCATGATCCAAAAGAAAGTAATTAAAATCTTTATTTTACAAAACATGCAGTATTGCGTATGTCTTTTATTATATTGTAGTTTTCTATCTTGTATTTTTAAAAATCATTTTACTTGCAATGTATTTGAATATTAGTATATGTGATACAAAAGGATAGTTTCAAAATTTTTTTGTTGTAATTTGTAAAAAAAAAATTCACTTATATAGTTTCATCTGTTTTTCAGTTCTATTTGATTGAATTAAAAATGCTTTAACATTAAAAATAAATTTATGTATAGTATGTATATATTTTTATTTAATGTTTAACAATCCATTTTGTAAATTATGATAGGGGCTATATCTATTTTATAACAAAGAAAAAATCCAAAATTATTTAGTATTTGTTTCATTGTGTATCAATAATTTATCACATTCTTATAAAAAATTTTAAAAACTACTAGAAAATCATTAATTTACGAACTTCAGTTACTAAGCTTTAATTAATTAATTGAGGAGAATACCTTTTTTTAACAAATTACACTCGCTTTAAATTACAATAAAAAGTTCTATTATAATTTAATATATAAATGATTATTCTCTTTATTACAGATAGATTTGGAATTTGATATATTCAGAGGCCGTTTTCTCAGTAAATATCTTGCATACTATGCTCCTAGAATATTATCATATATTCAAAAACTTGTCCTTAATATGGAATAAATATGTGAAAATTCAAAATGATAGTATTTTTTAGGCTGAGAATAATTTTAATACAGAATATAATTTCGTAGATATCTGATACATTGCAGCTTTTTTTTTTTAATTAATAAGGCTTTATTTTTTTTTTGAAGTATTCATATGAAATTTTGTTATTAAAGTTTATATAGGCATTAAAGAAAAATACAAATATTATTTAAATTTTAGTTATTATGTCATTTTTTTTCGAATTAGTTGAAGAGGTATTTAGAAGAAGAAAAACGCTAAAAACTTTGCTGTGGTCATAAGCAAGACCTGAATATGAAATATTTTTATCTGCGGATAGAGGATTTATTGATGTCGGATATGCAAGATCAATACATTCTTACTATAATCGATCAAGCTATAAATTTTGCAAAATACATGTATTAAAATGCATGTTATCTTTTTTATTCTTATTTTAATAGCATTCTTGTTTTTTTTTTTTTTTTTTTTATTAAACTGTCAATTCAAAAAATTAAGCTCCAATATTAATTTGACGTCATAAACATAAGAATTTCTGGCATTTTATTTTTAATTTCATTTATAGTTTCATTGATATTTAAATATTTAAATAATCTGTAAATATGTCTTCATCCTCCTGTAACACCAAAAATGCATATTACAAATATTCAAAAATAAATATTTAGCTATACTATAAATAAATGATTTTTTCAAAAGAACTTAAATATTTACTTATATAAAATAGTTATGTATTTTTTAAATTGTGTACACAATTTGTTGTACTAATCTATCAGGAAACTTCTAAATTGGTCACTGAGAAAAAATATTGTATCATAATATTTTCCTTATATTTTTGGGATCAAAATTTTAATTCTACATTGTAATAATGCACTATACAATTTATAAAAATTTAAAATTTTGTATGGTTTTTCTTATAGAGAATTTAGGTTACAAATCTAATGAACAAAGTATAGAAACAAAAAATTAAAGTAGAGAATAAAATTTAATGAAGTTTTTTACATTTTATTTTACTTATCATTATATGATTTAGCAGCGTGATTAAAAATTCATTGTGAAAAATTCCAGTTCATCCATACAAAAAGTTGGGCAGTGAAAAACAGATGCTACGTTTCGATTTTCGTACTTAAAAAGGTTAATTTTATGCTCAGGATTATTTCTGCTCTAAGTAAAAATTCTTATGTAATCAAAAGATGCCATACAAAAAACTTCGACTAATTATATTATCACCAAATTGAGTCAAATATTTCTTTTTACATTAAAAAAATTCTTTACATTAAAATAAAGAATGCGGTATACTTCTAAAATTCATCTTGAATTATATTAGTTAATAAACTGATTTTATTGAATCAACATTTAATATAACATTTTTTTTTATATTTTTCCTTCCAATGCCAAAGGTGTAGATAAAAAATAAAATATGTGTAGTGTGTGTGGTGGCTGTTCTGTAAAATTAAGCATTACTCGAACAAATACAAACATTTATTTAAAATCTCAAATTACTAATTAGTAGTATAGTACATTAAAATTATAATTAATAGTAACTTGACTATGGCCCTACATGGCCAACAGAACAATTGCCCAAAGAGAGCTAGTTGAACGTCCTCGTTTGCTGGTCAAAGACAATCTCCCCTCGCCAGAGAAAACTCCCTCCTCTCCTCTCTCTCCACGACAACAGCGCCATCACGTGAAGAGAATGAAGAGTATCCTAACACTACAATATTTATAAAGAAAAACATTTCAGTTATTTCTTAGACATTATATTCAATTAATTACTGAACCTTTTAAATATTAATTTTCAAGAAATCCTATCATCTAAAATTTTTTATAGAAATTGCATAAGGTTTCGTATCTTATTCATTTGTTTTACCTTGATTTAATTATTTTAATGTTAATTCCATTTTTCGTCCTTGGATGGCAACTCAAACTTTCATAATATATATATATATATATATATATATATATATATATATATATATATATATATATATATATAATTTATGTGTTTAGCAACACACATCAAAACTACAGTAAAAAAAATTCGCTGGAAATGTATGAAAAATTTTTAATGATTAATAACTTGAATAGTTGTTTTAAAACTGGTTCTCTGATTGTGATGTCAATTGGAAAAAGTATTTTCTGAAGTTGTATTACAAAATAGGGTTTAAAAATCAGTATAAATAATTATGCTAAATGAATCCTGGAAATTTCCAAGTAACCATTTCAATTGGTGATCATTATCAAGCAAATATATCGATAAACCAAGCATTTCAATGATTTAATGGTAACGAAATCGAATTTTAAATCCGTCATTTTGGTAAATGTTATTTCAGCTAGTGATTACAATATGAATAATGCTCCTGAATAAACAAATAGCATAAAAATATTTTTAAGCCGTCAATTTAAATTGATATAAAATTTAATAGTGGATCACCTTGTGGTTCGATCCATTATATTTATATATTGCCTGATATAGAAAATACATCACTATAAAATTTTGGTCCTATAAATAGGTAACTTTTGCAGAATACTTAGAGCAATTTCTTAATCCGAGGAGTTAGTATACAAGTTGGTCGCAAGACAAAACTGTAAGAGCTAGTGTATAAGTTAACAGCCTTATCTCTTTCTCGATAAAAAAAATCCATTATTTTAAGAAGTTCAAAGTTACAAAAGTCACGGAAAAATGAATATATGCATAATGACGAAGGCAGTTCCGGAAAAAAGATATTTTTAGAGATTTGATTGTAAACTTATATATGAGTGATTGATTACATCGTCACTAAAATCCATGTAGATGGAATGATTGCTCATAGAACTTTCATAAATGAGTAAATGAATATGCGAATTGTAAAAGGTCATGTTAAAGTCAATTCACTTAATAAAAAAAAATTGCGATGTATTCCATGAGAGATCTGAACACTTGAATGGCAATCTGAATAATCTGATGTTCATTGCGAAATCTCGGTTCTCTTTGATTTATGACAGTCTCTAGATGGAAGAGTCTCTGGAACATAATACCAATTCGACTACCACAGCTATACGCCAAATCGTTCAACGAGATGAAAGTGTTCTTAGATACATTCAGTTAGGATAACTGATCACCTCAATTATGCCTCAGTAACAATTGATGATGTGTAGTAGTCCAGTCAAGCATTCCAAAAAGGGCATAGAACATGTCAACAAACTAGTATATTTGTCTCCTTGCTCTGTGATATCTTCTACAATTTTACCGATAAACCCTATCTGAGACATAACTGGAAATCTTTTGCATTTTATGTCTTGTCTTCATCTCATGAGGAATTTTGGATGAGGATTTAGAACACAGGAACTATTCTCTTAGAGAATACCATCCATATGTTAAATGAATCTCTACCTCATCGAGTACTCGTACTCTTGTCATCATCGTGAAAGGTAATCGTAATTACATCCTTCATTTGTCTTCCCTAAGTTTTAAAATTGAAGGTAGGGCTCTATATCTTGCCCTCGAACACTTGACTACATTGAAAAAAACCAAGATTTTCTATGTCTACATTAACATCTTGAGTATTTTGGGAGAGTTCGAGAATCTATTGTGTCTATTATTTTCACGGCATTGGATTCGCTTACAAGAGTTACAAATTTTTCTTTTGTTGAATACTAAGTCACGTAGATCTTGGTGGAAATGAGAAACCAGATGAGACTGCAAATTTGGCATCAGAGCCAGTTTTACCATCGGTTCCTCTCTCAAATGTGAGAAAAGATATAAAAAAATTTATTTATTCTTTGGGAAGGAATCAAGAACCATGCAGGACGTCCATAAATGACATAGTCTCCTCCCATACCTCACTTCATTATCAATTTTACCATTACTAAGTGCTGATGTTTTTTTGAATCGCCTTAGTATCGGATACACATGTTTCACACATCGACTTTTGTTTCGATGTCGATTAAATATTTGGTGTGAAATTTATAAAGAATCATTTAAAATTTATCATATTTTAATTTCATGTCCCGTTTTCAACCTTTATCGTTTTGTATTTTTTAAATCTGATATTTTAATAATGTCTGATTCGATTGGAAAGGAACGTTTTGCCCACAGCTGAAGAAATGCAAACATTTTTGCTTTTTGTTTTTAATGAAAATTGGTATTATACGGTTTATTTAAATTTTACATTTTGTATTTTTTAAATTTTATTTAGGTTTTTATTTTAAATTTGGATTTAAAATATATTATATACAAATTTTTTTGTGTTTATTAAAATTTTTTTTTCTTGCTTGTGTGTGTGGATTTTCTACAATTAATAAATTTTGGAAAATCTTACTTAAGAAAGTATTCGATTAGCAAGATTACTTTCCTAAAATGTAAGTTTTGGCGATACTTGCCTTTTTTGGACCTTGCCCCAAAATACCCAACCAACCAAATGTGAAAATACTTTTTATTAATTATCCTGTTTATCAATTTCTATAATATTCTATTCAATAATTTAAAGTTTTTCTTTTCCTTTGTTAACCAGTGTATGCAAGATTTGCGCATGCAGCTCACTAGTATTTTTGGTGGGGAAATTTAAACAAAGGAACTGAAATTCTGATATGGAATTTTTTACTTTACTATAATTGAAGAACTTAATGGGACTTCTTGTTTGAAGCTATTTTCGAGTAGCAAAATTAGACTAAGTAACATTAAAAATCAAAAATATTTTGATACATTCAAATATAATAAGTTATTTTTAGACTAAAATTTTTTAAGGTTTTAAAATTGAAACAAAATCTTGCTGTAAAATATTTTAAAGTAGCAAAAAGTCAATGTTTTTATCCCTTTACAATAATATATGCTTTTTATCAATATAGGAAGAGGCAACATTATGCATAAAGATAATCCGTTGCCACAACTAAAACTTATTATACCGATCTGAATTCACCATTTTCAAGTTGTCGACACGCAACATCAGAAAACTCCTATTTTTTTAGAGGAACCAATTTTTGTAACGTGCGCGTAGGAAGAGTCACGGAAAACTAAATTGTATTTTCTTTTTTTCTTTTCTTCCTGTTCCGAAAGTAAAATAAAAGGGAGAGTTCCGTAGAGAAATATTTGCTTGGACCTCGCGTGCGAATTTCTGATTAGCATGTAATAACTATAAAAAATATATTTGTGTAATATAAGACACACTTTTTCGATTCAGATTGGAGAGACTGATTGATTGATTCAGTAGAAAATTGATTTAAAAGCTATTACACTTTTTATAGTTAAAATTTGTCTTCATATGAAAATGCATTTTAATTTAATATATTAACTAAAAGCATTAATATACAGTGAAGTCTTAAGAATATTTTTAGATCATTGCAAGTGAATCTAGTAAATGTCACTCTGTTATTCACATTAAATTTTGGCTTTTAATTTTTAAAAACTTAAGATTTAAAAAAACTGAATTTTAATTACATTTCATATTTTTTATTTGAACCTTTTGAGTAAAAGTGTGAAAATAAAATGCTTTTTATTCAAAATTTTAACAAGTGTAATTAGACCTGACGTAACCATATCCTAAATTTATAATTTAACTGTTAAAATGATGTTATGCTCAGATAAAATTAAACTTTTATATTTAATCCATGGTAGTACATCAGGAGTTCTTAACAAAAGTTCTATAAGTATTTTAAAGCAACCTCTTCTGTTTTTTATATCCTATGTCACTGAGTCTCATAAAATCAATTAAAAGTAGAGAACAACTGTTAATAAACTAAATGTTTTGTATTTATTTCTACTACATCATTTTAATTTTGGTTGAAAATAAAACTTACTTTATGTAATTTAATTGATTATTTTTCTTTATAATATTCTAAATGGTAAATTCTTGTAAAATAGCTGCTTCTTTCTTAAAAGTCGGTGCTTCTGAAATTGAAATACAAAATTTAATATTTCTTTATACTAATATCTTCAAAAATAATTCATTTGATGAGAGATTACTTAATATATATATATATATAAACTAAACTAAATAATTTTTCAAGCAATATTGAATCCAGAATAAATTTTTTTCATGATACCCGTGGTTTATACTATGTAATTTTCAAGTAATAACAAATAATTTAAAATGAGAAATATTTAATTATGTTGAATCATTTATATATAAGTAATAAATCACTGAAATTCATTGCTTGTCATGTGACTTTCATATTAATCTGTGGATTTTTATTTAACTTGATAATTAGTTTTTAAAATTTTGCTTAACAAATTCTTTTAATTTTAATATATTTCTAAAGTTATTACAAAAAATATAGCTCATTTTATATTGATGCAGATTTGCTAATATTTTTACGTAACGTTTATTATTTTTATCTTTATCAAGACGTTCATTTAGATAGACGTTCATTAGTTCATTCTCTTTAGATAATATGTTAATGGCATTATTTTAAGTTTTAAATATTTTTATTATTTTTCCCTAAATAATACAAAAGATTGAACTGTTCGCTAATATTTTTACGTTCCAATTGGATATAAAACAATTCTTGATATAAGATTTTGAAAAAAACTTTATGGGTACATAATTGTTACTTTTTTTTAATTAAGCTTTAATTTCTGTATTATTTTCTATTTATTACAAAAATATTTCCTTTTTCTTAAATAATTATCTATTTAAATGTTGCACGAAAATTATATGAAATTATTAATGATATTTTGATATAATAAAAAAGCTCTAGTAACTAGTAAAAACACACCAAACACTAGTAAATTTAGTGTATCTGTACGATAATTATTATGCGTAAATGAATCATATCAAAATAAAACAGAATAAAGTAATATCATTTAAACCTTAAGAGAAATACTTAATAATATGGAACTCTCAATCATTCATATCTGTAACCAAAATTTTCAAAATTTGCCTTAATTTTTATTTTTTGAAAAATAATCTCAATTCTAATAAGTGTTTTCATTCGAATGGCATTAAAATTTTGTATAAATGTCACTATAAATTTAAGAATACATAAAAAGACTTGTGGATAAAAGAAATCAATTAGTTCTATGGATTAATAAAAATCTATAATAGCACATTAGTAAACTGTATTCTATAATCAAACATAATTTGTTCTTTAAAATTTTTAATCTCTATTCAGTCCAAACGAAAACTTTATTTCCGTAAACATTTTATAAAATATTTCTAAAAATGCAATGATTTCTATTTTTTTCAAGCTTAGACATAATTGCCAATTTACCGATATCAATTTTCCTAATCAGTTATAGAAGGTTTATTTTTGAAGAATAAGAACGATAACGAGCTTCTACCTAATATTTAACGATTTGCGTGATATGGAATGTTTGTTGTGTGACATGGAAGTTAAGAAATAGAACTTAATTGATTAGTTAACCTCGTTTATACTAATCATTACGATACGCGTCTCTATTTAATTGACAGTGAACATTTAAATTCTAGACTGTCAAAGTTTTTAAGAATTTTATCAACAATCGATTAGAAACATTCTATTGTTTTACATAAATGTAAAGGCATTGTTGCACCAGCATAATTCCCTGCTCTTGCCATAAGTTGAGCTTTATTATTTAACGGAAGCAGTCAAACAGAGATCAAGCAGAAGATTCTCTTTAATACTTGATCTATCCCTCCCAGAAGTATCATTTCACTTTGAAGTCATTATTATAACCACGACATATTTAATGTGCCCCAGGCGCCTTTAGCAACCACGACTTCAATTAAGAGATATTCGAACTCACCACCTTCCGATAACCAACCAAGTCACCACAGCCTAACATCAAGTCATATCAACGAAATTATATTTCAGACTATATTTACAAATAGTTTTATATAGTTCTGTAAAATGAAATGATATTTATAATTGGAAATACTTGTTCACTTTCTAATAATAAGAATTTATGCTGACAGTTAGAAACTTATCTGTATTATTTAAATTTATGATAATGTATATAACTATATAATATATAATTATTTTGCAAACTATAATATAAACCATCTACCATATTCTACTGTATTAATGCAGGTAATTTTTTCGTCATTTTCTATTCAAGGACTTTCCTCTAATTTTTTTTATTCTATTTATAGAAAATTGTATTTATTCATGATATTCTCGATTATCTGTTTCTTTTCAAAATAAACCATACAGGATTTTCTGTGATCTAGTGGTAGGACAATATTTTTCGGAGCAAAGTTTTTGAGTTCAATTCTAGCAAATGCAGAACGAGAGATACATGTCGAGTTTCTACTTTCTGGATGCGTGATTTTCGAGATAGCTGTTTAGGAGTTTACAGGGTTTACTCCTTTGCAACACGTGAGTGCGGCCGTCTATTTGTAAAAAGTCCTACCTCAAGGCAATTTACGCGATGGTTGCTAAAATACTTCACAATAATCTTCAACCACTTGGCTGCCTTCTAAGCGGTGTTAAAATATAGACCACATAATTGGGAAGATATTGTCTTCTATTTATAAGAAAATGGCATGTTTGGTAAGATATGTGGTTTTAAAATCTTAAATGATTTATAAAAATAATTTATTTTTTTGTTTAAATGCAGTTTAAATGAGTTGTGCATTGACATTTACAGACAGTAAACAAATTAATATTTCAATGCCTGTATGTGAATTTTTATTTTTAATATCTAGTATTTATATAGGTTGGTTTTTTTATATTAATGTAAATAGAATAAAATCTATCTTTAAATTATTTTTTGATTATAAAAATAATATAAAAAACGTATTGAGAGTTAAAAATATTTAGCGACGTATTTCATAGTCACATAAAAATTTTTTTAATTCAAATTAAAAGACTACTTGCTAATTTAATTTCATAAAATGATCACAGTTTTTTAAATGACAATTTTGATGTATGATATTTCATTTGGACATCATCACTTTGAATATGACGTCCCTTATTTAAAATGTATCAGGATTATGCAAAATTAAGTTATTTCTAACTGTTGCTATTTTAATTATTAAGTATAATGAAGTATTTAAAAAGTATAATGAAATAAAGAAGTATAATGAAGTACTTACTTATATATATATATATATATATATATATATATATATATATATATATATTATTATTATTATTATTATTATTATTGATATGATCAAATCTATGTGTACATCGTTTCAAAATGCTTCCTATTCAATTTCTTTTAGTGGATCGATGATTTTACTCCCATTATAACTGAATCATAATTATTCATAAAAACTAGCTATAATTTAACAATATTTTGATATTGATCATGAAAAATGTGATAATATTTGCTATTTTTTGTCTTTTTTTCGTTGAGAATTTCAAATAATGATGTTCAAATAATATTTATAACATTATTCAACATGTTAAAAGATTTTTAAAGAAGAAAAATTACTTTCAAGTCTTAATTAAAGGTATTAAATGACTTTTCACATAATGAATTACATTGATTGTATTCCGTTTATTTTTCAGGAAATATTATGTAAAAATTACGGGTGACGCATTATGAATTAGTGTAAACTGCTGCTTCTTCTGACGACTAAAAACGAAAATTTTCCGGGTTATAAATCTTTTTTTCTCGGAGATGGAAATATATGCATGCTCAAAATAATTCTGCTAAACATTCTATATTTAAAATTAAAGAGTTCAATAGCTTAGGATTTAGGGTACTTCATAATCAACCAGTATTTAAAAAAAATTGTAACCACATTTTATTTTATAAGTTAAGAATGTTGGAATGTTATGTAATTGTTAAAGAGGTCTAATTACAATCTTGTGTAATTAGACCTCTTTAACAGTTACATAACATTAACGTTGACTCTTTATTTACTTTCTCATTAATATAATACTTTATATATAACTTCTGAAGGAGGAGAAATAATAATCTCTGTACTTATAATTGGAAACCGGGATTATTAAACTGTGCTTATCACTACTGTATAACTTTTTCAGAAATCTCCACTTTTAAGAAATTTGAATTTAACGCAATTTGGAGCGATCTGCCTACCCACGCTTGGTACTTTGAGAAAAATCCTCGTGGGTGGCACCAGCTCAGTATTCCTAGGATACAGCAGACTGCTCTTTAGCGTTTTTTGAGTGGCCACATTAAGTTCCTTTCTTTTCAGCAGGGCCAGAAAGTCTGTCTGGAGTATCACTGGTGCAAGGCTGATCAGGCCTCCACTAGATATATTTTTAACTGTGAACGAGGTTTACAGAATCTTATTTTATTTTTAGACTTTTAAATCATTTTTGGTATTATGGAGATGGTTTAGCTTAGTTACACCATCTGGTATTTGAAGCAACAACAACACTACTGTGTGCTTATTAATTGGGACACGTACAAAAATCTTCACTATGTTGTTTAATTGGTATAGGTTAATTTACATGCCCGATATAGCAATCTAATACGAACTATTTCCTCCTATATCGTGAATGGGATCTTTTACACGGTTTAACATGGATTCTTCGAAGTTAGAACTTAAATGTTTGATCTCATTATCACAAAACCAAAATTTTATAACATTTTTTGTTGAGAGTCTATTTTACTCACACGTCTTTTTATAATGCTCCACAAATTTTCAATGGTATTTCCATCATTAAAATTATTGGGTAAATCCAAAATCATTATTTTTGTTTTTGAAATATTTTTTAACTAGATTAGAAGTATGGTAATAGAACTATATCTTGTTGAAAGATACCAACAAAACCAGCGAAAGTTTACATAATGGGCAGAATTTTTCTTCCTTTTTATAAAAAATGTATTTTGTAAAGCTCGTGATCCCTTCAACTAGTACTAAGCTGACAGACCCTCCTGAAGCAAAATAATCCCAAAACATCTGTCTCTGAAGCAGATTAACTGTTTGCTTAAATTATGTTCTCCGATGAGTTTTTCATCACTTTGCTTGACAAATTTTTGTCGAAACTCTTGCAGAACCTTTGTAGAATGAAATTATTAACCCTTCCTTTAATAATTTCATCGCTGAATACAAACTTCATCCAGTATTGTGAAGCCAAGATTGGTATTTCCTGCCCAATACAAATATTTTCTCTTGATTGCTGGTGTTATTAACTGTTTTTTATTGGTGTTTTTGCAAATTTCTGAGCTTTTGAAAGCTTTCATCGAACTGCCACTGAATCCACCCTGTCACTTGTAGCTACTCTATCTGAAGATCTGTATTCTTTGTATTTCTTTTGCAAGCAATCATTTTATTATTTCGCTCAAAAAAATTTGTTTGTTCAAGGTATGTTCTTATGTTTGTGTTCACATTTACTTTTTTCATTTTGAACACACTGTCCCAAAATTCTTTTGCTGATTAAAAATCCCTGAGACGCTAACTTTTCAGACTCCAACTATTGCAGCAATATCCCTGATAATCATAGAAGTGTGCTGAGTGAGATAACAATTCTAGTTCCTTTCTTCGGAGTGTTTTCCGTTTTAAAATCCACTTTAGAAGCAGACCATTCATACAATCGACTACTTCTTACAGCAACTGAAGGAAAAAAAATTTTTATACATATTATGATCACATGGTCAAACAATTATAGACTAGTGAAGAGGAATCACTCTTTGTGATGCAGGAGAAAACGGTTTGAGGCAAAATATCCCCTAGAAAAGAACAATATTCATAAAAGATATTTTTGTCTCAGTTAATTCACACAGTAGTGTAGAACAATGATTTTTTTGAAGGTGAAATTTTTATAACTTTTCTTTGTAGATGGCCATTATTAAATCCTGTATACTATTCAACGATAAGTTATGACTATTTATATTTCTGTTTTTGTAGAACAGTAAATAACAATAAAAAAAAGAGAGAAAGAAGCATATGTATGTTGCGTTTCTGCTTCTTGTACACATATTTTAAAAATGGGTGCTTAACACTTTTTGATTATTTTTCATTGGTGCGATTATAAAATCACTATATAGGAAAATGCCTTCTAAAAACATCTGGAAGCTAAAAATGGCTGTCACTAATTTAGAGCTCTTAAATCATTCACTGCATCTAATATATTCTTCTGGGAATTAAACCACTCTATTTGGTGGAAAATATTTTAATATTCTATATTGGTTTGGCTTCAAAATCGAAAACTGATTTAATCATTCGACGTTTTGCAAGAATATTTATCTGGGTGAGTGTTTGGGAATTTCCGATTTTTGGAAATATGCTATCTATTTTTTCGATAATAAAGAAATATGAGTTCCTTTTTTTTAAATTCTAAAATATTCTCAGAAATTGCTTATAACTTTACTAAAAAGGGTTCGTAAAATCTATATGTTAGAGTATAAAAATACTTAAGCTCGTCTTTAATTATTAGATAAATTCGATAACTTAGAAAAAAACTGTAAAATCAAAATATAACACTAAAATAATTTGAAATAAAATACTTTCCTTACACTATTTGTTTATGTTAAGATGTTTTGAATCCCTTGTTTTTTTTTTATTAAACTGATAAATAATATCAAAGTTTAAAATATAAAGTGAAAATAATTAAAACATCAAAATCCAATAAAATGTTTGATTGACTGTGATATTCAAACAAATAATACTTTTCACAAATGATTTTATTTTTATTATCTATATTATCTATTTTCTAATTTTTTTACTCTAAATTTGCATTTTTAAAATATAAATAGTTCTTTTAGTTTATTTTTAGTAAAAAATTTTATAAAGTTGAGAATTATATTAGTTCAACAATATCTTAATCGCGTATCTTTAAAAAAAGAGGGAAGTAGGCAAAAAAATGAAGAAAAAAACATAATAACATCCAATATAGAAAAAAAATACTGTAACATTGCAGCAGAACTTTTTTTCTTTGGAATTATAGAAGGAATACGAAAATATACCTCGGCGTAACAATTAAATTCCATATAAATAACAAGAAAAGTATACTTTGGAAAGATGTTTAATGTGGCATCTTGTCCGCTCAAACAGCTAAAATTACTGCGCTTTCAATAAATCTGGCAAGATATTCAGAAAATATTATTCAATTACTGAAGAATATCAACAGCCAGGTTCTGAATACTTAAGAAATCTGTAGTCTCATAATAATCTCAAACGTGGCATATCGGTTTTAAGTAAAGAGCAATTTTTGGTAATTCCAAGCATGGTCTGCATGTGACTGGACATTATCTGGTTGATAAATATACGCAGGCTGTGTCGAGAAACCAATAATTACTGAACTAATGATAGATTGTCGCTCTATTGTGCATCTTCATATTGTGATATTTTAAATGCTTCAGAAAGGTTATTTATTGCTTATAAATATAAGAGTTACTAGATTATTACTTAAAATAACTAGAAAGGTTACCAAGTAAGGTAAACCAAATATATATGGTAATTAAATGAAATGGCAGACCATAATGGTTTCTTGTAAACGTATAAAGAGTACCATAATAAATCCTAGCGTCTTTTGGACATTTTAGATATTACACTATTATTGGCGCCACACATGTAGGAAACTAGTGTAGATTATACATCATTAGTCATCATGGTGAATAGTTGTTAAAAGTTCTTTGAGGTAAACATTGTGATAAAGCTTGGAAGTAAACAAATGTATTTCATATTAATTAACTGAACTTAAACTGCGATTTATGTGCTATATCTAGACTTTTCAATGTTTCATATCAATTATTTACTTATAAAATTGTATTCTAAAAATACCAAATATTTATTTTAACTTTCTCAATAAAAATTTGAAAAATATTGTGACTGAATAAAACATATTGATTATAAAATATGCATTATTTATCTAAGATGATAAATATTAAATGAATGAGTTATTAATTTTTAAGATTCATTAATTAAATAATAAAAGTATACTGATAAATGTTTAACAAAAGTAATCTTTTATTTTATAAACAATACACTATTAATAATATTATTATCCAGTTATATGAAAATAAAATAACATTTTTTTAAGAAATAAAAAACATTTTTTAATCATATATTCTCTACTAAAAACAAAAGTGAGGCAGAAAATTGTTCAATATTATTGCATGATTACTGATTAAAAAAAGGACTACCTACTTCAAAAGACATTTTTTTTAGTTCTGAAGTACACGTATATAAATATAAATATCTAGTTTCCTTTTATCCCTTATCAACCATTTTTACCAAATCAACAATATTTTATTTTTTTGATTATCTTATTTTTTGCAGATGTTTTTCCCTTAGGGAATTCAAGATATGATGAAAATACTTTTTTTCCAATATACCTGGATACCTTTAGTTGAACAAGTTTTATTACAGAAACATATCATATTTCTTGTTCAAACCACTTATTCTCACAATTTCTGTGATAGCATATATCTTTTGCATCGACTGCTGCAATAAATACCCTTCATGTCTAACAAAAATATGATATACTATAGTTTAATTTTTTTTCTGTTATATATAATTTTGTCATTTAATTCTGTACTCATCACATGAGTAAAGAAAGTTATCTAAATTCATTCATGTTTTCATATATTGCAGTTTTTGTATACTTTTTCATAATATTTGGAGTTTATTGAAAAACATATTAATAAGACTCATTCAATAAACATACTGTATAATTCTGTGTATACAAGTACCAAAATTTTTTTTAAAAAAATCTGTTTTTTTTGTGCACTCAAGATATCTATATTAATTAGTCTCACATCAATTATCTTTTATCATATAATTCAAAAATATAGTATACTTATATTATTAACATTTTTGCAAAACAATTATACTTATCTATGCCCTTTTTAGATAGCATCATATTTAAGTTTTCCCTCTTATGGAAGGAAGAAAACAAAGATAGAATTCCCTTTAAAATTTTATAAAGCGTTAATATAATATATATATATAAGAAAAAAATAGAACCTTATTACTTACACAAGTTAAAGTTTTTTATTTTAAAATCTCAAATAAAAATCAAATAAAAATTTTTATACCCCCAAATTAATTTTTTTATTAATGGACTTTATACACTCAGCCTTCGATTTTAGTAAACAAAATAAACTCTTATTGAAATTGATGTAAATTTTGCAAACATTACATAATGTAGCTTATTGCAAATATGCAAACATTACAATATATGATGTAACAATTGAATATATTCATGAAAAGTATATATTTTATTATTAATATCACTTCTAAATAACATAATGCATTAAGAGACGAGATTTATATAATTGAGAAAAATTCTAGATATATATATATATAAACACACATATATTACTTTTTTAATGCATTGTGTTGCTGTTAATTTGAAATTCTGTTGACATAAAAATAAAAAAGAAACCTGGTAACAAAATAATAATACATTGAAATTTTACTTTCAAAATAAAATAAAGCTGATTTCTACATGTAAATAATATAAGTGAATAACTATTAGCTAAACGTTTTTCCTGATATCTTTGCAAAATTCTGCACCATTTTAAGACTGAGACTCATTGTTCTCAGTAATTTATAATGTATTTCGTGTTATGAATTCGTTATGCTACCAGTAATAAATTCCTTTTCCTGGACATTTAAAGTATAATTTCACAAATATTATTTTAATATTTTATTACTGAAATCATCGTTGTAGTAATTGTTCTGCCTGTCTCTTTTTTTACGTACATAGTTAAGCTTATCGTGCGGAAAAAATAAAGCATTTTTAGCTTGAGTAGTGAAGTATTAAATTTACCTTCTATTTCTTTTCATGAAGAACAATTATGCTAGCTTCAGCCCGATTACGTAAATTTAAAATAATGATGTTGAGTAATTGAGCTTACGAGGAAGTAGTTTAAAAGCGTTTCCGGATATTCAAATTTGCTAAGCATTATTTAAAATAGCAAGACTTAAAAAATCAAATAAACTAAATTTTGAATATTTAAATTCCCTAAAATAAATAAATAAGTTCGCTTTAAGATATTTTATTTTAAGAAATTGATATAGCGTAACTTTTAAATAACTTAACTTTTATCTCCTCGATTTTTAATAGCAAAACTTTTGTAAATTTTTTACAGAATTCGAAATAAAAAGATTTTTGCAATATTTATTATCCACTTAAATTTCCTATACAAAAGAATCATTTGTTAAAAATTCTGGGCGATATGTTTGTCTGATTATATATATAATTAAGTTGAATAAAATAGAGTAGAAATTAATATCCACTTTTACATCAATTTTTATTAATTGTTCATGAAAAGAATATTTTGCATTACTTTTGTAAACACAAATAGCATATTGTAATAAATATTTGGTACCTTTTTTTAAACTGTGTATTTTTACAATTAAATGTTTATATATTTCTCATTTTTATGTATTTCACATTTATAAATTATTTTACAACATTTTCGAATCATTTTTGATTATTCGTTCATAAACTAGTTTCTGTACTCTTTAAATATTTTAATTTTACATCGTTTATTTTTCGCATAATAAATTATTCTAAAATTTCATTTATTTCTCAAGTTTCTTCGATCGTATATTTCAGAATTAATACTACAACTATTAAATTCAAAGTTAACTATAATAACTCATATTGATTCAGTTATGCTTGACATGTTTTAAAGCATATTTTTGTAAATTAGATTTTCATGTGTATATAAATATAGAATGATAATTTTTAAATGATTTTGTAAACTTGTCTCTAAAAAGTGTAGTTATAATATAAAAAAATCAAAGTTCGTAATATAAAATAATTTTATAGTTATTTTTATTAAAATCGTATTCAAAGCAATCAATATATATTATTGATAAATTTAGAAAATTTATATTTAAATTATACGTAGTTCTAAAATAAGAAAAAAAACATACCAAATTATTTAAGCAGAAAACGTATTTAAACTTAAATTTACAAATATTTATTTGTAATAAAAATACTTTCTATTAACCTTTAAAATAAAAATTATTTTATTTCAAAATCTACTGAAGTAAATTTAAAAATATTTAATGAGCTTTAAAAAATTCTGTGTCTTATTTAATGTGTGGAAGCACATTTAAAGTCAGAAAACGCTATTAAAACTTATGCTCGTTCGTGAATATATTTAAATGGGCGAAGACAGTTGTGTTTAGAAATTTCTATAAATGCCTTTGCCTTAATGGATTTGAAAGTTCGTAATGCTATCTCAAATACATTTATGAATGAAACAAGATAAAATTACTTTATAATACACTAATAACTAAACATTAATTTGCACACCTTTTTAGTTCACATACTAATATTCACAATCATTGCCCAGGTATGTTTGCCAATCCCTTGAATTTCCTTCACCAGGATATTCTATTAAGAGGCATTTCACATTTGCTCAAATTGAGTATTATTATTTGTATGAATAATAATAATTTTTTAAATGAAGAAATCAATAATTTAAAGAACATCCAATTTGTGAGATTTAATATTTCAAGATTTAATCCTACAAGAGAGCTCTTGTTATTGCGTACAATACATCGTAAAACTAAACTATTAAATATTTCTTCCTCTAAGTTTTGTCTAATTCTCAGATCACTAATTTCCAGTTGAAAAGCTTCAAATTTTTTCTAGGCAATGTCGATAATCAGGAGCTAAATTTTGTTTTTAAACTTCCTGCAAACAAGTTTATATGTTTGGTTGGACATTTATAATGAGATGATTCGATAAAATGAAAAAAGAGCGAATAAAATTTCTTTAAAGTGGACTGATGAAGAAGGTTTCTATTTCGGTATGTAATATGATACTTTAGATATTTTTATGGTGATAATTTTAAAAGTCAAAAATTGTATCTAATTAGCTACACATCTTCGATTAAATTTAATTAAATGTTTTTAAAAACAAATATTAATATAATAAATAGAGAATACATCATTTTTGTGAATGAGATTCTTAGATAAATTATCTTAATAACTAAAAACGAATACATCATCTTCTAAAATGCCAGAAAACTTGAAAGTTTCGAAGTTTGGTAATGCAGATTCTTTCACAATAAGTTGAAATTAATGCATAATAAAGAGAAATGTAGCTTTCATACTGATGTATGTAGTTAATTTAAAAACAAAAAATATTATCGATGAAATAAAATGAATAATATGAACCTAGTTGTACAGTTTCTTTTCACAACTAGATCCACAACATTTCTAGAATTTCATTACAACTTATATTCATCTCAATCGTTATTTGAGAAATTAACTTAGACTTTGTTGGTCCTCTATGGTAATTTTTTTACACCTAAGTAATGCTGACATTTTAAAGTAGAGTTTGAACCACTGTAAATATCCATACCTGAAGTGGGAATTAAACCGAAATGATGAAGCCAAGAACTAAGCACTAATCATTCATCAGACATCTCAACTTCATTAACTTGCTTTCTGTACAGTTTTGAATATTACAAGTAGTTCATCAGATCATAAGGTTCACATTTTCACCAATAGCTTGTTTCCGGGTAATCACTTTAACTTAATTTTCCAATAATTATGAAAATTAAATGACTTAATAATTGATGTATTAATATTTACGATCCCATGGTTAGAGTCATAACACTCCTCATTTTTATAAAATCACATGAAAAAGGCTCACAAAATTGACTTCTTTAACTTGATTAGGACATTTTAGAATGCTAGAAATATCTGAAACCTAACTAAATCTTGTTGAAGAGACACTTGTAAACATTTTGATGTATTAATATTGAAAATCCCATGGTTCGAATTCATGGTTTTTTATTTTTTGATTATTATTTTGTGACTATATCATTGTAACATTATCTTTTATATATAATTATCATTTATATCATTAATTGATAATTAAAAGACTATTAATTTCAAATATTTTAAATTAATATATTTAATCACTTGTTTTCACATATTTTTGTCCTTATTATACAGAAAATTCGACGATATATACTGCTTACAACTTACATATTTTATCTAACCCTACTTTAACTAAATGGTGCTCATTCCTCCATGGTTAACTGTTTCGATTGTTGCACACATTGATAGTAAATTGGATAAAATGCATCTTTTTTCCAAAATAATCAATATTGACTTTCAGATAATATATTTCCACGTATGAATTAAATTATGAAATTCAGATTCTATATTTGTATAGATCATAAAATCATTAAATAAGATATATTTTAATCAAGAAATTAATTTTTATACATAAATAATTTTGTAAATCTATGATTTTTACTCAAAATGAAAGAATTTGAATAATAAAAATTGATGGAAAAGGAACAACATTTAAATTTTCAAATCTATCTTTAATTTATTCTTGCGATTTTGGGTAATTTTATTTATACAAATATATTAAAATAAAACAATATTATTTTCAAAAAGGTTTCGCATATTTATGGAATTAAATTTCTAATAAAAATTTTTATTTGAGGAATTACTTGAATAAAAAAATTTACTTAATGCAGTTTGTGAATTACTTGTAATTTGTTGTATTTTTGATTGTGAAAAAATATAAAACCTGACTTAATTTAATTTTTTTTAATTTGATTTGTAATATTTCAAGTAAAATAAAATTTTGAGAAATTTAATTTTTTTCTTATATGAGTCCGTTTCTGGATTATTTTAAGCCACATATGCCACATAAGCCACATACGCATATTAGATATAAAATAAGTGTAGAAGTTTATTTATCATGTAATATATTGCTTAAAAATACTTCATGAACAAACAAACAATTTATTGTGTAATAGCCATTTAGGAACACTAAATTGATTGCATGCGATTTAAAAAAAAGAAATCTAAAATGGTTGTAAGGAAATTTTTGATTGTTCTGAAAGTAACAATTGGCTTACACATTAATAACAAAACTGTATTAATTGGAAATGGTTAAAATGGTTTTAACATGGCATGTGATTTCCTCGGAAAGCTGAGATTTCGCTTTTTTGTTTTGTTGCTCAGATGTTATAAGATCTTAATAAATCTTGTTTCACTCGCCAAAGAATGCATTCGTATAGTAAAAAGAGGTTATAGTGTCAACGCAAGAGTATAATTTAAACATTTTCGATTGGGTTTAGAATAGAAAAAATAATTGGCTTCTTCCCCTGGTATTCTGCCTCCTATATTGTTTCATTTCCAGTTACATTTTCTGCTTGGTAAACTTTATGAAGTTCAGTGCAATTGGGAATTAAAATAAATGAATCACCAACATCTGTTGTGTTAGATGCAGGGTAAAGTTTCAGTATATCGCCTACATATATATTTTTATATGAAATTGGTATTTTAAAGGATATATAAATCCATATGTAGTTTTATGTTGATTTTAACCCATACCCTTTTCCAACCTTATTTGCGATGAGTTTTACTTGAACGAGTGTGAGGGGGTTTCAGTATCACTTTCTCGTCATTTAAATTCTGTTTATTCTGAATCGGAGTTTGTCGATAAAAAGCACTTAACAATCACTTATCCTATGCAGTTATTCTAAAACTTTTCTCTTATTCGATCCACAAATGTCTTGAGTACAACGAAATATATCTCAATAGCCTAGGTACACGAAGATCTTAATGATGAAGCCAATTTAGAATCCGTTTCTTAAGACCATTGGTTAATTGTCAAGAAAAGTATCTTCAAAGGAGATTTAAATTACTTGTTGTGTCTTAACAAATTCTCGACAAGATATCTGTTTTCAATTATTACATTAGCATATAGAGGATTTTGTATTCATCTATACATGTTAGAAGGTCTTGATGAACCTTCTAACATTCCCATATTTCTTTGAATGGGTTTCATTACGTGGAAATGATATTTTTCAATTTTTCAACATCATTTCTTATGCCTCTATATTTTCATCAGGATTCGAATCACATTATATTACATTAAATATATATTCTGGTAAATAGAATACGACGTCTAATACTCTTCTCAAATCAACATTTTCTCAAACACTTGAATTTCCTCAAATTCCAGTTTCCAACATATAAAAAAATTCTATTAACTATCTCAAATTTATATATATATATATATATATATATATATATATATATATATATATATATATATATGTATATATGTATACGAGGGTTACTCTGAAATTTTTGAGATACGCGCAGACGAAAATTTACAAAATAAAAATAACGGTTTAATTTTAAAATACAAAGTATTTTAACATAGAAGACGATTTTTTACTGACTTACTTCAACTTGCTTAGCGCAGAATAAATTTTAAACAGAAGAGAAAATGGTTTTGACGCGAGAACATTTTCGCGCTATGATTTTCTACAATTTTAAAGCAGGATTAAATCAAGAAGAATGCGTTCAACGGTTGCAATTAGCATTTGGTGATGAATCTCCAGCTCATTCTACTGTATTCAGATGGTTTAGAGAATTTAGAGGAGGTCGCAATTTTCTTCAGGATGAAGAACACACAAGAAGGCCGCCTCCGGTATTAATCCCGGTTAATGTGTCTGCCATGCAAAAAATGTTTATGGATGATCATCGCTGTACCTATCAAATGATACAGAAGGAACATAACATTGGATCCGTAGCCATACACAAAATCATTCATGAAGAATTACATGTGAAAAAAGCAGTTTGCCGTTGGGATCCCCATAATCTAACTGTGCACCAAAAAGAGGAGCGTGTCAGAATCAGTAAAGAAACTCTTAAATTGCTAAATGATGAATACCCCATATCATTTCTAAAATTGTAACAGGTGATGAAACGTACATACCATTTTTTTGACATTCCAACACGTCAAGAAAGCAAAGTATAGGTCTTTGAAGATGATCCCTCGCCGATAATGGTGTAAAAACAACACGCACTGAAAAAAGTGATGTATGCCGTTTTCTTCAGAACTACGGGATTGATCAAAGCCATCAAGTTGGATGGACAGAAGACAACTGGTATACTACTAAATGTCTTCCAGAAATTCTACGAGAACTGAATGTTAGGGGACTAATGCTTCACAGTGACAATGCATCTTCACATACAGCCGGATTAACAATTGAGTTTTGTAAACAAAAACAAATTAAAGTGATCGAACATCCACCGTATTCACCTGATCTAGTTATAAGAGACTTTCGATTATTCTTTAATCTAAAAAAGAACTTACTTTGACGTCATTTTCATTCAGAAGAAGAGACTGATGTGGCTATAAATGCATTTTTTTCATCTATTCCAAGAAATGAATGGCTTTAGGCATTTAATCTGTGGAAAATTCGTCTACAAAATTGCATTGATGCTGGAGGAGACTATTTTGTGAGCACACCTAAAATTTTGTAAGTATAACTTTAAAAACCTAGTTGTATTTCAAAAATTTCAGAGTGTTCTTCGTATATATATATATTACTTCTCTGGTTTTCAACATCAAAAGCATTGATTTGCATATGAAGAGTGTTTTTGTTCTATTCTAAATTACCATTTTTTTAATTCAATGTCAGTTATACACTGTAACTATTTATGTATTTTCGTTAAAACCTAGTACCTCTTTAAGTTCTAGAAGAGTACGCATTTTTACCTCATTAAATAAATGTATTCTTCATTACAGCATTTGTCACACAAATTACAGGTTGCATAAAATGCATATTTAACAAAATATGTTATTTACAATATTTTTTTAAATAACCGTGACTAATTATTTTAATAACTTGTAGAATTTTTCCCTTAATTAATTTTACTTATCAATCAATTTAATTGAATAACTATTATCAATAGGACAAAGTTCTATTTCATTTCTGACTATCATATGAAAATATTTTGTTTTACAAATATCAAGAACATATAATTGAAATGAATTACATTTTTGTCTTCGGTGCTAATTTTTCAATAGGCTCTATATATATATATATATATATATATATATATATATATATATATATATATATATATATATATATATATATATATATATATAATAATATAAAATAAAGCTAAGCACATAAAATATATGGGTTAAAGTTGAATTAACACATCCATGCTTAATTATTGCATTAAAAAAAGAAATGAGTAACAAATAAATTATTTTCTATTGTAAAATCATAGATGCAGTTAAATATATTTGTGCTGAAAAATCTGAAATTTGATACATGAAAATAAGTATGTGAATAAAAAAGTATAGAATCTAAAAGGAAGCATAAAACATAAACTAAATGAAAATATAAGATGTGTATCAAATTGCCAACTTCTGTCAATTTCAAGTTTCCAAACTTGAAATTGGACACGTGTCACTCAACAGTGTTATTATTAAAAATTTCCAAACAAAAATTTTTAATAATAACCCAAAGAAGTGTTCAAAAATTTTCTAATTATTAATAATTTTTTTAACTTATTCCTTGAATGATTATCCATCTCAGCACTATATACGATATTTGAAGATTAATCTCCATAATGCAAGCGATTTATATCATGATTTATAACAAAGCACATAATTTTTCATCACGTTTAAAAGTAAATTGTTGGGACGGTTTTCCATTGTGAAGCATGATACATTTGTGTCAAGAAATCTAGGTAATTGGTAAGGCACGCCTATACTGAAAAAAAGCCAAAAATTCCAGTGCCATTTAATCTTATAATAAGAAACCAAAGCCACAAGTGCTGTCTCACTTTCATTAACGGTTCTATTTGGCTCACAACCAGATCAGTAGGATGGATATTAAATTTGAAGAACATAAAAAAAGTCTGCTTTGGCTGGGTCCGAGGATTCAAAAATGAGTTCAAGCAAGGTTCGCTCATATATTTATCGATTGTCAGCCCACCGCCATTCGGTATAATGGCACCGAAAATTTGCCCGACCCATCTAATTGACCGAGACACGCGAGCTTTGGTCCTCCATACCCAGGTTTTAGTGGAACTCTGCGACAGTAATTTGACCTAATCTATATTCCTTTAAAATTTCAGAGGGTGGTTGTGTGTGAGCTGACGCCTACCATAATCCCCCATCGCTGAATTATTGATAAGAGCTGCTCGCACAGTATTTAAACGCAGAAATCGATCGCTTTTAGAATATTTAGCAATTAGATTTGTTTTAGCATCAATTTTATTCAGTTTTTACAATATATATATATATATATATATATATATATATATATATATATATATATATATAATTACTAAATGATTTTACGTTTTTTTTAAGTTGTAATTTTTAAAAATAAGAAACATATCTGTTATTTTAAAAATTTTGGTCATTTTTTTGCTTTATTTTAATGGATATTTATTATAATATTGTTCAATAGTAATTTTAACGCAAAGAGAAATAAAGTGGCTATTTAGTACATAAATGAAAAGTAAATTAGGTTTTTTTTTTTTAAATTCTTCAAGATAATACTTTTTCTGTTTTTTAATAATTATTGATTATTTTTTCGCAGATAACATGCAGCTATTAGTGACTTTTGCATGCTTTAATAAATTTGTAAAAGTATTTGGTTATAATATTTATAAAAATGTTTAGTTAAAAAGTTTGCTTCCATAAGTGAAACATTTTTAAAACAAGCAAGTTATTTTTCATTTTTGCAATTTAAATGTTGGTCACTACAAAAAAATTAAGAAATAAAAAAATATTTATAATTTTTTTAAACATTCAATATTTTATATTATATCAAATGAAAAAATTAAATTACTGCTTTAAAGGGAATCTAATTATTTAGGTTTAATCTCAAGGGATGTATTATTATGTTGAAATTAAATTAACATTTTTTTAATCTGATGTAAAGAAAGTATTTTGTCTGAGAAAGGTTAACATCAAAATCATCATAAATAATTGAAAACATTATAACATATTTTATTGCTGATTAAGAAAAATTTGTGATTAAGTTATACATTAAAGTAACATAATATATATATATATATATATATATATATATATATATATATATATATATATATGCACTGGAGTGCAAAAATTAAGGATGAAACGGTTTTTCTAGCGCAGCGTGTCACACAACAGTGTTCCGAATCGATAAAAATCGTAGCAGAACTTGCTCTAGATGTAAGAATATGGTAAAAGTAAAAATATAAAAAAAACTGTTAAAAAAAATTCCAAATGATACTCAGACTAAATCTGCTCTCTTCCGTAACGAGTACTCAACCCCATTTCTGATCCGTCCAGTTCTGGTGTTCCCCGCACCACACAAAGCGCCTTCCCCGGTGGACAGACCTTAATGGTGTACAACGTACAGGTCGTCATGCGATTAGGCCACCATTGTGCAGCTACCTGGCGACTGTAAACCGTGATATCTGTCGTCCAGTCGTCTGTTGGAGGTGTCTTGAGATTTCTCCAGTCGTCTGCCGCCTGTTCCTTCTTGCCTGTAAGACCATATATCGGTCGTCGACTGCCATGGTTGCTGGTGGACGACCATGGTTTGAATTTCTCCCCAGATTCGTGAAACGATGCTGTGAGAGATTCCAAACTCCACAGCAACACTTGTCACACTTCGACCTTTCACAATTATTCCCAATTTTTCGACCTCGCGCTAGGTCATCTAGATGTCGTCTACGAGGTTGTCTGTTCATTATTTCACATTGATTAAGCAGCTCTACGTTGTTTAAGCTTATATAAGCCATGCAATAGCTTTCACAGAAACGCTGAGAGTACACCAGCATTTTGCTTGATACCCCTCCGACATTCCCCTTTTTGTCATGTTGCGTAATTTGAGTATGCCTTTACGTACCTGACTGTAGTCGATCTTCTGATTGGTCTTTCGGTCCAATCTAACTGTTTGTTCCGTTTTTATGCTAATTTTTCCATTTCATCCTTAATTTTTGCACATCTATATATATATTAAAAGAAAAATAATTTAGATTAAATAATTTTTGCACCTTTTAATTTAAAAATTTACTAATATTTCCATAAATTCTTAAAAGAACCTTGTTAGGCTCATTGGTTAGAGCGTCGTTTTCATTATTGGGAAATAGTGATTTCAAATCCCGACGCGTCTGAAGATTCTCAGTATTCTCTAATGGCGACTAAGTAATATAAAATTAATCTTGCTCGCAATGTCCTCAGTGTAAAATGGTGCTTCTAGGATTGTATACCAAGTATCAGGGAAGGTCTTCTACTTATCTCTTGCTTCTAAATTACGAAGAAACATCTACTTTCTTGGTCACAATGTATGTACATTCTACTTTCACGCCCACTATATGCCCCGCTATGTAAAGGTACCGTCAGTTCTGTCCCTTGTAGGGCCAAAAAAGTTGAAAAATTCCTACTGGTTGGCCATTAAAAAAATTCATTTTTCTTATGCTTTTTATATTTAATTTATTTACTTTAATTATACTATGGAATCCCTTATGCAAGTTTTTTTTATGATACTTAAGTCATACAATTTTAAACTATATTATTCAAAACTATATAATAAACCTTAACTTTTATACTTTTGTTAATTACTGTTCATTTAACTCAAGATTGACAGTGAAAATGGCTTATGATAACGTATTTCTATCACTTATCTTATTGTAGCAAACTACAAAATCAAATCATTTTTAAGTAAAGGTAAAAGAAAGGATAATAACATATTTTTTTATTTGCGGAACTTTTTAGTTGTTATATTAGTTGATACTTTTAATTGTATTTGTTAATATATTAGTGAATAATTTTAAAATATTCCGAAATTAAAAAAAAAAATGCTTCCCATTTATTTTATTTTTACTGTAAAGGCTCGTAAACTCATAAATCTCAACTGTATAAAATAAATTAATTAAAAATATTTTTATCAGTATTCGATAAAAAAAATTTTTGTAAAAAATGATCGAACGAGACTAAAAGGAAAGTCAAATTAAAGCTATCTAGTGAATCATACTGAAAGAAAAATAAATTATCGTTACATGAACAGTAAAAACAGTAAGTTACATTGGTAAAACTATTCGTTCTGTCAAAAGAGAAAGCAGATATATTCTCTTTGGTATAAATAGTGAAATTTAGAAAATTATGCGTAGTTGGTAATTGTGCGTATTATTTTCGAAACGAGAAAGTTTCGATACTACTTATTATGAATGGCTTAACAGTCAAAGTAACTATACAGGATGTCCCAAAACAACCGTTTAAACTCTGCACAGCTAGATTCCTCGTTGGGTATACATAAGAACTGCCCAATAAAGCATTCCTGTTCGATTGATAGTTTACGAGAAAAATACGAAAAACAAAGTATGACGTCATTGCCGGTGCAAGAAAAAACATTTTATTGAACATATCAACAGCAGTATATGCACAATTTAAAGCAGAAGTTCAAAGTGTATGCCTTGAATGTCGAGGCTGGCTTGAGCACGTCGTGGAATGGCTGTCATCACACGCTGCAGCATATCGGTGTCCATTGAAATATAAGCAGCGTGCAGACATCAACTAAACCCATTGGTGTTAACACTAAATCTCGATACACCAGTTCCTTGATATGGCCTTATAGGAAAAAATCCATCGGTGTAAGATCTGGCGGACATAGAACTGGACCATCATGCCTGATCCATTGGCTGGGGTATTCCATATCCAGCCAACCACATACAGGATTACAGAAATCCGCCGGAGCCCCATCATGCTGGAACCAAAGACATTTTCATTACATCAGCCTTATATCAAGTACATGTCGTAGTAGTCACGAACGGAATACTTGGCCACCATACGAAGACTACTGGTAGTTGCAAGATGCAGCCTTTTAAATACCAGTTCAACGACGGCTTAACGTCATTCCATGGCACATATGCGCGGCGCTATATGCGAGGCGAACGTTTTAAACATTATCGTCTGGAAAGATATGAAAATACTGTTGTTGTTGTGTCCAATAAAATGTTTTTTTCTAGCACCAGCAGTGACGTCATACTCTGTTTTTTGCATATTTCTCGTAAACTATGGATCGTACAGGAACGCTTCTTTGGGCAGTTTTTATGTACTCCTAACGAAGAATCTAGCGGTGCAGAGTTTATGCGGTCGTTTTGGGACACCCTGTATAAACTTTTTTGTGCACTCTGTTCATTCAATTACTAGATAAAATTTTTATTGATAGTAAAAATAATGCATTCTTATATTATAAATAGGAAAGACCAAAAAGCTTTTAAAACTTAACATATAAATAAAAATAAGCACAGATGCCGTATAATCCAGGACGCCGAATTCTGAGTTTGTCGATTTTTTGGCAGATTTTCTGGTGTATTTGGCAACCTGATTTTTATTGGCAACCTGCCAAATACAATTTTTATTGTCAAATACAATAACCTGATTTTTATTGTAATTTGGCATTTTTTTTCACAACCTTAGTACTTACGTTTTCGTATACGTCACAATACGTCATCTTGACAACATTCTCCATAGCCAAAAAATTTCAGAATTTAAAATCCTGGATTACACGGCATTTGTGACTAAGAATATATACTTCATTTGCTTTCTGTTACTCACTAAAATGAAAAGAATTGACCTTGGAATCAATCATTGAAAGGAAAGGCATTTGTACTTTGTCATGCGGAATCTTGCAACTTTTTATATCACATATTTCCTCTATTTTGGACAATTTTAACATATTTTTAATCAGACATGTGTACAAAAAAAATTGAAAGAGGACATTAATCTCAAATTAAATAAAAATAACTGAGATTAAATTTAGAATCTTTTATTTCAAAGAACAGAGTTACATAACTATTGCTTGTATAAATTGGCATTTATATTTAAATAATAATTTATGATATGAAACAGATTATGTGTTTGACACTACATTTTCTTAATGCATTCTCGCAAAAAGATATATGGCGATAAGCTGCGGTAAATCCGCAAATCCTATGTCAGACACTCAATATCTTAATTAACTTAAGCAGCAAAAACCTATACCATATACACAAGAACTATACTAAAAGGAATCATAGCGAATAAAAGAACTTAGTCCAAAAGAACGTCAATATAATGCTGTTATGGTACACGTCAATATAATCTGTTAGTTATATACGTCTGTTAGTTATATATTATATAGTAAGTCATTATAATCTGTTAGAGTTATGTTTTCCGGCTTACTCATAATCAATTAACTAGATTATTTTAGAAAATTCCAAATTAACTGTTAAAAGTAAAAATGCATATAAAGAGAGAGAGAGAGAGTTGTGTTGTGGCTTATCCTCCAAATAACTGACGAAGTCAGACAAGGTCCATCAAACCGTTAACCCTTAGGAAATCGAGGACCAGAATGGGGGGGGGGAATAAGTATATATCTTCTCTGGAAAGTCTCTAACACTCCAGGATGCGATTAGGAGAAGCTTGCTTAGTTTTACATTTAGAGCAGACATCAAAATTTTTCCTGCCTTCGAAATACGTGAGCCCCATAGCGGGGCACCTTGCTAGTCTGGAAATGCTAACAGAAGATGCATATCACCTCCTCCTTATGACTTCGTTGGCTTAAAGAAGAACGCATATAAAGTAAAAATAAATTGTCAAAAATATATACTAAAAATTCACTATACTTACATTTATACTCAGAATATACATAATTTATGACTCATAATGATATAATCAAAATCTTAAAAACCAACCGCATTATTTACCGACAAAATATAGCATAATCCATTTTAAATAAGAATACAGAATTTAAATTCAAATTGTTATACATACAAAGTAAATTACATCTTCTTTTAAAAAATATACATGGAAGTCTATACTAAATATGTGTTTAATTACTGATATGTTATCTTATTGTTTAACATATAATTTAAAATATGCATTATGTACTTTATGACAGTCATTAATATTTTGTTCTCAATGTTAAGGAAACAATTTCAGAATTACATTATTTTTTTTATAATTTATTTTATTTCATTATGGTAGAATGACTTATTCAACAGTCTATATACTACGTTCTACAGCGTAGACATTTTTTCTATCTGTATATTGCACCTACCAAAATTATAATTCCTTAACTGACCATAGTCGAACTCTTCAGTTATAGTTTCGGAAAAATGAGGATTCAGTTACAGGCGTGCATGACCTTCCCAATCAGCGGAGGCCCCTGATGTCTTTTGGATGAAAAAGTGAGATTCCGTTAATTTCCTTCTGCACATCTCCGGGAGTTTTTGCGTGAGGGACGGTACTTACCCCCACACAGAACTTTTATATGCCTGATTCAAAGAGGAATCAAATGGTTTTAACTGTCAAAGGTACATCCACATTTATATGTATTTAATTACTCCAGCAATCGTTATTTACACACATACACATAATTAATTAAACAAAATTTTTATTACTATTTTGTACTTACAAAAATGTACATTTCCATTTTTAATTTATTTATTTAACATTCATCGAAATAACTTATGGCAGAATATGGACGTTTTTTCTGAGATAAATATAAACATGAAATAAAAAATATTTATTAATTGCTAGGGAACTCTTTTTGTCCATTTAAAATATTCTGTATTTGTTCAAAATTTCCTTATATGGTATAATTTGCTTCCATTTTTAAAAATTGAAGTCATTTTAACGTTGATATATTCTATATGATTTAAGTAAAATACCTATTTTGATGCCTGCTCTTAAGCTTTTCATACTGAGGCAGAACATTTTGAAATTATATTATAACTATTTGAGAAAAGTTTATTTACGCGCATGATTCATAATACATAATTATATATTTCCATCATGAATTTTAATCTCTATACTTATATATAAAATAACTATAAATATAAAAATAATATTTGAAGCAAGATATTTTCCTCATACTTAAATGTAATAAATGACCTCATATATAATTGGAATACTATATTGAATAAATTACGGGAAAGCAATAGTTTTAATGCTTTTTATATTCCATAAATTTTTTTTAGGCTTTGTTTAAGATATTTTGCTATATTCAGCAATCGAAATTTCTAGAAATCTCGAATCCTCTATTAAAAAGTGCTTTCTGAAGTTTTGGCATAATAATATTCTCGGTATGCTAATGATATTTGGCTTAAAGTGTGTGTTAAGAGTTCCTTTGTTGAAATGAAAAATAATGAAATTGGAATTTACAATAAAAAAAAGTTTAAATGCTACCGATTTTTAATTTTATGTTGATTAATTTTATTATGAAATATATTTTTTAAGAATTGTTAAAGAAAGAAAAGAATTAGTTCTGTTGTACTCTGTAAATCAGCGATATCCTTCGCAAATATACCAGCAGTTTAATATATTGCTAGATAGCAAGACGTTAAACATATATTAATCATTTTATAATTGAATCTGATGAAAAATGTTTGTAAATTTGTATTATAGATTTTTTTTTTTTTTTTTTTTTTACATTTATGAAATCTTCCTTTTTTTTTAAATTTTCCAACTCATTTCAAGAAAATTTGGAAAAAGTATTTTCTAGAGAAGTTTCATAAGAATATTTTATCTTATATTCTTAAGCATAATATTTACTATTGTAATGTTTGTATTGTTTAGTTTAGAATATCATTAAATTTTAAGTGAAACAATGTATAAATCTGCTTTCAGTGAGGAGAGAATAATTGAAAATATATCAATATACACATTTATTCTATTTAGATAGCTTTGTAAGAAAGTGTTGAAATATCTTTCCCCCTCTTCATCTCTTTGTCTATAGTTAAATAAATAAATATACCTGAAATCCATTGTTTATGATTCATTCAACAGAAATAACTGAAGTAGAATTCGCATTTAATCGCTTCAATGACAATACCTGCCCCAAAGGACTGGCTGTTATGATTCCGATAATTTCTATCATAAGAGCATGAAAACCATTATCACAACTGCTGGGTACGAAAAGGGCAGGAAGTTGCGGTTTTTAACAGACAACAATTCTCTTAACGATCGATTATTTCTTTTATTTGCGATAAACGCAACAAATGGACACCGGAACTTCGCTCGAAGTGAAATGTGAAAATATGGAGAAACTGCTTAATAAATATCCTATGTTGTTGTAATATTCTATACAAATGTGATTTATTTCACTTATTTTTATGAATGTAAAAAACCTTTAACTTCAAGATTATTTCCAAAATTTTTCTTAGATGGAGTCAAAATTTAATTCCGTTATTATGCTGCTTAAACAACTCTCAATTGAAAAAAAAATTATAAGAATACGAGTTTTTCAATTTTATTTTTCATTTCGCACACGCTGGTGGTAAAAGGATTCGTTCAACCACTTACATTTTTTTTAAATTGCATCTTACAAATTCAATATTTTATGACATAGTTGGATTTTTATATAACACTTTATGGCCTGGAAATATAAGCATTCTCATAATGTACTTGAATTAAGCAGATAGTATAATTGCTATATTAAAGGTTTGAATTCTTTTATATTCTTTATCTACTATCGTAAAAGTGTTGCCTACACTATAAAATATTAATGTGGATTTAGCAGTTAATCGCCATATTTTTATACTTCAATGTCCTTACAGAAGATTGTTGTTATTATATTCATTGATTACCGTAAAAGTGTTGTGTTTGCACTGTAAAAAAAAAGGGGGAGATTTCACAAATTAATCTCAGATTTTTTTAATTTTTTTTCAGAAAAAAATTATATTTCCGAATTGTCTAGTACCAAAATATCACGTCACAAAGCAGGATATCAAAGACCAACAAGAGTATGTACTTATGTCAGTTATTATTTAATAATTCAACAAATAAAGGAAACGCGGAACAAAATTTAAATCAATTTAACTATATTTTATTTTCATTGTACTATAATATCTATTAAATAAAACACTTGTAATTAATTTTATTGCATTTAGTATGAGGTAAACTAGAAAGTTCTAGCCGTTTTCACGTTACCATTGAATAAAGTGAGAATAAGTATGCAAATTAATGCATGACGTTGTTGAGGCACCGGTCAATAGAGGGTAGAAATATCATTCGTCATAAAAATAAGTCCACCACGCACATTCATCAATCGTAACTGGTACAAAAGCGAAAGGAAATGGACATGTCGAAGAAGATCCTTCGGTATTGTTTGTTTTATGACTTCAAAGTGGACTTATCCTCTGCTGCATCAAGCCGCCAAATATGTCATGAGTTTGGGAGTAGTGTTGTGTATGAATATACGGCAAGGCATTGGTTTCAGAAATTCAAGTCTAAATATTTATCTCTCTGTGATAAAACTGATAGCACTGGTGGACTAATCATCAAGTGGTTCACTATGAGCTGCTATCAACAGGCCAAATGGTCACTGCGGACCAGTACTCGCAACGATTGGAATGTGTTCAACAAGAGGAGCCAGCACTGGTTAATCGCAAAAGTGTAGTGTTCTTGGTCGATAACGCGAGGCTATATATCACGCGTGTGGTCAGAAATACCAAACAGTGACTTGGTTGGAAGACTATGTGCCATCCTCCTTATTCATCTGGCCTTGCTTTATAAAATTACTTCTTCCATTCCCTGGACAATCATCTTCATGGAAAAACCATCACCAACGAAGAAGATTTGCACTACTTTGCGTTCAAGACCCCCGAGTTTTATCACAACAGAATCGCATAACTACAGACAATTTGGCAGAAGGTGCAGGAATCCGATGATGATTACTTCGAGGATTAACAATAGGCTACAGTTTTTGTATTGCATGTTCTTTTGGATTATTTTTTAAAAATGGAAAAAAAAAATTTCTTGTTTACCTTGCATTTGTCATAACAGAAATATACAATCAAAAATAATTTATTTATAATGTGTTGAAATTATTTAATTCTCTTTCAAAGTATGAGCTTTCAAAATAATTAGTTACTGAAATCCAAGATAAATAACTGGGAATCGGAGGGATTTACTCTCTTTTTATACAAGAATTTTTCATAAGTTTTTAGAAGTAAAAACGTCTTTTAACATGAAAAACTAAACTTTCTTGTTCCTTTACATAGAGATCCAACTCACAGATGCCAAGGGTATGATTATTGTTACTACTGCCAAAGATAGTTATTCTTGGTGCTGATTTAACAGATTTTATGCTTTTAATCACAGGAAAACTTAATTACTCAATGATGAATATCATTTTGTTACTTGCATTTCTTTCTGGTGTAGCAGTTTTATTGCCTATAAAGCATACATATTTTTCCTGTAAAAGTAAGTTTGAAAACATAATTGTAGCTCATCAAGTACCTGTTTCGAGAGTACAGAAAAAAAAGTTATGTTCAGATTTTATTTATTTTCATTAATATATACTGAAAATGTTTGTTTTTAAGTAATCTATAAGTGTTAAGGAAATCCCGCAGAAAAAGTTTTTTTTGCATATAATATGATGTGGGAACATCATTGTATGCTGTCATGAACTTCGACATAATCTTTCGATGCATATTGATACCTCCATTAGTTGTGCCGTTAAGGTTACTGATGCAGCGACGGTCTGCCACTATCTAAATTATATATTTTTGAAAAGTTGATAAAAAATTTATTTTTTGCCAAAAGTAATATATTAGTGTTGAATTATTAATTCAAATTTGCCATTTAATACTTAAATGATTGGTTAATTAGTTGAAATTTACATTTTCAATATGTTCTTGTGGCATCTAAATCGACATCTCGGTGTTTTGATGCATTCCTCATTTACATCACATATTCTATGATATAGCTGCATATTTATTGTTTTCCAAAATGAAAGTAATTAAGTAAAAATGTAAAAAGCTTGTGGTAAAATAGAGTTCTTCGAAGTTATAGTTCTTGGTTTCGATAACGATGACTTTTGAACACTTGGAAATTCTTATTGTGCTTTGCCATCTGTATATTCGTCTGTTCAGATACATACTTGAAAGTTTTCTGAGCTTTATCATTATTGACACTTGGAGACTTTTTTTTTAGATAATGGAATTATTCAAGTGTTATGTTTTCTAGATAATAAAATTATTCAAGTCATGGCGAATGATTAAATATTTTAGAATAATTTTCAGCTGTTAAGCAGTGTCAAAAATAAGAATAAGTAAAAAGCAAAATGCAAAAGGTGTAGAATGGTATCATTCATAAAAGATATGTTCTTTTGTTCTTTCTGGTGTTTTTTTTAATTTTCATCAAACCTTTCGTACAAATGATAAAGATTTGAAATCTAAGCTTTCATAAATTAAATGCTTTTAATATAGTATACTAAAGCACTTATGTATGATGTTTTACAAACTATCTAAATTCTTAAAAACTAGAATAAACTTAAATGCGAAATATATCATTCCAATCATATTTTCAACATTTTTTACCATTGTTATTTTTATATCTTACAATTTTCATTGTAATTATATTGTTTATAAAAATAATTTTAAAGTTAGAAAAGTACTTTGCAAATTCAATAATTACTGTTAGAAATTTTGAATAAATATTTTAATAGAATATACATAAAATCTGTATTCTTTCTTTATACCATAATGTTTTGGTGTTAAAGAATAAGTACTTTATTATATAGAGCTATTAGATGGTAAAATCTCTGGTAGAAAATATTACTTAGAAAATTATTTGCTAATTTTTGAAAATATTTTATTCTTTTAGTTAAAATAATAAGAATTTTTAGTGTCTATATTATGATATGATTAAGTATTTTCCTTTAAATATATGTGAGTAGTGTGTTTATGAGAGAGCTGGCGCAGTGACGTTTAGACCATAAGCCATCCCCATAAAAATTGACCCCCACCTTTAGAAAAGAATGATATCCTTAACGCATAATTTTTTCCACCCACTTTTAAAAAATAATAGTCACAAACCTCCATAAAAATCGAATCCACTTTTAGAAATCAATGGTATGAAAAAACCATAATTTTCCCACCTCCTTTTAAAAAACAATGGATCGCAAATACCCCATTAAAACTCTACCCACTTTATAAAAGTAATGGATCATACCAATTTTATAAAACAATGATTTAAAACTCGCTATTACCCACTTTTAAAAAGTAATGGTTCTATTTATTAACACAAATTATCCGCGAAAAGTCGCTGAGACGACAAGGATACCCTTCGGTGAATACCCCCTTTTTCTCTTTTCAACGCACCCTCTCTGCTTCATGGGATTAAAGGAAGTTAAAGAAAAGTGGTCTAGAATAAAGAAAGACAGTGATAAGGGGAGCTGTTATTAGTGCAATTCTTACTAGACAGAGGATACAAGAAATAGAGAGGAAAATATCGAGAATTTTGAGCCTTCGCTAGCTAAAATTCTGCTTGAACTAAGTCAATGCTTAAAGTTATATTCGAGCAGAAAAAGTTGTATTCACGAAAATGGGAGGTTATACAAGCACTATTCTGCATTCAATATATCGAATTGTTCTTGTTTTCTTATCGACATTCAAGTTGAAAAATATCTGGTCTATAGCAGCTTGATACTTAATCGCGAATTCTAAAATATATTTTAAAAGTTCGAAAATTAAAAAATTTACTTTTTAATTGCATAGTGCCCCAGAGCCAGTGTGTTAATGCCATCTTCCCCGGATAGGGCAATCTTATTCACATGTTTGGAATGAATCTCATGTTTTGTGCTTCTAATGAAATTCATGGATCTGTGTAATTTCTGTTGTGAGAATAAGCAACATTTATAATCCTCGAAGGTGATCTTATTTTTAACAACACACTTTTTTACACCTTTTGATTTCTTCACTAAACTTTCTTCAGTTTTACATGCATACATTTTGGATTTTAGCCCCACAAACTCTTCCAAAATTTTCCCCGCACTTTCATGGTTCATTTTCTCCAAAACATTTTTATTTACTCGCGGCATTCCATATCTATTATTTTCCGGATAATCAGAGGTGTCAAAATAATCAATCATCTCTTTCATATCATATAAAAATCATCAGTCTTTAAATCATAAATATAACTATTGGTATCCATATATAATAACTTAATATGTCCTCCATATTTAGGCTTCATCACATTATAGTGAAAGTCATTCATTAAATGTTTGGATAGGTCTAAGATATTCATTCCAACATATATAGGTTTATCAAAGATTACTTTGGTTTTATGCATGTGTATGGCGGATAAATTTTCTTCAAAAAATAGTCCTTCCTTTAAAATTGGGTTTAGCAATAAGCTTTTCAACTTTCTCCGTATCGCAACACAGTTTGATATCAAGCCTTTTTCTAATGTTCTTCATTGTTTTCCCAAACACCGAGTTATTCATCTATTTATGAAAATCTTTTTCAAAGTCATTGGTTGCTTTAGTTCTCAATTCAGTGTTTAAGTCTATATATGCTTCAACCAAGGTGCCTGTATAAATTGTAAATTTTTATGGACTTTATTCAGTTTCATTCCTATTTGTAAAAATTGCTTCAAAACCCTATAATGAACCACATAATTCTCTTTACTATGTAGGGTTGTCAGTAATTTTGATTGTTTTGAGCCATCAGGTACTCTGTTCTCAGCTCCTATTGGGAGATCTGAATGGAGATCATGTAAATATGCCGGATATTCCAAGTCGCATTCTAGGATATAGTCTGAATTGTCGGGGACCGTGGTTACATCTACATCAGTATACCCCCACGTGAAGCCATCATATGGTAAATATTGGCTGATTGCCCAGCCGTATAAATTATTAGCATCCAGGTACATTAGATTCTTTACTTTTGTCATAGTTTTTCATATATTTATTATTAGCTTTTCCATACCGATTGCAACACTGAGAGATTCCCCCTCTGGTTCCTTTTTCTAACATAAGTATCATGTCATAATCATTTAATAACTGCAATTTGATTTCAGTTGATTTTAGCATAACATCCCACGATAGCCCAGGGGCAGTGAAGTACCATGCGGGTTCTAGTTTATAGCTTCCATGCAGACATACCTAAAATTTTCCATGTTGTCAGCTAAGATCAGAACATCGGTCTTCACATACAAATCAGAATACTCGCCTAAATTCTTAATGTTGAAACTTTTCCATACTTTTTTAGCGTGATCTTAGTCCTTATGTGATACATCCAACTCTGTCATTTCAGTGTAAAACTCACTTTTGATGGGTAGGTGAATTTCATCACATTTATCCCATGAGTCCATATGATCATACGGGTACACACCTTTTTTGGTAACGAGGTCTACTTTATCCTTGGAGAAGTATTTGGCCGTCTCTCTAAAATCATCAACATTCTTGGCTAAACTATCATTGCTGCTGGCCATGAACCGAAACGAATCTACAAATCTCAATTTTATTCCTGGTAACTTGATTTTCCCCCCTCGTCCACATCCACCATTTTCGCCCCGACTTCTTTACTAAATGAAATGTATCTTTCTTCAGTATTTGGAAATAGATCGATATGTCCATTATCACTCCCCAATTCCTTTATAAATAAATGAGAATCATATCCGGGCAGGTTATGAAAGAAAACTGGAATGAAGGAAGGATTTTTGTACATTAAATTGCATAAATTATGTGCTGGGCCTTTATAGTTTGACTCACAATTTGATGGATCGAGTAAATGGTCGTGATCTCTAACTTTTTCGTGGTTCTGATTTTCTCCGATTGAATAAAGAGAGAGCTTATCTTTAATGTTTAACTCACAAATATGACATATATCAGTTCTTTGGAAATGCTCCTCATCTTCAGCAGTCATCTTGACTGGTTGCTTCTTATCATAGATTCTTATCATGCATTTCCTTTATCGCTAATGCTTCAGTATTTAATATATCATAAAATACTTTAGTGGCACCGGGGCCTCTATAGATGATGGGTGCTTTATAGTATCCATGTTTATATTTGATATAGAGGCAGAAACTCATGGGTTCATGATTTTGGTATTTCTGCAGGTAAGATTTCTCATTGCTGGGTTAACAGGTATCTATTTTAGTCATTATGCTTTCAAAATCGGCGTACATTACGAAAGGTGTTCGCAATGATTTATGGTAAGTTTTAAATTTTATATATTTATTTTTTCTCTGGTATTACTATTTTTACAGCCTGATTTTTCTTACAATCCTTTTCATGTGTTTGAAGATCTTCCTCAGAGTGATAAATTAACAGACATCGTTCACAAGGGTATCTTCTTCCATTATGATTATATAATTGACCGCTTATTAATCTAGACAAATCTTTTATCCCACAGTAATGGCTGTTCCCATATTCCTTTTTTATTTAGAGCAAATTGATATGTTTATCTGCTTTATTTCGAGTTATCATCAGAGAGTATATGTCCTTATTTTTGGTCTCGGATGAATATATATTCACTGATAAAGTATTCATCTTTTCAAACTAAATGAGTACCCTGTCTTCCATTTTTACAGGAAATTCAATGTCTTCAAACTCTGGCTCATTTTCATATGGCCTACACTTCGTGACTCTTTGGGCATCTTTTCCCGCTGGGTGCAGTGCAGACAGTATTGCCTACATGAAACACTTTTCATCCTCATTTTGTACGCTAATGACTGCTTTTTTAGCTTTAATCACTTTTGGTAAATCAATGTAGGATGTTCCTCACAGTAGGTTGTATTTATTGATCCTTATCTCAAGTCTTTTAATTCCCACAAGCGTCCAGCTTGAACCCCTTGCTACAAACTCTTCCATTTCTGTCAATAACTTTTGAATAACCGATCTGTGATAAGCTACCAAATCAGTTGATTATAAGATGACTTCATTTTCTGTTTTGAAGTTTTTCTCCATTTCTATCAAAGATTCGTCTTTTCCCTTATCATAGTTACAGAGAAATTGGAAATTAACCTTAAAACCACGTAGCCTCTTCAGATGTTTTGTGATAAGACACCGGACATGAGAGATGAAACATTGTTCAAAAAGTCTTTGTGAAGCATCAGATTGTGCTCGTTTTGGATGTCATATGTCTTCAAACGAGATTTATAGGCCGTCTCATCTTCAAGAGGGGTATATCCCGCGTATCTGAAAACAGGTCAGAATCGAATTCGAAGTGACGGTTGAACAATGCGTTCTCAATGTATGCTACGATGTCTACTTTCCTTCCTAATTTGGAATAGCCTGTAATGCCACGTGTTCGACAGAAATCACGTAGTTGGTCGATGGTCATGTGATGCAGGCTTTGCATATTGTTAAAATCATCCTCCTGGCAGGCTCTCTTAGGCTTATAGTTTTGATAAGCTTTAGTTTGCCAGTGCTTATATATGCTAGATTCCTTATATAACTTAACACAACACCTGATTTTAAGTTCCCTTTTCTTCCTGGACTTGCTGAACAAGTCATTAGGGAAACAGGAAAAGTCATTATGATATTGAATGAGCTCAATCAGTTCCGACTCAATCAGCTCAATCAGTTTCGAGTATACTCGAATATTATTTTCCCGACAGTAGTCTTGCAATTGCCGAACGGTTTCCATCTTTATTATATCTTAATACATATATTTCCTTCCTTTAAATGCTTAAAATATTGAGGGGGTTCATTCAATTTTAAAAGTCATTTTAATAGTACCATTAAAACGCAACCTTCCACTTCCAAAACGAATAAATTAAATTACCCGCTTTTCATAGTTTATGGTATTCATTGCTTTTATCAACTCTTCTTCATCAATGGTTGAGCCATCTAACGAAATCTTGCATGACTTAAAGACGACCCCAAAGGTGACCAGGCAGATGCATTTCAAATGGTAAATTATTAATTGCAGAGTTAATAACTCCTTTTCCTTTCTTCATTTATTTATACGTAAAAAATTATTTACACACATATTCATAGCCGTTAAGCTGGGTTTGTTTCATGTATTTTTCTCCGGGTAAGTAGACTGAATTGTTAATAAAAATCATCCTGTCTACTGTACACCTCTTCTTCTGATAATACATTTGATTTGAATGAATTCAGCAGTCGTTTATAAAACTTGTACTATTGTTTATACTCTTCGTTCTTTTCCACGATATTCATGGACTTTTCGATAACATCAACTATATCGGAACTTAAGCTCAGAGTGGCTAAGGGTACCATCGCAAAAGCAGATAAACCCAATGATCTGCACAGAAACTTTGTAATGGATAGTGAAATCTTTATCTTATGATAATGATGATAGCTCTCTTTCTATAAACGTAAATTTTCTTCCGTAAGTATTCTTCCACCTTTATTTATAGGGATGAAATATTCTTTCCGATATCTCAACGACGGATTCACTAAATCAAGCATAAAAAAATCATATGGTTATTGCATGCATTTCTTGTACAATCAATTGAACTCTTCTTTCGTTAGATTACCTGGTACGTCTCTTATAATCGGCTAAATCTCCCTCTGCTGGAGGTTAAAAAAAAATATTAAATAGTTGCAGTTTCTCCTGATAACAATAGGCGCTCTGTATAGGATTGAGAGAAGTAAATGATTGAGTCATTCTTCTTCCTACCTCTGATGAAGAAACTTCTATACTCTTCTTGTCTTTTTCTATCACACTGGACCCCTCTTGCAAAAATGATGTCATTAAAGACAACATCATTTTTGCAAGAGGGGTCCAGATCGTCCACTGTTATAAAGTCTTTTATCAGAGGAGAATAAGGTTTCTTTCTTGCCGTATTTTTCAAATAACTCGATCAAAATTTTCTTCTTCTTTCTGGGATACTTTGCTAATATGTCTTTAATATCCACACCATCAAATATAGTGTATTTTGTTTCAGTTTAGTGTACTTGGGTTCAAACATATCTTTAGCGCAAATGAAATAGTTATCAAACTCAAGATAGTCATAAATAAAATTCAGCTATAAATTCGTTTTACCAGTACCCGAAGCTCCAGCGATCAAAAGTCTGAAAGGGTGTTTCGGTAATAAATAATGCTGATTTGCATCAGCTAATTCTTCTGGTTCTGTATAATCTTCAATTGAAATCATCTTCATTTAATGTGAAAATGTTTGCATCATCTCGTAAAAGCCAACGCTGTGAATACAGCGTCCGTTTTTTTAAAGCTGAGGTTAGAATCCCGACTGTAGCTTTTTAAGTTGCACTTCTTTAGCCATCTCTGTTAATTTCATCTCGTAAAAGCCGACTGCGGCTTTGAATTAAACTTTAGAATGGCTTATTTGCTTCCAGTAAAAACATAATTGGATTTCAGTAAAAGCTTAATTTGCTTCCAGTAAAAAATAATTTACTTATTAATAAATGGATGCTTTACAAAAAAAGAGAAATAAGTAGCTAAGAGAAGAAGTTAAGAGTGACCTGAAAATGTTTAAGATTCCGGCGTAGAAAGAACAACGAACAAAAATTAGATTTGAAGTCTTGAGCAAAAATTAGGTTTGCAGAAAACATTGTCTGAATTTCACCAGCCTGTAACCGAGAAACTTCAACAATAAGATGTTACTAGAAAAGAACATTTTAAGACTCTAAAAGATGCTGTTCATAAGATCCCTCTTGTGATTGAACCACCTCCAGCGACTCCAGATATCTTCTATTTTGATAAAGATTGGATGTAGAGTTTTTAGAGAAAAATAATTTTCCAAGACCCTCAAAGTTGTACAATGAATCCAAGGATGCTTGCAAGAAGTTATCAATAGAGTAAAGAGTACTTACTTAAAATTTGCTTGTCAAAATGAAATGTTATGAGTCAGATTGCTCGAATGACCAAAAAAGATGAGGAAAGAGATGATAGATTGTTATCTAAAGCTGATTATTTAAGAGAACAAATGATTACATTAGAGGATTATCAAGAGCCGCTGAGGGACTTACAAAGAAAGGAAATATACCTCGGTAAATGGGTGGAACAGAGACTGGAAATCTTGGCTCGATTCACCGATAAAGTATGCAATGATTCCAAGAGTAAAAAGTTACATGCTCAAATCGTTGATTTACTGGATGCATTATTAAGATAAGGAACTCTTAACAACGAGCAAATAAAAGAATACTATAAAAATTTCGTATTAAATTAATGAGCAACTACGTAAAAACCAAAATACATCTTAGCAATCATCAGATTGCTAAATTAAAATCTGCATATTAGAAAGGAGAAGAAGTTTCCCTACAAATAGATAGGACGAAACCATCTCACTATGACATGTACTTAACTCAAACACAAATAGCTCAATTCGGGAAGGGAAAGAGAAGCACGACACAACTCAAGAAAACAGGTGGCTTTCTAGGCCCTTTTTTGACTGCATTAATTGCCGGAGCTAAGGCGTTGGCTTTAGGTGCCGCAAGCGGGGCAGCTGGATTGGGAGCAAAGAAAGCTTTAGATAAAATTTCAGAATCAAATTGTGCTAAAAAAAAAAGCCCGTGGAAAGGGAGTCTATCAAAACCGGGAATTTCCAGCGAAGCAATTGAAGACAATATGAAGCAAGAAAAAGAGTTTAAGGGTGTCTTCACTTCGGATCTGTTACCTAAAAAAATGAGACGATTTTAGAACGGTATTATTAATTTGGACATAGCTACGGGACCTGGTACACACTGGGTATGTAACTATAACGATCCTAATAATGATTTCATCGAGTACTTTGATCCTTTTAGAGAACATGCTTACAAAATTGCCACCAGTATTAAGAAATATCTACAAAGTTCTTTAAAAAAAATAAGGTATACCTTAAATTTTTTGCAACACCCAGCCTCTGTCAAATGTAGTTACTTTTGTATGAAATATATTAATGAAAGAAACAAAGGTAAATCTGCTGAAGATGTCTTATATTCCTTTACCCAAGAACCTAGTGACTATAATGAAAAAAATGTTCTCTATAAATAAATGGTGTTATTAATATCGGATTCGAAAAACTCTGAAAAGTCAGAAGACTTTACAATTGAATATTCCAGAACATTTAGGTTTAAACAGATCGCCCTTCAGTCCTTTTCAATGTACGTTTCTTGGGATAATATCAAAGACGAGACCTTTTCATATTACGATGGCCATCAGTGGTTAGATCTATCGCTCCCAGATGGAAATTATACTGTTAAAGGATTGAACCGTTACATGCTGAAATTGTTTGGAACGATCCGCTAATTCTATTTGGTATATTTGAGGAACGACAAAGAATAGCCATCAAGTTAAAAGATGGGTATAAGATCGATTTAACAAAATGTAAAAACCTGCATAAACTGTTAGGGTTCGAACTTGAAATAAATGAGGAGTCTGAACAAATAGGAAAGTACATTGCCAACTTATCCGGTGGGAATGATAACATTTATACACATTGCGATGTCTCGGAGGGAGCCTACATTAACGGCTTTCACTCTTCAAACGTAATCTATTCCTTTAAGAAAGTTAATCGTCCAGGCAGTCAAATCATAAAATCATTTGAAAAACCTCTATTCTTCTCTGTTCAGATGGAGAGTGTTCACAGAATCAGAATGGGAATAACGAACCATAGAGGCGATTTAATTCCCCTCAATAAGCAAGAAGTACAATACAATTTTATTGCCCTCTAAATAAAGAAATGAATAAACATAGACTTCAAAGGAAGAGTAAGAAGATACAAGGAAGAGGGTTCTTTTCAGATGCCCTTACTTTTTCACAGGATCACTCTGCGTTAGAAGGTAAGGCCAAACAGTTTGTTCATGATAAGTTGAACGAAATATTTTCAAAGAAGAAAAAACATGGAGTTGGACTTAAGTTTCTGTGAATTTTTATTTAATAGCAGTAGAGCTATTAAATTAAGAAGTTCCTCTGTTTGCTATTGTTTTTTTGTCGCAAAAGTTGTAGTCGACTGCATCTATTGTAATTAATTAAGAAGAGTAACAAAAAAAAATGTTCTTATAACAAATAAACGAAATGAATAAAATATTTGATTTAAACAGCACTGATTATTATTACGATGATGACATTGAAAGACTCGAGTATAGAGAAGTGAGGCATAAAAACAGCGATGGTTCTACTGAGAATACTATTTCTTTATACAAGGCACTAACTCCAATATCTTATTATAATTATATTCTAACGGATATTTACAACAAAAGCTAAAAATTGTTAACAGTAATGGAACGGCAATAGCGGATGATAATGTAGCTTTCGTAAATGAAGGTGATTTTATAAACGCCAACAGATTTACATTAGGCAACACTGAAATCGAAACCAATATTATTCTGCTTTCACGTGACAAGTGTTAGGTCTAATTCTCTTCGCACCAGATTATTCTACTTCGGAAGCTATTAATATGCTCTTCTACGTTGATACGTCGGACACAGCGAACAGAAAACCCATGAAATATGATGGGACTTTGTTAGACGCAACTAAGATACCTGAATTTTTCGAAAAATTAGGAATTAACGACGACTATAATCAAGGATTCAAAGAGTGATGTAAACTTACTCAAAATAGCAAAACTGTCACCATATGGATCCCTTTAAAATACGTATTTGACTTCTTCAATGAATACAAAAAGGTCATCACAGGGTTTCAAGTCAAATTTGAGTTTCATAGAAATCATAGTCAGAACATGCTGTATACAGATGAGCAAAATAAGGACTACAAAGTTGTTGTGGAAGATTTATCACTTTGGCTTCCTTATGTTAGGTTTAAGAATTAAGCAGCTGCAAAATTTAATGAGTTGAGATAATCAGATAAACCCGTGGAAATAAACTGGAACCAACACAGCATTGTGAAGTCGAATATTTTCTTAAAGAATTCAAGCGATTCTTATTCCATAAGTGCAACTTCAGATGAAGTATTACCACAATACACTGAAAGATATGAAAATGCAAAACGGTAGTACATATTATTCGACAACTTAGATATGATGGAATGTTGGCTGATGGTTAATAATGTAAGGGTTCCAACTGTTAGCTACATGATGGCTTTGAGAAAGGTGATTACAATTGGCTATACACAGGTCTTTTGGAATCTGGATTCAACACCATTACACCAGAAACGGGGTGCATGGTCAATTATTCCAATTTCGGTAAATTATATCCAATCATTTGCTTTAACTTAGCTCACCATGAAAATTATACAGTCACGAATAATCTGACTTTAGAGTTCAGCTGGAGATTGAGAAACAACACCACCAATAATTATGTCTTCTATTTCATCTTAAGAGAACGCAAGAAATGCTACTTAAATATAAAGAATCAAGATATTACCATGATCAAAACATTAAAACTATAAATGGTATTGAATTTTAATTTTAATAGTCGAAAGACTATTGAAATTATTTATATTAAAATAAAGAAATGACAGCATATTATCCACTTTTTGAGGAGGAATTTAAAGAAGGACCACCTAGTATTCCAGGAATAGGATTTAAACTGACACATGATGGCAATTATGATATGGAAGAAAAGATATTAAGTAATTCTGGAGAACCCCCCCCCTTGACGTAACTACAAAATTTTACGTAGACAGATGTAAAAAGAATCTGAGGTCATCCATTCGAGATTTGTCCAACAAAAGTTTATCTCTTTCAGAAAATGATCAACAATAAGATGCAAAGGGAAAAAAAATTAGCAATCTTTTAAATCCGGTTGAGCAGTCCGATTTTGGAACTAGGGATTATGCAGATACAGTGGTTGATCAGTTGAGAAACATAAGTTTACTACACACACCTCAAGGAAATTTTGATGCGAAAGGTAAAACGATAAATAATGTGAAAGATTTGGAATCTGAGAAAAATGTGGTGAATAGACGATATTTTGAAAATAATGCGTTGACGCTCCTTGGAGAGGCTTATAATGCTAAAAATAGATCAATCACACAACTTGCGGATCTGAGTTCTAGTCACGATGGTGTCAACTAACAATATTTTGAAATTAATGCTTTAATTTAAAAGATGATTGTTATGATTCTAACAATAAAGTAGCGTCAAATGTGAAAGAGCCTATAAAGGTAACCGATGTAGTTAATAAAAATATCTTGATTATTACTAGATTGTGCTAATAAATATTATGTTGATATTAAGACATTCTGTGCCTCTACAGATTGAGGAGTACAATTTGCGGGTACTGGTTTCAAGACTTTCCAGTTCAATAAATTTACCTCAAAACTCTTAGACACAAACTTAAAATTACCACACGATATGTATTATGAAAGTAATAATTTTCTTAGCATGTGATAACATGAATGAGAAACCAAAGATGCGATTAGAAAAGGGTAAAGAGGTCCTTCTCGATAAGGAAATACATGTCTATGAAGAATCAATCATTTTATTTGTGCATGGGTAACAGAAAGATGTTTTAACCTTTTCAGTTTTGACTGGAGGACAATGTAAGTTGAAGCCCAATTTACACATTGAAAAATTAGAATTTTTTCAACTCCATAAATAAATAGAGAAATTTAAGTCTTTACGCATTAGAACCTGTAACAAGTTGGACCAGGCATATCTGATTTCGGATATCGTAGTCCATACTGATAAAATTTTAATTCGTTTTGAGAATGGTGAGTGGTTCCCTTATTCACATATCTCTGGGCATTTTAAATATGTAAGATTAAACTTGGATATTCAAGTTTTAATTTTTTAGATGGATAGATAAACAAATGGAAAATGATTTCCAGGTTTTATAATGTTTATAAAAACTTGTGATCAAGCGTAGTTATATTCAGAAAAGGAAAGTATTATTTCAATGCTAAAATTTTCATTTTCATCAAACAATTAATTTTTATTATATTCTTTATTCTCAATATGATACAAAATTGTTCATAATCAATTTTTCAGTATTTTGAATTTCTTTTGATATTTTTACATAAGGAGTCAAACCTAATAACTGATCGATCAGTGACTTGTATTGCAACAATAAGAAATTTTGGTTGATTAATATATTCGTGGAACTAAATCATAAAAGAAATCTATGAAAACATGTCTAAAGAAAGAGAAATATGGAATAAGAGATCAAATGTATCAATATTTCTTTATTCTCTTGACCAGAATGATTCTTTATTATTTTGTAACCATTAAATTAAATTTATCTTCTGTAAGATAAAAAGATATTCCAATTCCTAAAATTATTCCTGATTCTTTTATTTGAATTTGCTAGTTTATTTAAGCAGAAAATATGAGATAATATCTTTAAATCAATTCATGTTAAAACTTTTTTATTTTTGGAAACAGAATAAAATCTCAAAACAACGTAATAAATACCTAATATTTCTCCTCTTAATACACATACATAAATAAGCAGAATTAATTTTTATAAATCTTTCGATAAAGTGCTATTTTTTACCGCACTATCTCAGTAAAATTCTGCTTATTCATGCTATCATTGGTTGAAACAATTTTACATGCAACATCATGCAATTATTTACACATATGCTCCATAAAATATTATTCTCCCTCTTAAAATGAGGAATGTTATAGTTAGTCATGAATTTCTAATCGTTTTCTCATAACTTTCAGCATTTTTGAAGTTAATAGCTGACATTTCAAATATCTTTTGACTTTTTCTACCTATATCATTTTTTAAATTCTAACTATCTGACAACAAAAAAATATAAATATTCTTTAAATTACTCATAAATTTTAACTTAACTAAGAATGTATTTTTATTTCTTCGGATTTTTGGAAACAGCTTTTCAAGCAATGTGTTCAACTTTACTCAATACATCTTTCATCAATACAAAAGCATGCCAGTTTGAGACTTTACATGGTAATGGAAAAAGAAGAAAATTACATCAAACGTGTTTATCTTATATTTTTAAAATTTTAAATCTCACGCTATCATAAAATTACTTAAAATTCGTATGAAGTATTTTAATATGGAATGGTGGATAGCCTGATAGCTTTGAAAGATTTTTTTTTTTATTTTTTTTTTTTAGCTACAATATTGTCTTTTAGATGAATTTCTCTTAAATGCTGGACAGTATTTATGTATCATAAGAGAATAAACAATGAGAAATACTGGTGTTTAATTGTATTAAATTCGAAAACTCTTACATCTAAAAGAATGTTATCTTATTGACTGATAGAAGAATTAAATAGTTTAACATCCGACCACAACCCTTGAAACATCAATCTTAATTGTTATCATCAGAAAATACTTTTCAAAGATAGTACATAGGACAATATTCATGTACATATACAGACATAATAGAATAATATATACTCAAACCATGTTAATAAAACGCAGAAAATACTCAAGACATTTCTTGGACAGATATTCATACAAAAGGCCAGAATGCAACATTCATTTCCAGTATATAAACAGTGATTGACTTTGAATCTGGAACCTTCCATTCAAAAAGAACTTTCTCACCACTATGCCAAAGGAAAAATTAATATAAAAGTATTTTCGATATCAACCCTACTCTTTTGTTATTGAAATAGTTGTGAATAATTTTTTCTGCTGAAAGTAATTCCTATTATTTCACTGTAGCCGCAAAAATTTTAGAATGTTCACATAAAGTTTTGACTGTTTCTGCTTGGTAAATATATATATATATATATATATATATATATATATATATATATATATATATATATATATATATATATATATATATATATATATATAATGTGTTAAAATAAGTAAAGTAATTTTTAAAATGTGTAAAATAATGTTTGAAATGTATAAAGCAATGCTTAAACTGCTTTCACATTTTGAACAATACACATTTAGTAGCTTTACAGATTTTAAACAAGTAATGTTTAAAGTGTGTAAAGTTTCTAAAGACAATGCTTTTAACATGAATTAAAGTATTCGAAATTGCTAATCTTTGAACTTTCATATATTAAAAAAGTAGTATTTTAAATTTTAACTCGAATAGCATTTTTTTCTTTTGGAATATATTTTGAATCCTTATTTCAGTTTTTGAAATGAAGTCTTCGATTTTACTGATCCTTGATCCATTATGTAAAAGAAAATCACACTCTTTTATATTTTAACTCTAAAAGCATTTTTCTCTTAGCGGATAATATTTTAAATCTTTACTTAAAAATTTTATTATATTTTAATTCAAATTTGTAAAATCTAGGGTTTTTTATCCAATACTAATCACATAATTTGTTAAAAATAAATTTATGGTGTTTTTATTTAAATTTAGAGTGAATATCGAGTTGATTTTATTAGGTTAAATTACAGAATAATAATGCTAGTTTGATTCAATTGCGAATGGATTCGACCAACCACGATTTTTATAAATCAACTAAAATGTATTTCGAATTTTATCAGTCAATTTGGCAAAAAATTACATATTTAATTATTTAGTTATAAGAAAATTTTATAAAATTATCTCGATTTTGAAAATGTAGTACAGCGGACTATTTTTTATCACTAAAATCCTTACGCAACTATATGTTTTTTACAGTTACCTTTACACTAATACTTGACGTTTCTTTGCTATTTTAATATAAACTGTACTTAATTTTTTTTAATTTCAATATCTTAAAACTTTATTAAAACAAGTGTCTTTATTACAAGTGTCTTTATTTCTGACACACAGCAGTTTTAAAAGTGCTGTGTGCCAAAATAAGGTTTCCAAAAGAAAACTATGTCTATATTTGTGATATCTGTAAAAAGAAACCTATTTGTCAGTATCAATTTTTAGAAATATTTGATATTACTACTGATTAAAAATTCTATTTTATTCTGATGTTTTATTTTGATGACGAGACAATTTAAAACAATTATTATAATGTGTGGAAATATTAAATGATATATTAAATATGTAAAAATATGTGAGGCTTATAATAAACACATACAGTCTATATTTTTATTTTTATGAAAAAGAAAACATTTCACGTTATACGTTGCATGATTATAAAAAAATTAACGAAATTAATATTACTTCTATTGTAATTTTTATAATTATATAGACGGTAAAATGAATAGATTTCTTTTCACATAGAAGTAAACAGAAAAGCTTTGATTTTAGGATGTATGTTTAATATGTGTTAATTTAGTTTCATATATATATTTATAATTATATAGATTTTTTTTAATACAATTATTATTAAAATTTACATCTTTTATTTTTCACATAAATGTTAACAATGATTAACAGTTTATAATAGTAGCTAACATAAATGATTTTATAATTATTATTTAAAAAAGAATAAAAATTGAAGAAAAAGAAATTTGATTGAAGAAAAATGATTGAAATTGAAGAAAAAGAAAAAGAATATTTAAAAAAAAATAAAAAAGAAAATAATCATAATAAAGTAAATGATAACAGTAATTAATAGTTAAAGCAAGTTATTAACCAATAACTCTCCTAATTTTAATAAAATTAATCTAACCATAAAAAATATATTAAGGCATTTTAAATGTAACCTTTTAGCAAAAAAAATTTCATATTTCCAACAGGTAGTTTTTACTATATTTTTATACACTAATTTCCTTTTTTATTAAATGAAAAAAGTCATTTGCTTCAAAAATTTTAATTTATTTATTAATCATAACTTCAAAATATGTTTTTTTAATTTAAATTACATAATTATTTTGCCTTTTCAATCATTTGATTAAAGTATTTAATTAAATTGTTTTTAAAGTATAAAAATTAATTTTCTTACATAAGAAAAAGCTAAAAATGTTAAGATTTATGGATTTGAAAAAAAAAAACTTTCTTGTAAGATCGCAAGAAATTTCGTACTATCTGTTATCTCTCTGGAGAAAGATAAGGAATTAAGGAATGAGGTATTTTCCTGAGAATAGGAGAATGAATATATTTCAAGGAACAAGATAAGTATAATATTTCCTTGATGTTTTGAAAAATGACCCACTTGAAAAAATGATTGTTGTACTTCTTATGAAATGAAAAAAATTTACTATGATAGCTAAGGGACGCTTTTTTTTATTCAGATTAATATTAAAAGTCTCTAACTTGAATATTTCATTGTTATATAATTAAAAAGTCATTTAAAATATTAAGCGAAATTTCAAATTTCCAATTATGTTCAATGTTTAAACTTTTATATTAATTTTTTACTTTCCAGCAAGTTGAAATTTGACAAAAATTTAGATATCTAAATCGAAGAATTATTCCAATGCTTATTGAAATACAGCATCCAAAATTCCAGCTTTATTAACGAAAATTTGTTATTTTGCTTGATTAATATAGATTTTCAAACAAGACACATTTTGGAATTGAAAATCCAAAAGTATAGATGTGTAAATGGGATACAAATAAACAACTAATGCCTAAAAAAGTAAGTAAAATTTTTCTGTAAATTGTATATAATTAGATATTTCTCTCTAATTTGTCAGAAGTGTTTTTTTATTTTTTTTATTTACGATTGAATCAAAGTAACGAACAAAGATTCTAAGAACGAACATATATTTTGAGAGTAAGTGAAGGATAGACTCTTATCAAATTGAAGTACTTCTGTCGAATTTTAGATAATTATTCAAATGATTAACTACTGATTATAAAGGTCATATATAGCTTGTGAAAGTTTCAAAATTTGAGGTAATTTTGTAAGTGCTTTTTTGAGTAAATAATAAATTTAATATCCAATTGTATGCGAAATCCCAGATAATAAATAAAATTGCATGTATGAAAAGAAAAAATATGTTCACATTTAATTTCTTTCATGAAGTTAAATGTCACTGATAGCTACAAATACTTTGATACATATTTTGCAGAACCTTCAAAATTTTTAATATTAGATAACATATTTATTTTTTGGCATTCCTTGACATATTTATCTATATATATATTATAGTTCCCATAGATTGAATATATATTATTATAAAGTTTATATATATATATATATATATATATACATATATATATATATATATATATATATATATATATATATATATATATATATATCCAACAAAAAATATTTTTTTATAATCCATAAAACCCACTTTATAATGACAGTAATATGTTGATAAAGGCGTCAACATCAATAACACAAGCTGAGAATATGTTCACAATAACCATTTTTTCACTAGAATATATGAGAAGTCTTATTTATTTGGTGAAACATATTTCATTTCTACTCTCTTCTTTGATTCCAAGTTTCTGCACCCAATATCTGAATTCCGAACCATGTCTATTTTTTTTATTTATTTCTGTTTGTATTGCTGTGGTGATAATTGTTATATGGTTCCATTCCCTATAAAACCAATTAGTTTCTGTTGCTGGTAATAGGAAGTAATTGTGTGTAAAAGCATCATTAAAAATGATTTTTTGAAAAATGAACATCTTTACAAAAATTATGTGAAAAGTAATTCAAGGGGTAAAGTTAAGTTAAGATTTAAGAGATTTCATTTCACTAGGCAAAAAAAAAAAAAAAAAACGCACGGAATAAAACTATTATTTTTCCTCCGAATAAAAACTTAAATTTAAAACCATCTCCAAGAATGTAATAAAAAATTTCATACATGGATATGGTTTAAATTTTATTTAATTATTGATTACTTTAGTAGTATTTTTTCATTCATAATAAATGTAAGCACCTTGCAAGTTTAAAGCTAAGAAAAAGCAATCATAAATATAGATTTTTTTACATAAATTTATTAAAAGGGAAAGCAACTTTATCAGTAAATTATTCTATACTAAAATAAAGATATGCCGACTGACAATTGATTGGTTAGCGTTCCTGACTCCTAAGCTACTGGTTTCGGGTTTGAATCCCGGTTCGGGCAGGGATATGTTTCTTTCTCTTTGTGTTTCTTTGTCCTTTCTCCTGAGATGATGAATGAATATGGGCCAACCTATAAAACGGGTTTGCGGTGGCTCACAAGTGCCCACCGGGAACGATAAATGAATCGCAGCATCTGATCTTGTAGTAGGGAAAGATTAATCTCCCATTGCCACTATAAAAAAGCAATAAATAAGATAAAGATATTGTAAATAGAGTCAATTAGTCAATAGTCTAGGCGGCACTTCTGCGTTTGGTACTTATCATGTGACAATACAGATTGTTTGCATTGTATAGCTGTACATATTCGTATTGGAATTTCATAAATGTGTGTGTGTGCACAGCTTAATTTTATACCGCAACATGATAACACAATACTCTTTTAATTTTTTAAGATTTCGTATTTAATAATAAATTCCTTCTGTTTAAATAAGCTGTATAATTTTTGGAAATAAGGCATTTTGACAAAAAGGAAAAAGAACTTGAAGCATAAGAAATTTGTTGTCAGAATTGCGTTATGACAAATGATAGAAGATTATATTTTATCATCAACATTCGCCCAAATATTTTGTTAAAATAACCAGGTAGCTCAAATTTTGTCGCCATTTTACTTTAACAGAACATTTTGAAAAATCAATTTCACTAAAATGGGTATTATTGACAGTTGGAGTCAAAATGATGGCAAATTAGCGACGAATTGACAATGTAGCGAAATAAATATCAGAGCAAAATTTCTTGTGACCTATTCGATTCTATTTAATAAGAGTTTTAAGTGACGGTCGTGGTAACCAAACAAACAAAATATGTTGAGATAACATCATCGACTGATATCAAATTTGTCATTAAATAAAAAATAAGTATCCTCAAAAACATGGATTTTAAATTTCATTTAAACACAATATTTTAAGCAAATAATGTACTTCGATATAAATCAAATACACTCTGCAAAAATATCAGCGAAAAGAAATCTTAATTGATAACTTATTCATTTATATATATACAGTAAGATTATAAAAAAATGGATTATAATAAATTAAGTTAAATTTAAAAAGTAATCACATATTGAGAAAAAAAGACATAAAAAAGTTATGAAAATGCAAGTCTATAATAGGAAGAAAGATTTTAAAAGTTTAACATCGAAATATAAATTAAATAAATTTTAATTTCCTGTAACTTAATCTTTTATTTACTCTCTATAAAACAGTGCTTAAAGAGATAAGAATCTCTTTAAGCACTGTTTTATAGAGAGTAAATAAAAGATTCAGTTATAGGAAATTTAAAAAGATTTGATTTCTTAGTTCAAAAATATGTCCATATATCTCTTTTCAGTGGTAGATATTGTCTTTTATTATGAAAAATCCCTTTTTGTGAAATTATTATTCATAACTTAAATTTCATTTGACTATAAACACATTGAATACATTCATTTTAAAGCAGATATTTTCTAGAACTCACTCAGACTCATAAATCTCAATGTACTTCACAACAAATTTATTATTAAAATCTTAAAATTTCAAACGAATATCTTGATCTTCGACAAATGTTAGCTCAGTTTTTTTTTCCCTCCTGTCTTAATCATGGTTCAAAATTACACAATGGTTGAAAGTATTTAGCGGCTTGGATTGGACAGTAAAATGGTAAAATAAATAGCAATCCAGATAAATCAATGAAAACTCGCAATAGTCTAACGGTAGTACAAACAGACTTTAGAATGAGAGGATCAAAATTCAAACAAAAAACATTCAACAAAAAAAAAAAAAAAAAAAAAAAAAAACATAATTTCATTTCTATTTTTGGCATCTAAACGACCCGAATAGAGTCTTAAACAATCTGGGACACAGAACGCGTCAGTATGACCCGATAATTATGAGAAATAGAATAAAAATTTATTCAACACGAACACTTGTCTTGCAACAACAAAATTGTCTGCAAAACCACCTGCTATAAACGGTGTCTAATAAATCAATGAAGAAGATTTTATAGGATGTGATGTAAAACTTAACATAGATTTAATTTTTTTTTTGCATTTATTTTTTGTGTTTTGTTAATGATATCTATTCATAACTTTTTAAGATATGATGTGAGGACGTGATACACTTCTATACAATATATTTCATCAAACTTTAAAATATAAAATGCTTAAAATTTATATTAAAGCTGCTTAATTTAAAAATGATGTATATCTACTTTAAAAAAATATATATCAAATAATTTTTATTATTAATTCAGTGTATAATTTTCATTTCTAAAGAGCTAATATTGAATATCTTAAAATTGGCCAATCCTATTTTAAGTTTAAAATTGATTAATGTGAGAAATTGCGTTACACTTCAGATTTGAAAATGGATTTACGCCATTTTTAAAATAAATGGTTCATTTACGAAATTAATGAAGCATGACTGGATATTTATTACTTCACTTATAATGGATAAATAAGATTATTTATTAGAAGAGAAATACTTTTTAAAAATGTTTGATGTACAGGAAGATTATAACGTGAGAACAATGTAAAGAAAATGCAACTTAAAAAGCCAATTATTTATCGGTAAGATCTCACACACACACTCAAATCAAAAGTTTTTTTAAATGTGTAGTCGTAAGAATGAGATCATTTTTTTTAATTTAGAAAGTGATATGTTATTCATTTAGTTTTCTTTTATTTCTTTAGCTAATTATTAATGAAAAAAGAAATTTAACATACTCCCTAACATCTATTTTTATATATCCTCAACTACAAGTGGGTATTTTTAAAACAAGGGCACTTTTTTATACCGAATGAAATGTAAGATTTCATAAGTGGATAAGTTACAAAGGGAGCTTTGAGAATATTATTTATTCTTTCCTTTAAATCTATGAAATAATTAATAACACCTTTTATGCGAAATTATATTTTACGATATTTATTTGTTTGCTAAATTTCTATAAACGTTTATATAATATAGTAATTAAGAATATGTTATACTCAAATATTTTGGCGTTACTGTGTTTAAGTGAGATTCATATTTATTATTCCAAGTTCTTTTGTTTTTATTACCTGTTTCACACTCTTTTCTAAATAATTTTTATTTTTTATTCATATATGTTATACAATCAAAATAAATTCAAATGTTATTAAGTTCATTCAAAGAATAAAAAATTATAATTCCCAATTTTTTTCTTATTTCGAAGAAAATAATCTTTGTATCTATTTTAACTGATTAATCTTAAACTGATTTCGATATTTAATCTTTAACTGATTTTGAAAAGTACACGCATGAGAACTAATTAGATCACAACCTGAAACTTAAAATGGATTTCATATCACTTTCAAGCTCAAAGAGGTGCAACCATCCAAATCCAGTGTAGGATTCCAACCCACGAACTATTGAAGGCAAGAACACTAAGTATTCAGCTACTAGCTTGGCTTGTAAGCTAGTAGAGGAAAAGTAAGACCAAAGTAACAGAAATGCTGGTGATTAAATACTACAAAAGCTTAACTGTAGGAATTGATTATGTAAAGAAGTAAAGGATATTTGAATTGGATACTTTTTGCAAAATTATTTCAATATGTTTAATATAAAATCTTTTAAAATTTATCGATTTCCTGTGAAAGCACCACCCTATATAGATCATTAAAATCCTTTAAGCGAAAAAGTTCAACTTACAGTAAAAATTCAAAGTAAAGCTTTTATAGGACATTAGCAGTTTATAAAAACTCTAATGTTAGAATGTATAGTTGTGGATTTTTAGAAATATAATGAAAAAGTTCTTTTCTCAGATAATAATGGTAAAATATTTTTCATTTTCTGATAATGAGTTAATGTTGCTAAACGTATTTGCATTCTTTCATTATTATTCCCATTTCTGTTCCCGAAAGTGATGAGAATCTAGCAAAAATTCTTAATTAAGAATGAGTTAAACAATTTTTACACTCATTTCTTAAAATGTGATAACTGTTAAGTTTCTTAATGTTTCTAAATTGCTTAAGAAGAAAACCAAAAATTGTATTACATACTCATTTATCAAGCAGTCGTAAAACAATTTATTGAGTATTTGCTTCCAAATTTTTTATAGACACATAACAAGCATCTGTAAGGAATATAAGGAAACCAAAAGTTTTGTAACTAACGCAAAACGCTCTTATGCGATATCAGAATTATAATGAAAGCAAAATCATTCTAATTTTATATCGATTTCAGCAAATTTATATATTGAAAATTTTTCCCATAAAATAATACAAATATTAAGCCTTTGGAACTTAAAATTACAAATTAGAATGACTATTTTTCAATAAACTTGAATAACATATTTTTAAAAAATAACAGCATTAAAAGCGAAAAACATTGGAAAAAAAGAGCATATTTATAAAAAGGATGTACATAAAATTATTGTATGGTATATACCTAGTTCCATATTAAAATTAAAATGAGCAATCAATTAACAAACTTCTATAACTGAACAGCTTACCATATACATTTAACCCTAGATTGCAAAATTCAAATTTGAAGAAAAAAAAATCTTATTTTCTTAAAAAGTTAAGAAATTTTATCCATCAATTAAAATAAAATATAATGAAAGCAATTAAATAATAGCCAAATAAGATGAACATATTTTTTTCATTTATGAAATACATTTTAAAATTACTGAAATCATTTTAACATCAACGTATTATTTCTTGCTCGAAGATGTAGTCCATTTTTTGATTAAAAACGCAAACAGTTTACATTTAAAAAATGTTAGATAGACAAATATAAAAAAATAGACAAATATAGAAAATATCTGTTTTAACGTCCATAATGGTGAAGTAATGGAGAAGTTATATTGCTCTAAACATTTTTATCTTTATATTATTTATATAATATTATAAAATAAATATATTAAATATTCAAGCAGCAAATAAATTTTACGAGTTCATCTATTATTTTCATTTTTTCTCTTAGTACTTCATTTTTGTATATAATGAGTGAAATTTAATTGATGGACAAAAAATAACGAATTACTGATTTAAACTATAATCATTTTAATATTGCATATACAGTTTGTTCAATATACAATTTTATATTTATTTCTTGTTCCTTCCCTAATTGTTTTTAAGTTCTTGATTTTTGAAAAGAAAGTACGATATGTATAATATAATGAATTAAGCTCCATCTAATCACAACTTAGGTAATTTCAATGATTAATGTTGGGTGGGAAAAAAAAACCTTAATCTCTCTCTTTCTCTTAAAAGAATGTTAATTTTATTTTCATTTATGTTTAACATTAACTATTGTGACAAATACTTCCATGAGAGCGATTAATTCTTTCACGCTGCTAAATTAAAGAACTCGGCAGCTGGAATGATAAAAATAAGAACCAACAAAATTGGCAACAAGCCAAAATGCTTCGCGTCCATTTTTTTTTCTCATTTGACATCAACATGTTGGTTTGTATTTTTGGCTAACTTCCCCATAATTAAAAAGGAGTTTTGTAATAAAAGCATAAAGTGGATGACACATTTTGAGTCCTTCTTTTCTTGCATTTAAATTTTTTTTAAATTCTTTTTCTGGCCTCAATAATCATTTGCGTTCTAACATTGCTAGAAAAATCTCTTACGTCATTTGCACTAATGATTTTCTTTCAATTTCCACCTATTAAAAGCGTTGTGTTGCAGAAATGGCGACATATTTTTGATATTATCATTCATTCTAAACTAGGATCATCAAAAATCTGAAAAATTCTGTAATAAAGTAAAATGTCTTACTCTAATTTATTTAACATTTTGAGAGAATTTCAATAATAATAATATAACGTTATGATTTCACTTGTAGTTTTTTATGTTTGTTTAATTGGAAAATCTTGGAAGTTAACTTGCAAATATTTTAAAAAAAAGATTTCAAACATAATTTTTATTTGACAGGAGCTATAGTCACGATTAGTTTGTCAAGTAATTTATTATAAATATGAAAATTCTTTTGAGAATTTTTAATAAGTAAAACCACATAATATCTTATGAATTTAAAATTATGTTTTAATGATCGGCAATTTTAAAACTTATTTGATTTCTGTTCAAAATAGAGCGTCATATTTGCACCACGCCATCGAATTTTTCTCGTCAATAATCACTGTAAAAATATGTAGCAAATGCATTACCTATGACTCTGATATAAAATGACTGGTATGCTTATTTATATTAATATTTCTTATATTGACTTGGTTATGTTTCCCAACCTGTTGAACTTGATTATATTTTCTCAAAGAACTTTGCTTACCCATATTTTACCCTGCTATCACAACAATGGTATGGAATTATCTATATCTTTCTAGCGCGAGTGACCCTTTCATCAATGGAAGAAGTATGGTCAACAATTTAAATATTTTTCGGAATATTTCTGAATACATTCCAATTTATCTGCAAAGGAAAATACATACCCATTAGAATTTCATTAATTTAGATAAAAAAATATCTTAATTTTACATAAGTAATCGAAACATTTTTTTTGTTTTTACTATTGATGTTGTAAAGAATTTTGGAATCGTAAATCAGATGACGTCTTGGAAGCTAACAAGCATGATCAATTTGTTAAAATTAATAGTGGAACGAATCCTAATATTCCGCGAATCAAGTTTCAAATACTTAAAATTTAGTAGTTAAGGAAAAACTGTAAGTAAAACTGTTAGAAAAAAACTTTTATTTAAATTTTTAATTGGGATAAAACTTAGAAAAATCTCACAGCATAAACTATGCATCTTAAGGCATAGAAAAGGTCTGAAAACAGTAGATCTAATTTCGTTTTCCTAATAATACGAAGATAATATTGTTCTGGTCATTGAATTCCTCACTCAGACAGAAGTGAATTTCTCGAATTCACAAAATGTTCCATGACTATAACGGATCATTAGTAATTCAAATTTCAAATCTACTGTAGCTGCTCCAGATCAAGCATCTCTTGAATGTTTCAAACCTTGTACAAGAAATGATGCAGAATGTTTTAAACAACGTCATAATACATATATATATATATATGTAACCATAACCATATAACCCTTATCCATCAAGATACTCTGTTTGTTGTTAAGAAATTGTCTGGATATCTACAATAACTATTTAAGTTTTAGCATTTTAACCTAAAGTTTCAACATTTTTCAGTTAGGTTCAAATAGAGCTGTCCATGACTCAAATTCTGGTCACGCTGCAGTTTAATTTCAAAATTCTAAGACTCCAGAGCAAATACTCTTTTATTTACTATTAGAACAATTTTAATTGTAAAGCACTTTCAACAAACGATACCATTCATGAGACATCTAGAAACATCCGAATAAAAATAAATCCTTCTGCAAATGGTTTATGATCAGATCTGTTTTTCAGAAATAGATCTTTTTTTTTTTTTTTATCTTCTTGCATTTGAATCCAAGGTTTTTTCCAATATGTATTTATATCATACCCTTGTATAGTTTAATTTTATTGAATAAATTGTATGCATATTCAAATATTTATTTAATATTTGTTGTTCAATGTTCGTTATTAATTTACAATTTTTCCAAGTAAAATTGTAGAAAAATTAAGAAGTTTTGTGTGTAATTTCCTGTTCTCCTCTGATTTCTGTACAGAAAAGTTTAAGCAAATCCATTTTAACTCAAAGTACTGCTTGCAGATATGCTACCCAGAATTCTGGAAGGCCCAACCGGGACAACGGAGCAACCCTCTAGCATTGCGGGTATTCTAGGGCATATACCCTTGGCAAGTTTTTAAAGTATTTTAGATTGTAGTTTATGTGCTATGAAAATATGGTTAATGATTAGGAACCTAAATATGGGGTAGTAATAAGTGATAAGAATAAAAATTTAAATATTTATTTTCGACATTATATTGTTTATGAATTACTTTAAGTAAGAAAAAACACTTGGACTCTTTTTTAGAAAGATTACGAATTATCAATTTAGGCCAGGGTTTTCTTAGAATATCTTTTTAGGTTTTAATTGTGTTGTAAAAATCTCCATAAACTAATCTCTTAACTGTTGATTCTTTCATCAAACCTTCATCATCAGTTTTTCGTCAAAAAATAAATACTATCTACTGTAAGCAAAATCAGCATGCTATCCCAGTAAGCAGAAGACATACGCTATAATATTGATTAGGTTGGGGGCCACTATGTGATTATCCTTGAATTGTGACCAAACAGTTTCAACCATTTTTCTTCACATGAAATTATCACCTCTTCTTGCTTGAATTGTTCCCAGTTTGATTGCAAGTACAACTTCACGTATAGCCATGATTGGCGAGACAAAAAGATACGTTGATAATATTACGCTTATCAGCAGATTTTACCTCTTCTATGGTTAAAACCTTTTATACTGATCAACGATCAACAAATTCTTGCTTTTGTTTGGTCATCTGAAAAATCAAATTTAATTTTTACCGTGAAGTGAAGTATACCGGCCTTGGTACAGAGATTTTGTTTGAATACAGGGAATCCTGGCAAGCATACTCATATATGTATTAAATTGTATTTGTTTCATTTTTGAAGTCAAAAGATTTATGAAAATTGTGTAATGAATAATAGCCATTATAGTGTTTAAAAAATATCCAAAGAATATAAAAATCTGCATTTAACTTTTCGTAAGATCAATGAAAGACTCAATTGTGTTTTCATACATTATATAGAGTCACATTATAATATTTATATAAGTACTCAAATCTATATTTTCTACTATAAAGAGTCACATCATACTATTTAAGTTTAAAATTTTATAAATATTATTTAATGTGTTGACAAGCTCTGTATAAATTACATGTGCTGCATACAATATACGAATTCAAGATAATGCACTTGGTAAAGAAAAAAAGAAATAAAAAAATCCAGTGCTGTCCATTCAAAATGCAGTATTCTGAAAAAAAAAATCAAGAAATTTTTAAAATGCGTATCATTGGGATTAATAGTGGTATAGCATTCACAGACAGCTTTCTTGGATTTGCATTTATCCTAGCCATTGGATATTATGGCAAGGAGTCATTATGTAAAACTGATTTGAGTATAAAATATTTACAGAAGGATTTCTTTAATTTCGATATTTCCAGACGTCACAAGTGAGGCATTATTGCTTAAAAATGTCATATAGTTAAAAAATATTTTACAAATAAATAAATCAAAAGAAGATGGGTAGTATGGTTCTGCTGTTTACATGCTCTTCTTTTTTGCTTGGCATTGAGAAATATCGAGGCGAGTGGGTTCCAGATTTTTTTTTTACTTGACGTCAGAGGAGAATATAGGCCCACTCTCGATGAAATACAAAAATGAGGAGAATGCTAATAAATCTTAAAACATTATTTGACTGTTAAGCTGTTCCATATATGGTGTCAAATAAATTCATTTACGTAAAATACCGGATGATAATTATTTTGCTGATGAATTTGATACCAAAGATAATACAGCTATATGGAATCGATAAATGCAAGCAAAAATATGCCAGTGAGCTCATTATTTTCTGCTACTTTAAGGGTTGCCCAGGAGGCGATAGGGATTGGGGACGTCAGGCTCGCACAAGGTATCCATCATTATTTAGAAGAAATTTTCAAAATCGGAAGAAGCTGTACTTTCCAATGGATACCTGCACATGTTGGCATTGAGAAGAATGGGGAGGCCGATAGGCTTGAAAAGGATGCGAGAAACCTTAATTCGGAAACTCCCACCACTGTAACTTTAAGAGTCGCTAATGCAATTGCTATATAATTTGAAAGAAAAACACAATCAACAATGAAACATCAATTATGTATCATCAATTCAGACATGATTGTTACCAGGATTATTTCTAGACTTAGAAGCCAACACTTATTTGGAACGGCAATAAATACAAACGGCACCAAATCTTACAAATCATGTAGAAACAGCCCCGAGAAAAGCTCAAACAGGAACATATTTTTAACTGTCCAGCCATCATAAGAAATTTGCTGGTTATTGACAAAGTTTCCTTTCAGAGAAATCTCTATATTGATAAAATTGTACATATTTCCAAGAACAACTTCAAACGAACACAATACCAACCAACCAACCAAAACACGCCAAATAACGGGTTTTACTGCAGTTACATTGAGTTCAGAAAAAACCAAAGAGCATAGAAATGTAATGTTCAGAATGCAACATCTAGAACTTTAGTGCAAGACTTAAAATCTGTTTCAACATGAAAAAATATTTTACTATACTACTCTATTGAATATATTCAATGTCTTGTATACAAAGGAATTGAAGCGATAAAACTACCCTTAGCACTAAAATATGACTTTACGATATGATAATATGATAATTACGATTGTAAGAACTGTAGTATATAAACACACAGTAATTTTCTTATTAAAAACACAGGTCATGGAAAAATGGATGAAATTACATTGTATTTTATACAATTATTTTGAAGAGAAAAAGTATCATTTTATGCCCAAACTACTCGTATAGTTACACTACTGGCCATTAAAATTGCTACACCAAAAAGGCGACATGCTACAGACGTGAAATTTATACGAAAGGAAGAAGGTGCTGTGATATGCAAACGATTAGCTTTTCAGCGCATTCAGACAAAGCAGGCGCCAGTAGCGACACCTACATTGTGTTTAAATGAGGAAATTGTTCAGCTGGTTCCTCATACACAAATTGCATTTGAACGTTGTTGCCTGGTGAAAAGTTGTTGTGATGCCTCGTGTAAGAAGGAGAAATGCGTACCAGCACGTTTCTAACTTTGATAAAGGTCGAATTGTAGCGTACCGTGCGGTTTATCTTATCGCAGTATTGCTGCTCGCGTCGGTCGAGATCCAAAGACTGTTAGCAGAATATGGAATCGATGAGTTCAGGACGGTAATACGAAACGCCATGCGGGATCTCAAAGGGCACCTATCACTAGCAGCCGAGAAGACAGGTATGTTATCCGCATGGCCGTAATGGATCGTGCAACCACGTCACGAGCCGTGAGTCTAAAAACGGGGTCGTTTGGAAGACAACAAGTGTCTGCGCGAACAGTCCGACGACGTTTGCAGCAGCATGGACTCTCAGCTCGGAGACCATGGCTGCGGCTTCCCTTGACGCTGCGTCATAGAAAAGAGCGCCTTCAATGGTGTGATCAACGACGAACCTGGGCGCACGAATGGCGAGACGTCATCTTTTCAGATGAATCCAGGTTCTGTGTACAGCATCATGATGGTCGCATCCGTGTTTGGCGACATCGTGGTGAACGCAGACTGGCAGCGTGCATTCGTCATCGTCATACTGGCCCATCACCTGGCGTGATGGGCCAGTATGACGATGACGATCACCTCTTGTTCGCAGTGACGGTGCTTTGAACAGTGCACGTTACATTTCTGTTGTGTTACGACCCGTGGCTCTACCCTTTATTCGAGCCCTGCGAAACCCTACGTTTCAGCAGGATAATGCCCGACCGCATGTTGCCGGTATTATACGGACCTTCCTTGATACGGAACATGTTCCGCTGGTGCCCTGGCCAGCACGTTCTCCAGATCTTTCACCAATAGAAAACGTCTGGTCAATGGTTGCCGAGCGACTGGCTGGTCACCAAACGCCAGTCACTACGGTTGATGAACTGTGACATCGTGTTGAAGCTGCATGGGCATCTGTATCTGTACATGCAATCCAATCTCTGTTTGACTCAATGCTTAGGCGTTTAACTGCTGTTATTACTGCCAGAGGTGGTTGTTCTGAATACTGATTTCTCAGGATCTATATCTAGCCAAATTTTTTGAAAATTTAATCACTTGTTATTTCTAGTATAATATATTTGTCCAATAAATATCATTTTGTTATCTGCATTTCTTCCTGGTGTAGCAATTTTAATGGCCAGTAATGTATTTATGAATCTGGAAGCATTATTGCGAGGGACTGCAAATTATTGAATTTATTAAATAACATACTAACTTATATATACTGTTTTTACTTATCTCCTTGGTGCATGAAAACCTATACCAATTCCAACAGACCTCGTAGTATACATTCTTTCTCATACTGGTTCATTACTAAGGGTAATATGAAGCTTCATTCGAAAGAGAAATCATGAAAGCTGAAGACTGGCTAGACTTCACGTAGACTCTAATTTAGATGCAAGAAACAATGAGAAGATCTTTAGACTTGGTCTGTCATTTCTCAAAAATATCATTTCACATGGAGAATACTGCGACCACAACATATTAAATGTGATCCAGCCGCCATTAGTAAATATGAGAGATCTTTGCTTGAGTTAAAATTCGAACTCACAACCATTCGATAAGAAGGAATAAAACCTGTAGCAACCAGACCACTGCGGCCATCTTAAATAGAGTATTCGTTCTAATCCATTAAATTACCCATTAATCCATTTAAATGATTCATTCATTTATTAACTTAAACATTATTTCGGCTTATATTAGCATGGTTAATGTGTGATATTATATTGACAGTCCAGGAAATTGACAAAATCCCTTACCTATCCGTATTTTTAATTTAACCTGCTTGTTCAAATTTTCTTAATAATATAGAGTATTGGTCACACAAAAGTGCCATGAAAAAATCTAGTTTTAAGATATTTAATAAAATGATTTTTTTAAAAAATCTCATTCTTTTTATCTAATAATATACGAGTATAAAAGGTAACTTACAAAAGAAGGCGAAATCTGTAAAATATCGGCAACCGTTATGTAAAGAAACTGACATGAAAACGAACTACTGAAAAATTTAGTTATATAGTTGCTGACTGGAAGAAAAATTTGAGATTTTCTAATCTGTGAAATTTGAAATTCTACAGTAGGAAACTACTATAACTGTATCAAAACAAAATTTAGGATTACGAATGATTAAGTATTTTTATTTTTATTGCACCTCTACCTTCGAATGGGAATAAAACTTTCTAATGGAAAAAAGTTGTGCCACTTTCTATCGTTATCATATCAATACAACAGTGGACACAGGCATAGTTAGTTAAAACTTCGTTCTCATCATCGGAAGGTTGTGAGTTCAAATCCAGACTGAAATGAAGATTTGTCATGTTTATTAATAGCGATTGGAACATATTACATCAGTAGTGGACGCATTGTCCTCCGATTGAAATAATACCTCTGAAGGATCAGGTCAAATATTATTGGAGTCTTATCTTTGGTCTCTGCTTCTAAACTACGAAGGGTCTTATCCGGCTGCTCTCTTTAAACTACCAGAGACCAACTCTGAGCTTGTTACAGTATGCTGGTACAGCAACAACATTTAATGAAATGAGAAAATGTACCACGGACTACCAGAAGAAATATATATATACTGTTCTCTATGTTCGAAACAAATAGTAAAATAAAAAATTATGATTTTAAAATTTTTTGGCAACTACTCTTTTTATAAATAAAGATCAATAAGAAAAATTATTTAGTAATGATATTTTCTGAAAAAGAAAAAAAACACTTATAACAAATTTAAATATATAATTAAAAACACATTTAATTTTCATTTTATCATTGTAACACCTAAATAAGTTATCTCATATTTCAATTTCTGTTTCAAAGCTGCATTTTAACATTACACTTTTTTCAGTTCTTCAATTTAGGAAAGCATTTTATAGTTGTATTTTCTCAAAAAGAGAGAGTATCCCAATCATGATCCTGCTTAGCTGATGTGAGTTGCACCACCTCGTTTTCTTCTTGTTCGATAACTGAAAGTTCTACTTAATTCCCATTCATTATGTTCTCAATATAATTTCTTCATCTTATATTTATTCCTTGAGATTCTTAGCTATCTGCAAAACATTTTCTTTTACTTATTAGAAATGAATTTCTTTGTCGCATTTCATGTCACTAATCATCGATCATATTTTCTTCAAGTAAATATCTTCTCTCTTTTTTTCAAAGGACATTTAAGACTACATGCCAAAAGGCTTTATTTACATATGTTTTCTTTAAAATCATTCAAGCACAAATCAATAAATTCATTACATCTACAGTTTCAATTTCTCAATAAAATGCTAACTGTATATGCCCAAGATCATACATTGCCTAAAACTTTTTTCTAAATTAAAGACATTGGCACCTGTTGATTATGAGCCCATCCATGAGCTATAAAATGGAAATTTGGTAATGCAAGAGAATATTCGCTTCACACGTTCCGGGCTTGAAAGTGTAATTATCCACTTGAAGAGCTTATCAATTCTCCAAAATTAAAGTAACTACATTTTATCTTACTTAATCATTAAAAGGAAAAATAAAAAAATTCAAAATATCAAATCAGTTATTCATATATATATATATATATATATATATAACAAATTTCCATAGCAACACATTTCTTGGACATTAAATCAGCTAATTATTTGACATATGTAAATGGAATATTTGTAAAATCCTTTTGAACTTAAGTATCGCTGGTATAATGTAACACACTGAATTCGTGATTTCTTATAAAATAAATATTTAGAAATGAATTGTCTTAAGGAAGCTCTTTGGAAACGAGTGTGATATCCTTATTTTAATTCACCATCATAATGACATATGTTTTTCTTTAAATTATTCGGCAGATATAAAAGAATTAATTTATACAGATGATAATTTCATTTACTTTATCTCCACACACACATATATATCTTAAATATATACCTTCATATATATATATATATATATATATATATATATATATATATATATATATATATATATATATATATATATATATATATATATATATATATATATATATATATATTAAATGGACAATATAGCTCCCCCTGAATGTGTATAATAGAGAACGTAACCATAATATAAACTTGACCAAATTAACTAAGCCTTTCACAACCTCTACTCTATCAATCAACGCCTTTATAATTTAAAGTCTAATTATTTTTAAAGTGATGTGCATGTTACATATATATATATATATATATATCATAAAAAATGAAAAATATGAAATTGGAAAAACACTAAAATATACGAAACAAATGAAAAGAAGAAAGCATAGGGGTCACCTCTTCATCAGGAAGGAGATGGCCAGCTATGCAAAAAGAATTCTAGCTATATCAGCTAGATTTAATATCTACTGTCACTATTCGAAACAAGAAATCAGCCATGAAAAATGTTTTGATATATATATATATATATATATATATATATATATATATATATATATATATATATATATATATATATATATCATAAAAAATGAAAAATATGAAATTGGAAAAACACTAAAATATACGAAACAAATGAAAAGAAGAAAGCATAGGGGTCACCTCTTCATCAGGAGGGATATGGCCAGCTATGCAAAAAGAATTCTAGCTATATCAGCTAGATTTAATATCTACTGTCACTATTCAGAAACAAGAAATCAGCCATGAAAAATGTTTTGATATATATATATATATATATATATATATATATATATATATATATATATATATATATATATATATATATATATATATATATAACATAAAAATGAAAAATATGAAATTGGAAAAACACTAAAATATACAGAAACAAATGAAAAGAAGAAAGCAGAGGGGTCACCTCTTCATCAGGAGGGATATGGCCAGCTATGCAAAAAGAATTCTAGCTATATCAGCTAGATTTAATATCTACTGTCACTATTCGAAACAAGAAATCAGCCATGAAAAATGTTTTGATATATATATCTATATATATATATATATATATATATATATATATATATATATATATATATATATATATATATATATATATAACATAAAAAATGAAAAATATGAAATTGGAAAAACACTAAAATATACGAAACAAATGAAAAGAAGAAAGCATAGGGGTCACCTCTTCATCAGGAAGGAGATGGCCAGCTATGCAAAAAGAATTCTAGCTATATCAGCTAGATTTAATATCTACTGTCACTATTCGAAACAAGAAATCAGCCATGAAAAATGTTCTGCTATTAACCTATCCAATTCAACTAATTTAATTTGGTATAACTTGGTTCATTGCAATAAATAGTGAAACAATTACAAATGGTAAGGGAGAAATCAAATTCTTTCGAATTTCCAATGGCAGTAGTGTACTATTCTAAATTATGATAATGATCAAGAAAATAAAACTTTCAAAAATGTTTTTAAAAAAATATGCATCTTTCTCAATGTTTATGGAACCAGAATACATAATTTATTAAATATGGTTTATTCTTCGTTTTGAAGTCTTTTCACATACTTGTTCTTTTAAAGAGTCCCTCATTTAACCATTGGTGATGTGACATAATTCAGTTCTACGAATAGCTCTTCGATTACCTAGATAATTGATAAATATTATCCTTCGCAGAATTTTTAATATAGACACCAATGTTGAATTCAATGAGTTGAATTTTTATTTCTAGATTAGTAAATTTCGTTTAAAAAAATTTTCGCATTTTTATATAATTATATTTCAAGTGAAGCGGATTTACCGAAATCGTGACTCCACTAAATAAAACTATTTCCGTAAGAGTTGGAGAATCAAAAGCATCCCATTCCTTGTGTCTTTCCACGTGATTCGTTGCCTTCACTCACTTTCATAGATACTGAAAATTTTGAGTTTCAAAATGCAGCTCTTGAAAATTATATACATTTTTTCTAAGCGAGATATCTTCAAATCTTCAAACTGTCAGGTCTTTTTCACTTAATTTAACCCGATGCATCTAAATGCACTAACATCATTGACATTAATGCTTAATTCCCAAGTCAAGCTGTCGTTTACATAATATTATAATATAAATTCAATATTCACAACATACTGTGGGCTTAGTCATTGATTATATAATGTTTAAAATAGCTTTTCACAGAGAGTAAATCTGCGCTTGTGGCACTAAGTTTGGGATACTGAGTTATTCTTTGTTTAAAAAATATACCGTAAAAAAATGTAAATTTTCACCATCCTTAAGAGAAATTTTCGTTATTGTTCATAAGTAACAATACAATAAATGAAATAGTTGGAAAATGAGCGAAGTTAGTAAAAAAAAATGATTCATGTTGCTAGATTTTATCAGAGCTAACAATTTTCTATAAAAATAATGTAAAAAACAATCTGTTTTCTATCTATTTCTCTCTGTATCTTTATCTCTCTCTTTCTTTATTTCTATCTCTCTCTCTCTTTCTTTATTTCTATCTCTCTCTCTCTCTTTCTTTATTTCTATCTCTCTCTCTCTCTCTTTCTTTATTTCTATCTCTCTCTCTCTTTCTTTATTTCTATCTCTCTCTCTTTCTTTATTTCTATCTATCTCTCTTTCTTTATTTCTATCTATCTCTTTATCTTTATCTCTCTCTTTCTTTATTTCTATCTCTCTCTTTCTTTATTTTTATCTCTCTATTTCTATCTCTCTCTTTATCTCTCTCTCTCTCTATCTATCTATCTATCTATCTTTAGCGCTCTGTATGTTCTCTCTGTATCTCTCGTTATGTATCTATCAAACCAGAGATCTATAGTTCTCTATCTATCTCTGTATCTTTATCTATCTGTCAAACTAGAGATCAATGGTTCTATCTCTCTCTCTTTCTGTATGATCTTCCAATAAATACAATCATATAATTTCAAAGAAGACTAGAGATTTTATATAAATATTTCTCTTTCATAATAGGGTTTTGTTTACTAAGTTTACAACATTAAACTGGTGTTCATCAATAAATTCTAGGTATGAATAAATGTTAGTAATGTAGATAATTATCTTGTAAAATTATTGCTGAATTTCACAGAAAGGTGAGGCTCTTTTATGCAAACCAGAGACGAAATTTTGTAAATTTAACTTCGAATTATTAATATTTTATATTAAATGTTACAAGAATAAATTTGTTTCATATCTCTATATCACTGATAACGATTCAGTAATCCAGCAAATCATTGAAAGTAATATAGAATATCTGCACTTATAACTATTTTTAAAAAAAGTGAAATATTAAATGGAAAATGTTAAAACATTTTTTCTCATATTTCAAGTTATTTACCAAGGTATATGAGTAATCTTACTAGTCTTAGCCATATTAGTCAGCATAATTTTTTCTTAATAAAGTAATTTTATTAATAGAATGGTTATTGCTTGTTCATGTTTTAAACCTAGAGTTTCTTTATGATGTAATACCTCTTTCAACCGAATGGCCATGGTAACAAATCTTGCATGCAAAAATACGTGACAATTTATATTTTAGAAAAAAGAATAGGTAAAACACGATATAAAGCGTAGCTTTTACGAATAAACTAACAACATAAGTGAATTACATGGGTTTAAATAAAAAAAATTGATAAATATTTCGGGTTCTAAGAAAATAAAATGTGTAATTCACACAATTTAGATACGGTAAAAAAAAAAAAGAGTGTAATATTGAAAAAAATTAACTATACAATTTTAATTTATAATGCATAAATTAAACTATTCTTACCACACAAAAGCATTTCATGTTTTTGTATCATTATTTGTTTGAAATATGTAGAAATAAATATACATACATTGTAAAATGTATTTAAAAAGTCCCGTGTTGTGTGAGAGCGTATTAATAAACCATTACTTTTTTCAAATACTGGAAATACATGTTACTTTGTATACATATATACAAAGTAATATGGGTGTTACGCATGCAAAATACTAATAATACGTGATTCTAGCTAATTATCGCCGGATATTTCATGTCTGATACTGAATCAAAACAAACGTGGTCTTATGTTGTCATGGAATCAAGACTCACTAGCTTAAATTGCACTTACAATAAATATTATATTTTTCAGAAATTAAATTGCAAATTTCTAAACTATGAAACTAATTGTCAATTAATTTTATATCGGCTTATTGAACTGTGTTATTTGATTTTAATTTTTACTTGTAATTTTCAATGTATTTATTAAGTTTGTTTTCCGTTGTTTTCTAAAATGTATGTGAATGCTTTCTGAAATTTTTGTAAATTAAAAACATGTATGTCTGTGTTTTTGAATGCTGAATAAAAACTAATCAACCAAAGTGAAATATAAATGCAAAAGCGGAGTTAGACTTGTAATTTTACATTACAACAAGTTACTTTTTCATTACAACGGCAAATTCGTATAAGAACTACAATTTAAAATATCTTAATTAATGTCATTTACATTGAATATACACTTATTTGCTGTAATAATTATTTGATGAACTATGTCTCATTACATCAAATGTTTCATGATTTTTAACTATGATTAGAATTTTTCCTGTCTTGAACTAAGGCATAAAGCAATGAGAGTATTTATCATAAAGCACTTTCATAACATGGCTGCTAATCAATTATTCGAAGAAAATTGAATGAATTTAATTTTCTTATCAATACTGACATTTTTTGCTCGAAAAAGACATAGCTGACTTCTTTTAATTTTGAATAGCATACATTAATAGTAACCTTCCAATCGTAATAAGTAATAAGTTCCATTCATCTTATTTTAATTTTTATTTTAAGGCCCGATCAAATCGCGAAATTCTTATATAATCTAGAGCTGTCTTTTTCTTATCATATCATACTGCATGGAGACAACAGAGCTTACGAGTATTCATCATATGTAGATTTTCTCTCAACAATTTTGGCTCTGCAACAAAAAATATCAAACAAGATCATTTTTATGATCATCAGATGTACTGAAATCACAAGCAGAGCTTTGAAGGAATATACAATCATCCATCCAAATACTACTTCCGCCGTCAATACTTAACATCTTGAAAGAAACCTGTCTGAAACAACCATAATAATCGAGATCAAATTTTAAGCAAAATCAAGAGATAAATTTAATTCATAAAATTATTCCTTTTAAGTATAATTCCATAGTCCTTAAAAATATCCCTATCAAACTTAATCCTTGGACCTTGCCATGCGCCAATAAATCTCATGAGCCAACTAACCTATCAAACTTAGATTAATTATCTTCAAATCAAGAAAACCAAATATTTATCATGTTCTTTTCTAAACTTCATCACCATCCTAAAATAAAAAAATAGTTTTAGTTAAATGGGTTAAAATAGTTTTAGTTAAATTTTAAATAGATTGCATTTGGAAAAAAATTTAAAAATTATCATTTAAAAACACTGAATTAGCATGTTTTATTTGTACGGCAGGATAAAGCTTCTAGCATTAACGACATGTAATGCTTACGTATTTTGAACCATGAATGAAACATTCCACCATTTCAAGGCTTAGCAGATCCTCGTTAGAAGACGAGTCAGAAGTGCTAATTAATAGACATAGTCTGTATCAAGCCAGCTATCATTGCTCTTGGTCCCAAAAACGAGGATTTTACTTACCGAGTTATCTAAAAAAATTTTAAAATAAAACATTAAAAAATAAATATGAGCTCTTTTTCGTTTAAAATTATAAACATATAATTATGTTTGAACTTGTGAATATAATCTTTTTGGGAATTATATTATGTATATTCTCTTGAATAAAGCAATCTTTCAATGCATTTTTGAATTACAAGAAAAATATCAAACACTTTGAATGAAAAAGTTGTGATAAATTCTGTAAATAATTACTGCTTTAGGAGCATCAATGAAACATTTTTTGCTCCTTGGATTATAGTTGCATAGTTGCCCATTTGCAGTGATCTGTGGTGTTAAGCTATTGAGATCAGCAGAGCTATAACATCATTATGTTTCAGATCTTTCTTCTAAGACTGGGACTCAGTTCTTCTGATTGGTAAAGCAAAACACGTGATGTTCTAAATAAATAACATGTTAAAGAGACAAATAACAGGATACGCGAGACTCATGTATTGAAAATAATCTATCTAATGTAATTAAAGCAAATATTGTGTTATTTAAGGAAAAAGGAATATGGGTATCTATAAATTTTTCTGCAAAAAATTTAATATCATGTAATACCCTACTGCATAAAATTATCCTAATTTCATGATTATTTTTAATGCAACAAATAATAAATTCATAATTACGAAAAATTACAAATTCTAAAAATGCTTTCTTTTTATAATAGAGGAAAAGCAGCTTTTCTGTGAGATTTGTGTAAATTTTCTTTCTATTTATTTTATCCAAAGATGACATTGGAAAACCGCGTATAAGGAAAAGTTCGATCTCATTAAAATAACTTTCGCAATGAGAAATCATGTCAGAAAATATGAAACAACCTCTCGGAATTGAATATCAATGTTGTAAGCATTAAAATTATAACCTTACTCTCGAAAACAGTGTTGATTATTTCTGTGTTTCATCTGAATTACATGTGAAAATTACTTCATCGCAGAAAGCTAAATCCAGGAACAATAACCATCAACTTTATGACTGACAGAATTAAAATGGATTTTGAGGTAAAGATAAAGCTTTATTTTGATTTAACGATGACAGGTGATGATTTGGTTACTGCCAATAAAGAATCGCAGGTGATTGTAAAACTGCCCTCCGTGATGTAAAAAGAATTTTTAAAAATGAAGATCATTGAAGGGAATCATTATTTAAATTGATTTTAAGGCATTTGATATAATGAATGTTTCCTAGCATGGCAAATAATGTGCTAAAGGGAAATTATGTAACAAATTATTTTTTTTAATTTTACAGAGTTTCCTTGAAATGATTTTCAGTACCTATATGAAAAGACTTATATTAAATATTCCTCAATCAAAAGACTTTTATTTATTATTTTTTTTATAAAACTCATTTCAAAGTGATTTTTCTTCCTGTAATTGAATTTCAATACTTCCTGATTTTGTCAATCATATTCAGCCACCTTAAAATTCCTTATAAGGTCATTTCCGCTTCAAATGCTTTTATATTTTTTTAAGAATAACACAGTAATAACATAGTGGCCAGTAATATCATTTAATGACACAGTAATATCGTAAAATCGTTTAATAATACAGTGATATGGTAAAATATTTGTGTTGTACGCTATTCAGTAATACACACATTCATCATTTTATCATTAATTCGCGCGCTATGTTTCTATATTATTTGAATCTCTTTTATTACCAGAAAAATATTTTGAAGTATTTTAAAAATTAGTGTTCATTTTTTAAAAAACATTATCTTACTTTGTAGCAAAAAGCAAGAAAATGTTTTACACAAAAACAAATTTACATTTTACAGTCTTTGCACCTTCTACTGAATTGGGATAATATTCGCAAAAAGCTTATTCTCATTTGCTGAATAGATTATTTCAACAATTTCAGATCAAACATGTTTGATCATTTAAAATGTATTCATCTAAATTTCTACTGACAGCTACGTCATTAACTTAAAATTTTGTTATGTACATTTTTATGTTTTATATATTGAAAATTATATGTTAATATCATTAAAATGATATTAATATTATTAAAACATAATCTGTACTGTTAAAATAATGTTATAATGATGCTCTATTGTTATTATTAAAATTATGCTTATGTTATGAGAACATTTTACGAATTCAACACCACAATTTTAGACAATAACATTTTGACTTTATAATTAAAAACAATGTTAATTAATTCTCAGTTTCACTCGAATAGTGTCATGGGATTCAATTTACAATTTTAATGATAGTAGTTTATCAAAATATTAGTGTAATTAAAAAAATAAATAGTTTTTCACTCCCACTGATCATTTGAAACAATTTTCGTATAAAATAGATATTCTTCTTTCTTCTATCCAATATCTGGGTGGGGGGAGGAACTAAGAGAAATTTCCATTTTCTATCTTAGTGCAATTGGGTACTTGCACTTATTGACAATACTATTTCGATACTTACAGTAATAAATTAATTATTAAATTTAATATATATATATATATATATATATATATATATATATAATAAATCAGTATTTGAAATTAGCATTTTTTTATATTCGTCAAATTATAATGACTATTCATTTAATTAAGACAAATAACCAATTAGAATGGGTAATGAACTAATATAATTCCTTACATGAATGCATATTACTTACAAGTGTCTAGTGATAAGTTTGTCCAACAATGACAGATCTCGAGATTCCAAACTCGCTAAATAATTATAATATGCAACCAGAGGTGACTACAGAGAATATTACTTAAATTGTATAATTTTCGTTTTTATTTAATACCCTATGATAGTATCAGGGTAGTCGAACCTCTTAAAATACTATCAACCGGTTTTTTATGGAAGAATGCTATATCAACTTTACTTTTGGAATGAATAATATGGGTGACGGTATTTATAGTATGCGCATAATCTTTATTTTTGGTACATTGACAGTTTAAAACTATGATGATATGATTGTATATACCCATGTGCAGCCATTTTTCCAGATGTCCCAGAAGATACATTTTATCAGAAGAAACTGAGAACTATCTACTTAGAATTCATATTCTACCATGTTCTTCGGTGAATATATCCTATCTTCCCTTCTACCAAACACATTTGGTTTATAAAATATGCATACCTGTAAACGAATGGATCAAATAGGGGCAAATCCTCACAAAGTTAGTCTGAAGCAAAAAGAATTTTTCTAACAGCTATGTCAAATCGCAATTCTATTGCAAAAAAAAAAAAAAAAAGTTTGAAACAACGATTAACACACGATTAAATTAATTTGGGTACAAACCAAAATGCAAAAGCGTTGATTTCTTGATGCAATATAAATACTCTTAAAATGCAAGAAATTAATAGAAATTCCTTTTCATACTCTTTAGTAATTGCATTAGGTTATTCGGAAAGTATTTACGTTTTGTCCACCTGTATCAGGTTACTTTTTTTTTTAGTAAAAACAAATTATTTTGTAAGTGGATTCATGCTACTATCAAAAAAATTAGCAAAAGGTATTAGACTAAGATTTTCTATGTACAATTCAATAAGATATCTATTAGCTGTAAGTTTTTCGCTTAAAAAACAAAATTACTTTCTGAACGATCAAATATTTCACTTTAATTACTATTACATTTCTTTCATTTTATAGTTAAAAAGTAAGAAAATTAATAGAAATTACCTTAATTGAAATGTGTATATGTGAGTCAGTGAACAAAATTTTGTGTAAATTATATTGAAAATACAATTAATAGAAAAGGAAATAAATTATTTTTTTTTGAGGGTAACAATTTTATTACTATTAACTTCTCATGAGACAGCTAAAAAGTAGCGTGCTCTGAATAAGTATCTAATATAAATAGCCTAAGTTAAAAACAAGTCTTGACATGAATACCAAAATTAATTACTGACATGATGAAATGTGGTTTTCATGTGGTAAAAATTCCTTTTATTATGATTGACACTTTATTTACCATTATGCCTGTGTATAACATGCAAGTATTTTTACTCGTGATAGCCCCATATTAAAATAAAAATAAATTAAGTTTGTATTTTAGTACTTTTTTTCTCATTTTCAGCAAGTTTCTGAATAAACAATATTTTTACTATTCATCTGAAATTCATATTCATGCTACAAATCAATATAAAAAATAGTGAAATATGATATTATTTATTTATAGTTTATATGAATAAAATACTTTATTTCTAAATCTATATAAATAACTTAAATAAACCAACAATTAATGTAAAATTTAACGTATCGTCATTATCTTAATGCAGTATTTAACGAAATATTTAATAAATGGTAAACACGAGCTGTGAATTTTAAACACAAAATTTACTTCGAAATTATTTAAATTAAGTCTAAATTTAAATATAATACTTGTATAAATTAATTAGGAATGATAAAGTAATTAATTACGATATACAAGAATTTTTTTAGTAGGTATTAAAAATTTATTTTGTGTTTTAGATTTCCTCATTTTCGTGTAAATCAATAGCTGTCCTACCTCTGATTAAAAGCGTTCTTTGATTGATTTTTACTTATACTATTAAATGTATTTCAAAAATATTTCCAACATAGAGAATATTTCAAAAAGATGTAGATGGTTTGTAGCATTAATTTTAAAACTGATCCAGGTTGTTTTAAATAAACATCTTTTTAAAAGAAAAAAAGAATAAACGTGATGTTTTGAAAATGCAACACCTAGAATGCGCATTCCCGGAAATAAGCCTGGTTTATTTATTTTTTTTACTCCTTTAGAAGTAAGAAACCATGCTTATTTCCGGGAATAAACCCGGTTTATTGCTTTGGAAATTTAAAAAATTAACAAAAAATTTTGAAAGACCTCGAGAGTTTTGAAATTTTTCAACTGAATTCAGAAATTTTGAAGTTTTATAATCAGATATTTCTTAAAATAAATGAAAGTCTACTTATAGTTTATAATTTCTACAACTATATATATATATGTATATATATATATATATATATATATATATATATATATATATATATATATATATATATATATATATATATATATATATATATATATAATTACGGTATTAGAAAGTACTTAATGAAAATAAAATAAATTTACGCGTTAATGATCAATATAGAATAACTTAAAAATTAATGTTGAGAAAACATTTATTTCCTTTCTTTTTCTCAATGAATTTAAGAATTTTATGAGAACAGAAACAAGGAAATGTCAATATTTATTTTGACAGTCCTGAAAAATATATATTTTTACTAAATATTAATTCATTATTTTTATTATTTTAACAAGTATTTTTGTTTTACTCAGTACTAAACTAATTAATTTCTTTACTAGAAGATAGTCATAACAGACATTTTTTTTGATATTTTCATAGTTTATTTTATTTCTTTCATTGATACAATACAAAACAATACATTAAATGAAAGATTATTGGTTGAGTTTATTCTCGGGAAATTCTCAATGTTCCCAAAAACTCCTGATTTATTCACAAGATTCCCGTGGTTTAAAATTCCATTGAATTTCACATCTCTACGCATTGGTAAAAAGTGCTCGATAAAAAGGGAGGGAGTAATAAGCAATAATTATTATTCCTTACGACATGGAACACTTAAGAATTAAATTAATATATAGTGTGTTTCGTAATTTATAAAATATTTCATGATGGCAATGTATTCAGCAAAACTTCTAGATGCTAACTTAAAGAACTACTTAACTACTCTTAAATTATTTTTATTGAAATATTTAACAAAATTGAAGTAACGTTAAAATAATTATGTTATTGCAAATTAAAAAATGCGGTGCCTGCGTAACCAAATTAAATTATGCCCAGGAAGTAAGAAATCAAGTGAAAGGGAAATAGTACGGGAGAGATAGATCTTTGGCGTGTGGTTGCTGTCAGTCGCTTGTTCAACAAATTGGCAGAATGAAAAGTAGTTTCGGGAGGGTGGCGTGCACCACACAGATTCAAAGATTATGTAGATTGTTTTCTAAAAGATAATTTTCCATTTTTCTCTCAAACAATGGTCAAAAAAGCATCTGGATACCTTACTAAACATATTTCAATACCCATTGTATGCAATTTGACATCTATTTTCTGACGAATTTCAACCAGCACCTCCTCAAATAATAGTAATATCACCGGACTGAGCCCGTAATTTACAAGCAATCGGGTTGTCATACTGACTAATGCTAGTCTTCAGTCGAAGATGATGATTCCCCAAACATTATAATGCCACGTTATCATGTGGTGTGTTGATCTAAAAATAGTGCTGTATTGGAACTTTCACAAGGCTACCGCCAGGCATATATACAAGGCTGCCATTGCTTAAGCAAAAGCTTACATATCTGTAAACATATATGTAACTCCGTAATCAATAAGGCTCTATATCGACCCCATTTTGGATGGAAGCGCCTGTGTTCTTGACTCAATGAAAATTTTCTTAACAGATACAGTAAATGTAGTCCCTAAGACGCCACTTGTTGAATAATGGTGATGGTGTTTGTATGGGAGCAACAAGAACATCCCGCACTACTAAATTATCGAAGAATTCGGTGTAAGGCTAATTAGCATAGCCATGCCAATTCATCAATCCACACGTATTGACATCACTCGAGCAAAACCACCATCCTTTGAACATGTCACATTCCCTCCTTCGACAACTTATGTCAAAGCTATTGTATAGTGAGTACGAGTAGATGCCTGTCCACTGCAATTTGGAATTTTGTTAGAATTATTTTTCAGAGTCCAATCACCATGTCTCTTGTTTGCCTAATGATAGCATTTCGATTTGCGGCTTTTTGGCAATTTCAATGCTACATCGATTTTTCTAAGATAGAAAAGTAATTTGCGAGAAAATAATTTTGACCTAAAAAGTAATACAACTATTGTCAATTCAACAAATTATTTTCCTTTATCTCATTTCATTTGTCTTTAGATGCAACAAACCTCGCATCATTTAACAACTCATTCTGTGCACTACGTCTACTGTAAAATTTACATATTTTTCTGATTAAGTGTCCATGATAATATCTTTTTACCGTCACATTGTATTTATTTATGACTTCAAAATCCTTTGAAAATCATATAAATGGGACTTTATGCATTATATACTAAGTTAATTATACTGAGAATTAAATTTCAAAAATATCTTTCCGCAATACCTATACACTAATATAAGATTTTTTTAAAAAATATCACCCATTTTTTTTAAAACTATATAATAAAGAAGCGTAATGTCCTATATGTCCTAAATAGCAAAAATATTTATAAATAAATAATATCCCCATTTAGTTTTATAAAAAAAGTATTTTCCTTCTCACTAATTTTTTTCTGTTCATAAAACTCATTTATATTTAAAAGAAGTACTTTTTACATTCGAACTTAAAATTTGAATTCGGTAATCAAATTTCACTCATTTAAATTATCAAACAAGTTTTTATAAACATCTTTTAAGTATAGCATATATTTGGTTTTGGAATTCGTTTCTTTAAAAATTGCTTTACTTAGAAAATGTTTAATAAAACTTTATTTGTAATTTTAAAAATAAATATTTTTTATGAAATATACTTCTTGATTGATTGACACGCCTTCTGGCTTCTTGAATCGTGAATATATTTTTTCCTTTTACTTATGGAAAATGATTTCTCAAAATTTAATTTGATAATCAATAATTAAAAACCTCTATCTAATGGTAAAAGCACAAAAATAAATGTTAGTTGTTTGAAGACTAAAAATATCCATATATCTTACTGATATGACGACATGTATAATGGCATTTTTATTTGTATTTAAAATTTATCACTATGTGTCCTTGTAAAATTCAATCATGTGAATCGGTGAAATAAAAATTATCTTAAAATGTTTGTGTTTGCATTCTTATGATTCTATTTTTGAGTACTGCTTTAAGCTGATAACTCATTTTGTCTCATTTTATCTAACAATTTTTTTATTTTTAAATGATCTCCATTTTTGAATAACATGTTTGACATCAATTACAATATAGCAGAATATATATAATATTTCGTAGATAAAGTATAAAATTAAGATAATTACCTCGAAATTTCAAAATGTAATATTTTACTTGAGCTACATTTACTTGAATCATTAGCTAGTCTAAAACACATCTTAGAGTGTCTGTGGCTGTCCAAGGATGATTTATACAACGATCTTTTGATGGTGCCTGATTTTTTAAGGGTGTTTAACATTATGGTCTAACACTGTTAGCCAAAGGAGACATGCAATAACAACAACATCTTGCCATTTATGAAGAAATTTTAGTTTGACCCATAAAACACAAAATTTTGAAATTTTAATTCATAAAAATAACATCTCACATGAAACTACTACTTTTTCAATTTATATTTTATACATGTAGGAGCAAAACTTGTTTAAATGCTCGTAAAAAATATAGATTAACACTGAAAAAAAGCACACACTAATTTTTTTTTATTAAAAAATAGTGAAAGAAATATTTAAATATTTTATTTATTTTGGAATAATATGTTAAAAAACGCTTTTATGTCAAAACAATGAGAAAAAAATTATTTTAAATTGTAGAATTTAAAATGACAAAACATTAATTTTGTATTTCAAATAAATTTGGGAAAAATTTGTTTTCTGATAATAAAGTAAAAAAATTGTCGTATCTTACATTGCAAGCAAACAGCATTATGTGTTTCCTTTTCATTCGATAAATCTTAAATTATCTCATTATATCTTTCAAAGAGGTTTTCTCAAATCGTTAAAATATATTTATGTAATTTTTTACTATAACTTAAACTGCCATGATTGTCGTATAGTTGTTTTAAACTTTTCTTTCATGTCGTATTATTTTCCTTTTAAATAAATATTTGTCATAAGTGTTGTCCTAAAATATTTTCCGTAATAATTACTAAATATAATAACTGGTGACAAAATCGGTAATGAACCTACACATTTTGTTCGCATGAACTCGTTTATCCATTACAATACCAATGAATAGATTTCCTAAAGTCCCCCGCAAAATCAGGTCTCTTGTACAAAAAATAATCGTTGAGCAATAAGCAAACCTAAGCTATGAATGAACATTCATAATTTTATTGCAATCTTCAAACTTTGATAGACAATATGTATTTTTTCTCAAAGTAAGCACATTTTACACAGTAGTTTTGTAATTCTTACAAACGTTAAAATCCTTTTTAGGGAAGCCAATTATAATATAACCTTTTTTAACGTTGAGAATTTTTTTTATTAAATTGAGTAAACAAAATTTCATAATCAAATAAGTTGCTGAAGTGTGGCGATAATAGTAATGAAACTTTCAGGAATTTCAAATTCATAAATCTTGATTTAGAAAATGAAGCAAATTGACTGCTGTAAACAGATTTTTGAATGGCAAAACTGACAATATGGTCAAAGTCCTAAAATATTCGAACTACTGAATCTAAAAATTTGGGTGTGAAATGAGACATACTTCATTAATCAGACACTTTTTACATAAGAAAAATACTTTGTAACTATACAGAAGAGAAGCCGTGTATTACCGTAACTGATTTCTACGTACTTCTTCTATCTTCTTCCCTACGCCATTGTTTTAAAACTCCTAACCATCCAACAATTATATCTCTAACAAACCAGTTATTAGCATCGCTTTGAACTAATTAATATTACCGTATTTCCTGGCTGTTCATACGGATGAGGATTCTTACAAAATATTGTAAGAGAAAGCCTTCTTTCAAATAATTTAATGAACAATAAAAAGCGTATGATGTAACACCAGCATGTCTAAATTCAAAATTTGGACAATCATGAATTCAGAATTTGGACAATCATGAATTCAGAATTTGGACAATCATGAATTCAGAATTTGGACAATAATAATACAATCATGAATTCAGAAATCTGTAGAGTTACCAAATTTATCCCTCCCAATAAATGAGACAGATTATTCGTTGCATAAATTCGCATACGTACACCTTATGCATCAAAATATTCAACGTTTTATGATATATTTGCTTCACTCATACATCGCATATCACTAAATGCCTGCCTTTTATCCTCATTCGCACTGTGTGAGCTGTTTGCAGTAAATCTGAATCAATCAAAATTACTCTACGTCACAAAGAACTTTTCTGTATTGTTACTAGTACCTTCTCAATGAATAATTTTAATTCAGATTTATGTTTTGTGAGAAGCTTTGGATTTAAACTCATCACGAATTAATTATCAACGATTAATCATGCGCATATTGACACAATTTGATGACTTTCGGAAAGTCATAAGAAAGTGTGAAAATCAATCGACAATGGACATTTCTTTTTTATTAACCCATAAACAAAAATTGAAAAGAACTAATTAATATACAAGACTATATGCATGTATCATTTAATAAACTTACTAAGAAATTATACATCCTTTTCCAAATTTAATTCTTAGGGTCTCCAGATCGAATTAATCAATTTCACAAAAAAAAAAATGGTAACTTGATGATTGGTTAACGAACAATTCGGAAAGCGAACATTGTCTTGTACGGATTATGTTCTTTAATCAATATCCCACTGCATAATGTAATTTTAAAAAAAGATTTTGGAATACTTAAAAGTTTTTTTATTCGCTTGGCAACACTATTATTTGACCGGGAGTAAACAAAGTCTGCTAGTCACACTTTTGATTCTGATATCGATAACGTGTTTGATATCCTAAATTAATTTAAAAGATGTCCAGCACTGAAGGGAAAGTACGAAATTAAAAACTGAAGTTTTTGTTATTTTTCTTACCGTTATTTTCATACAAATTTTAATTGTGGAATTTTTTAAAATTGTATTTATTTATATGTAACAACAATACATGAAACAAAATTTATGTGTTGCTATTCAAAATATACAATCAATATTAAAACATTTTAAACATATCATTTTGTGTAATTATTGTTATTTAGTTCTCATTTTAAATACGAATTTTAAGCTCTGAATATTGATGTATTTTCGCAAAGATTATGAGCTGACTGAATTATCTACGTTTTGGGTTCAGTAAAATTATTACCATAATAATTTTACTGAACCCAAAACCTTTATTTCTCATGTCACAAAAAATTTAGGTTTTATAAGCATAAGCTTATTCTGCTACTTCAAACGCAGTAGAGCTTTGAGACTTATTAAAAAAGAAATAAACTTAAATTTTATCACCGTTTCTATATGATAGGTTAAACAATTATGAAGATATGAAACAAAGATATTAGATTTTTATTTGAATATATAAATAACAGGTCTTTATAAAATTCACTGCTCATATATGTTCGAATTATTCTTAAGTATTTAAAAATGTTTGATCTTTTATAGCTTTTTCTATAATTTGACTTAAATTACCAAAGAAATTTACCAATTTAAAATTTAATTATCTATAACATTCTTATTTGTAAATATAAATTGTTTTAAATTTAGTGATCTACACTAAAATATAATAAAAAATTTAACTTTATAAATGAAAAATCAAATGTTAGTGAAATCATAGTGTTATATGTTTAAGAAAATAATGGTTAAACAATTCTGTATGCAGTAAATATAATGATGCTAATTTTATTATGAATTCATAAATCACCTAAGTTTTTATCTGCATCAAAAAATATAGATTTTTATTGATATATGGTGTTTAATTTGTTGATAAGTATCTTTAGCAGTTTATAATAATGCAAGCTGGTGATAGTCTTATTAAAAATTTTATTTTGTAGAAGTATAAGAAATGAAATTTTTATTTTGTTGAAATTTGTCTTCTTTTGGAAAATAAATTAAATTTAGTATAAATTTTATTTCTTAGAAATATTCATAATAAATATTTCAATGAACATTCATTTTATAATGAAGGAAACTTAAAAGTTTTTAATAGCGCAGCTTGTCCTTATTTGGACCTTGCACCATAAAACCCAACCAACCTAATAAATCTTAAAATAATTTATTATCAGTAAATTTCACATTCTCTCAAATAAAAAACAAAAATATATTTATTTTTAATTCCTATGAATCTTTAGTAAAATTCTTATTTATTATAGATTTTACTTATTATAGATTTTTAATTATAAATATAAAACTGTTAAGAGTGTAAAAATACATCTGTATATTATTTATTTTTAAATTATTTGACAGCTAAACAACTCATTTAAAATCAATAAAGGTAAAAATGCTTTAGGTCCCTTGCTTGGCACATTTAAAAAAATTGCCAACTGGCACATTTTTGCGTATTGTCCTGCGGAGTTGAATGCTCCGAGAGACACTATGCAAAAACATCGTCTCTATGGCGACGAAACTGAAATCCATGTTTTAACAAATTTCCCCTTTGGTATGGCAACAAAAACAATAATTTATTTTACAAATTGTATTACAAAAAATACACATATAATTGTATAACAAAATGTAACAAAAAAAACAGGAATTCCACAAGGAGTGCATTTAGGATGAAATAGTCTGGGTTACCATGTTTTGCGCATCTACCGCTCATTTGGCGAGAAAAGGGTATCCAAACCACAGATTAATCTCAATAAAAAATATAATGTTGTTATTATAATGGCACAATAAAATGTCTAAAGTAAAAAAAAAAAAAAAAAAAAAAGCAGTACAAGTTCAGTATCCCCATATATGATTTCTCGCCAAATCTGGCGCCCTTTGTTTACTTCGTAGTGTTGTCGATTTCAGCTTTTGTTCTTATTGTAGTGTTACCAAATTCAGTTTTAGTTACAATTTCTTTTTTTTTGTTGCCACTATTAATTTTTCTTGTGTTTTACATAAATTTTACAGCTATTTAAATTTTATTTCGACTTTCATTGTTCTAGAACATTCCTTGTTCTATGTTTCTATTGGAATTGGAAGGGATTTTCCCTCAGTTGGGCTTCGTTGTCACCAGCGTCTAATCATCGTAAATTCTTCTTTTTTTACAATTTCTTTTACGTTATTTCATTTTATTTGGTTTATTTATTATATATATTTATTATCTTATTAATTTAATTTATTATCTTTTACATTTTTGTTAAATATAATATATAATTGCAGATTTTAAATTTTACCTTGCAATGTATGTTTTGTAAAGCTCGCATAGCTGCAAATGAAAATTGTTTTAATAAATTTGTTGAAATCGTTTCGTGAATTAATTGGGACGAGTGCCAAATTTCGCAGAAGGTGTAATTATTTTATTCAAATTCTTAATGTATATTCTTTATTGTATTAGTGTTTTATCTTTATTTACTTTAAAAGTGTATATATTTAAAAAAAATATTTTTTGCATGCATTTTTTTTTTTTTGCTTTTTTTAAATTTTATAAAGTGTAAATATTTAGAAAAATATTTTTTGCATGCCTTTTTTTGTAAAAAAAAAATGAGATGTGACACTGATGACAGCGAAAAAAATGTCGAAATAAACATACCAATCGGCATATCAGCTAAACTTCATATCAAGTAAGTCCATCATTTATATTTATTTCCCTTTTTTAATTTTCTAAAATGCTTATTTTTCGATCGAACTTCAGGAAATTTCTCGTGTTAGCTTGGCGCGCTTACTTTGGTGACGAAAATAATTCAATGCGTTCGCCAATGTATGGGGATACTGAACTAGTTCCAAGAATTCTTATATGCATATTAAGAAAACTATTGTATGTGTAGAAAATATTACAAATTACTAAACAAAGGAAATTTAAAAGGGATACTTAAAAATTGTGGAAGTAAAATCATCTAGATAATAGGTTTTCAAGAAATTAACAGATATAAAGAAAAAATTTCCCGTCCCTACCTCTCTAAAAAAAGAGTTTTTAGACTAATTATATTGGTAAACTTACGAAAAATTATACTGCTAAAAATGACATTTAAAAATAAAATGGTGTCTGAATGAATTAAGTATTTTATTAGCCATGTGTAACAGGAATTACAAAGAGCTTAACTATACATAAATCTTGTCCTGAATTTAACTCAAATTAATTTTTATAAGTGTTATTATACTGTACAATAAAATATGTTTAATAATATTCAGCATTTTTGTATTGTTATATTACAGAACATGTAACAATTTTTGTTTGAAAATGTTTTTGTGTTTATGCACAATGAATGAAAATTGTATTTATACATTGTATATTCATAAATAAATATCTTTCTATAAACTGAGTTGTTAAAATAAATACTGAGTAGTAAAATCTACTTGTTGAATGCACCATTGATGTCAATTTATATTTAATACTTATCAGTTTATTGTAATAAAGCAATGTCTTTAGAACACTAAATTTCAAACTTTTTAATAGGTAATTGAATGTCAAGCAGCTGTTGCCTGGGGACCAAAAGAGCCTTTGGTAATTGAAGTTATTGAAGTAGCTCCTCCTAAAGCTGGTGAAGTGAGAATTAAGGTATGGGATTAAAATTTTAATTCATTTTTTACTATACATTGATTTAAAACAATTAAATATATTCTCTGTAATTAAATATATCAAACTAAATCATTGTAATAAAACTTTCCCATCAGTGGTTAAAAAATAAATATTTAGTTGTAAAGAATTTGAAATTGTACTGGCCTTTGCACTTGTAATTCCTTCGATTGTTTAAACTTGAACATATATAATTTTTTTTATCAAATTAAAAACCTTTTAAAAATACCTATCTATATAATATATTTATCACTTTAATTTTCTATTTGATTGTAATGATCTGTAATGATTTCTAAAATATTACAATAATTTTTAATTAAACATCATAAATTATTTTATATTATCATTAAACTTTAGTATCTTCCAATTAAGTGTAAAATGTAGAAAATAAATTTGATTTTGAGAAAGAGGAATTAACATTTTAAAAGGAGTTTTTTGCCTGAGACAGTATTATGAAAATGATTGAAATAAATAAAAATTACTTGATGATTATGTTTTTATTTACATTATGTTTTTCATTTATTGACATTTTATTAATGTTTTTAAATCAAATGCAATATCTCATAATTATTGTAAACAAAATTTTTTCTATTTGTTTTGAATTAAAAATTGATAGCATCTCTAAAATTTCAAATTTTATTTTGTGTTGCTTGAGTATTAAGTTTAATAATTGTACGGAAAATTGTCTAAATATCAGGAAATGATAGCTCTAACTGAAAATAAAATAAGTGTATATTAATTTCTGCACACTAAACTCTTATGAAAAGAATTGAAATTATGAGCAAAATGGAAACTGTGGCCTATTTGTATTAAAATATTAACAAAGTATTCCAGACTGAAGAACTTTTGATTATGTGACTCTGAAACATATACTTTAAAATCAGAAGAGAAAAATTTTGCAATTTTTATAAATAAATAATAAAAGAAATATTTGCATGAGATTTCTTAAAATATAAAACCATTCAAGGTTCATAATCATTAAGTCCAACCATTATTTAACATCAGCTAAATCAGTAAATTGCAAATCTATTAAACTTGTTCATAAAAATGCATAATTTAAGATTTTTATGAACAAGTTTAATAAAACTATTTCCCGAAGGAATTTTACGTAAAGGTAATGCTAGATAATGAATTGAACCCATAAACAATTTAAAAAATTCTTTGAACTCATCTCAAAAAATTTGAGGAAATTTTTCATAAATTCTTTTTGGCAATCAACAATATCAATTAGAATGGCAGATTTGTTGTAAAATTTTCATTAAATCATTGCCAAGTGATATTGAAAAATGTTTGAATGAAATGATATCCCAGTTTATTCATGGTCTATTATTTTTCTACATATATTTTGGCATGTGAATTTTTTCTTTTATTATTACATGCATCAACTTTTGTCCTCAAAGTTTTGGTTTCATTTTCAATTTGTCAGATTTGCATATAAATGTACATCTGTTAATTCATTAGCTTAGCCTGCAACTGGGTGGTTAGTGCTTTTGCCTTTGATTCAACAGCTTGTGGTTCAGATCCAACCTGGGGCATGGATGTTTGTAGTGGTTCAGAATCCACTCTAAATTATAGATCCTAGTCTAATTAACCTTCATGTGAAAAAATAACCATTGTGCAACAAACCAAACTTCGTAATTCATTAAAACTACTTTCCAGCAATTATGGGGTTACCATGTTATTAATATTAATATTGAATGAAATCTTTTAATTATTTCATTTCTTGCTGTGACAAAATTTTCTGACAAAACGGATTTCATAAAGTTTGTTTTTCTCTGACATTTATTTATTACAAAGGTGCAGAAAATTGACTATGATGCCATTAGTTCTTTGGTCTTCCAATACCTTTGAAAAGTGCATATTAAAAATACCAGTTTTGGGCACAAGTCAAGATGGCTAGAATCAAAAATTTATCTTGATTACACAAATAATTCAAGGTGGAACTCCTAAGTTTAACTTGATACAAATATGCTGGCTAGTAGTCATGATCTGCAGAAGGGGGAGGGGGCACATTTGCACTTTTTGGGAAAATTTGGAATAGCCTCTGACCCCTTAATTAGGAAAGCCTTAGGCTTACTGGTAGAATCACACAATGACTTCTGCTTTTTTCCAACAGCATGTCTTATCTTAATCTGTAATTTTACTAAATGGTAAGAAGAGCTTTTCAAAGGTCTCTGTAGGACCCTTCACATTTCTTCACCAAAAAGTCTGCAGCCTCTTTTCCAGGAATCCCACAATGAGCTGGAATCCACTGGAAAGAAGCAGATATTGATAATCTCTCTGACATTTATACTGAATGCCTTTTGATGGATAATTCTAAATTTCTAATGAGTGTGAACATTGTAAATACAATATTTATTTCATTTCAGTTCTTTTGTTCATCCATTCTCTTTTTTAATTTTACTTATGTAATAATCAATAACTATGTATATAGTGTCAATAACATTTCACAAATGTGATTATAGTAACTAGTAAACATATATGTGCATTTTTATATAAATAATTATTAAAACTTTAAAGTAAAAGAGGTGGACTCTTAAATTTTCTGATAATTAAATTAAATCCTAACCTATTCATTCAATCCTAGGGAGTCCTGAGTTTCAATAATAAAATGTAACTTTTATAATCATGTTAATAAAAGTTTGAGTTTATTAAGAATTCATGTGATCATGTATAAAATTACTGGGCATTGTCTCCAGTTACATTTTTGTATGGACACCAATCTGTTCCCAATGATCATAGTATGGAAACAGCATTTAGATTATATGAAACAAATTCTACAATGATTAAGGTTCCTGGTAACCTCTCTTAATGTATAAAAATACAAGTTTAAGTATAATAAGCACTGGTTTGCATGCCTGTATTGGTTCAGAGTCCACTTTAGAACATAGGTCCCTGCCTAATTAGTTCTTGCATGCTAAAAAAAATACTACTAAGTGACAAATCAAACCAATATTCCATTTTATTTACTTAGGTTTGTGCAACTGGTGTCTGCCATACAGATGCTTATACTTTAGACGGTTTAGATCCTGAAGGTATATTTCCATGTATTCTTGGTCATGAAGGAGGAGGGATAGTTGAAAGTATTGGTGAAGGTGTGACATCTGTGCAACCAGGTGAGTTTTTTTTAAAGCAAATTAACAGCTCTTAATTATTTTGTGAAAGTTTTCATCTGATTAAAATGTAAAGAATGGTATTTATTTTTAAATTTTATGTTGCTATAGAAATATTAAACATTTAGTTTTTGTCAGTATTGTAATTAAGTGTTATATCTTTTATCCAAAAGTTAAAAAAACGATTGTGTGTGTATATATATATTTACAGAATCCAAAGTTAATGTTTTTAACTGCATAAAAAATAAATTTGCTATTTTTACAGTTAACCAATATAATATTTAATGATGTTAACATATTTGCATAATGTTAACATGATTAAATATTCTGTAAAATACTGTCCACATTGTCTGTAAAATACTCACATCTGAACTCCAACATTAAACCTCCATTTATTTCATACATGTGTAAGAATCCCATGTAATATAATATATATGTTGATAATGTGTTTATAATATAGCTAACAGGGCTACTCATTAACTTTTTATCATAATAGAACTGATTAAAATGGTGTATAAAAATCATATAATGCATTTAATATAGATTCTCCACTTGCGATTAACTGATGCTTAAACTGAGGAAAGAGATTTTGTGAATTGCAAATTAAAATATGGTTGCTCAATAAAAAAAATAAAAATAAACATTTAACCTTAAAAACAAGGTAACATTAACATGTTACCTTAAAAACATTTAAGGTAACATGCAAGATTAGAATTATCTGCACTATAGAAAGAAAATTATTGCTACATTCATGATTTCCCATCGCTTATTTTCATAGAAAAAGTGTCTCAAATATTGCAATCTAGTGATCATACTGCTTGAGCTATATCATAAGTATAGTGACCACACTAATTGAGCTATTTTATGATATGTATTTTTTATTTTCACTGTATACAGGTTTTTAATTTATTATTTTGTTTTCTGTAATTGAGGCAATGTGAAAATTAGAATATATATATATATATATATATATATATTTGTTTTAATGAAAACATAAATTAATTGGTTTGTTTTTTTCCCACACATCTTAAAAAATTATTAAAATTTGCCACATTTGGAGTTATACATTCTTCATTCTAAATATTTAATAGGATAATGTGTAAATATCAAACTATTTTAAAAATTATTAAAATTAGTTTATTTAAAAAGTGCCAAATTTTATAATATTAACATTTGGGATTTCAAGTATTTCTTTTGTTAAGTCTTTGTTTTGTTTAACATTTTTTAGTCTTATGTTAGGTTTTAAGAATTTAGTAAGTTTAATTCATTGTATGAAATTCGTTTACGATTGTATTATTACAATTATTTTAATAATGCTCTATATATGAATGCTTTTCTTTTATGTTTAGATATAATTATGTTAAATATATTAATCATAATTAATTTTTTCTCATTATATCATAATTTAAAACCAAGATGTTTAAATATCTTATTTCTATGAAGGATTGTTTAATATATTTATGCATAAGTCACATTTTACATATTATTGGTGCTTTTGATATCCTTTCTCGTTCTGGTGCTGTCTTCATATTGTATTGGACTTCAAGGCTCTTTCCAAAAAGATGTACGCTGGGCATAATTTTTTTAAAAATACTGGTGTAAAGTACCATGACTATAAAGATATATATATATAGTGACTATAAAGATATAGTCAAAGTATTTTATAATTCATTGAATTTATATTCAATTGAATTTTATAGTTCAAAATTTGTAATGATTTATTTGATTTTCTGTTAAAATTTATTTTTAAATTAATCAAAAGATATTAACATGAAAGAACATATAATTCATTGAAAATTATTAATGATATGAACATGTGATTAAGTATAAACAGTTGAACTGTTAATTTCTGACCTTAGTATTATTGGATATTTTAACCAAAGTAATTGTGTTAGTAGTTTGCATGCATTTATAACAAGCTATTTTTTACATGACTGACAATCAAAATCTGTTTTAGGGGATCATGTTGTTCCTTTATACATTCCTCAATGTGGTGAATGCAAGTTTTGTAAAAGCTCAAAGACAAATTTGTGCTCTAAAATCAGGTGAAATATTTTATTGCACTTCTTCCTAACAGAATAATTTATTTTTATATTTTGATATCATTTTACAATTTTTGAGAAATATTTTCTGTGCAAAAATTTTTCCAAGCAATTGAAATGCTTATTGAAAATTATATTTATTTTTAAATGCACTTGAAAAAATATTTATAGTTTAAAGATCAATTGAAAATGTTGAATGTATCAATCAAGAATCTTTGTTGAATTAAAATATCAACTGTATATAAAGAAATTAAAACATATTTTATATTAAATTTAAATTGATAATATTATCATGTTCAGTATTGTGTTGTGGTTTTGTCTGAGAACTGTTAGATTATTTAACTTTTTATTACTTTTCTACCTACCCATTATTTTTTCTTATCTATTTTCTTTATCTATTATTTGCATGCATAAAAGAATTTTGTATAATCCAAAATTTTATTGATACTGGAAATGCATACTGTCATGTAATTAAACAGGATTTTTATATTATCATTTCTATACCATATAAAATAAATAAATAAATATTATTGTGTTTGTAATAATTTTTTCCCTTATTTTATATTTTTAAATATAAAAATTTTTTTCTATTACATTTGTGTAATTTTTATGATAATATATAAAAAAAATAGTGATTTATTTATATATAGTTTGAAAAATTACATTTCTAAACTAAGAAGTTTTTCTTTTATAGTTTATGAATCATTTGACTTGTATTGTTTTGCTTACTGCATATTTTTGTTTTAATCTTGTTTAAAAGTAAATTATTCAAAATTTTCTCAAATAATTATAAAATTTAATAAGCTGGATATTGGTATAAAGTAAAATTTTGTGCTTATTAAAATAATTAAGTCATATAATTGATTAGACATAAACTTACATAAAGTGACATCAAGCTTGTTTTTAATTGAATACTTTTAATGTGCCAGCATTCATAAACAAGTTATATGAAATTCAAAAGAAGCTTCCACCCATAGTAATAAAATGTGTTGTAACCTTTTTCTACAACAAATAATATTAACAAGTATTAAATTAATCATATTTTCTTGTGTTATTTATTTGGATATGCAATTAGTGTAAAAATGAAAAGTTTTCCTAACTATATTTTATTTAGTTTTTATATGTATAAATGGTTCCATTGATATGCTATGTGTGAAAGGATATATAATTTATAATTTGTATGCATTTTGAAGTTTATGGATTATATTAAGAAATTCGAAATTTGTCTTGATATATTATTTTCCATACCTGAAAAATTAGAAATGTGTATATATTGAAAAGAAATGTAATTTTTTGTGTCACTAGCTAGTAAAATATTAAAGTTTGTTTTTTAATTCTTATTAGAAGATAACAAAGAATATATGACAAAATAAAAGTTAAAAAAAAAAAATATTTATGTACATAAAAATTTTTGCACTTTGCTTAATATATTAGGAATTATATACAAAGTTTTTTCATATTTTGCTTAGTTACTAGAGGAAAGTATATATTTTCTACTAAGAAAGATACTTTTGTTCATGTTTCTTTTAAAAATCTTCAAATAAAAATGGCTCAGTTTTATAATTTAAGCAAATTATAATTATATTTAAAAATTGCGAAGAGCAATTCTCATAATCTTCCAAAGGAAACTTAATACTTACATTTACAGACTTATATGTGGTTTGATTAATGAGAAAATATTTGGTTAAGTGTTCCATTTTAAAATTAAATTATTGGAAGAGATTTTTACTTGAGAAATTCATTATCTTTATTTGTAATATTTTTATAGACTTACTCAAGGCAAAGGAGTTTTGCCTGATGGTACGAGTAGATTTACTTGTCGTGGCCACACTGTATTCCATTTTATGGGTACTAGTACATTTTCTCAATACACTGTTGTTGCTGAAATATCCATATCAAAGGTGTGTTTTACTTCGTAAGAACTTTTGCTGTCAAATTTGGGGAAAATTTCTAGATTCTTAAATAATCATTTAAATTTATTTTATTCTTATAAGATTTTATATTAAAAATAGTCTCTCAAATAAATTTTGAAATAATAAAAAATGCATGGAATATTTAACATTAATGATTCATGTAAAAGTAATTGAATGATCTTTGGAAATTCACCTATATAGAGAGTTTATTCTAAATCTGAATAAACTCTACCAGCAAAATATTTTATCCCAAATTAGATGAATTCAAGTTTTGGAAAAAATCAAAACCATTTAGTATAACATTTATGTATCCATAATTTGGTATAATATAAATATTACTTTATTTTATGGTTATGCATGTTTTACAGTGTGATAAAATGAAATCTTAATGAGAAGCATAAACAATGCTCACTGTATTTCTAATTTATAGCTAAAAACATTAATATTGTACTAATGAAAATTAATTTTTCAATATTGAATGAAAATAGATCTAATATTCTATTAAGATCAGATTATTACAATTTAAAATGAGATTAACTTTTTTTTTAATTTTTATTTATTTATTTATTTTTTTAATTTTTACCTACATCTTCCTCCATATTAATTCAACAGTTTTGAATTTTTTCTTCCTTCAAATATCATGCAAAAGAAAATGTATTCATATGTTTCACAATTTGTTAGAATTATGTGAAATACTTAATATTAGAAATCTCTATGTATTTTTTTAATTTTATTTTGTAGGTAGATCCAGGAGCTCCTTTAAATAAAATATGTCTTTTAGGCTGTGGAATTCCAACTGGTTATGGAGCTGCACTAAATACAGCTAATGTTGAGCCTAATTCCAATGTGGCTATATGGGGTCTTGGTACTGTTGGATTAGCGGTTGCAATGGGATGTCGAGAACGTGGTGCTGCTAGAATCATTGGTGTTGATATTAATCCTGAAAAATATAAAATAGGTAATTTAAGATAAATAATTTAAACATTTTCTAAGCACGTTCAATGTTTGCTAATGATATCACAATCTATATTGATGGTTTACAAAATAAATATGCAGGCAGGTAGTGGAATTTATTATTTATATTTACATTTATCTGATTTAAAGAGGTGAATTTCTGCTCAAATGTAGTTTCCTTTTTACTAGTGTCTAGTTGAATACTAATTTTATACTTCTAATTTCATTTGTAGGTAAAAGAATTAGCAAAGCATGTATTTCCTATTTTTATCATTGCTTGTTTAAAATTATTGATTAAAACTTTTATTTTAATTAGTAATTTTTCCTTACAATATTGAGGTTAACATAGAAGCTTAACCAAACTTGTAATAAAATGTGTCAGGTTTCATTGTTAAACTTGAAAACATTATTAGTTACATGTATGAAACATAATCACCTGTTTTATGGGTATGTGATGAGTGAATTTCTTACTCTAAGTGACACTATGAATTTTTATTAAATTACTGTAATAAAATTCCTTTAGTTACTTTAAAGGTAGTCTTACAAAAAGAAATGTATTTTAAATACATGATTTCTGATAAAAATATAATTTTGAGTCAATGAGTTTATTAGTACACAGAGACGACATGTCCATTGTTTAAAAAATTTTATTGTTTGACTGACAAAAGAACAATGTTTTGTGTTAGCGCCATCTGCTGCACAGAGAAATAACATTGAGTATACAGGGTCGGAACACAGTTCTTTTCTTTTATTTTTTACTAATGTGTATCAAAACTAATCTTATTTCTTTTAATCATAATTAAACTCATTATAATTTTATTTTTATGGAAAAATGTAAAATGTGAGGTAGGAAAGACATTTTACTTTGATGCCACTATAATTTTATTGTATTTCTGTTCTATAATAATTTTGCTTTAATAAAAAATCATAACTCGTATTACTTTTTCAATAACATAGCAAAAGAATTTGGTTGTACTGAATTTGTGAATCCTAAAGATTATGACAAACCCATCCAAGAAGTTCTAATTGAAATGACTGATGGTGGACTAGATTACACATTTGAATGTATAGGAAATGTTAATACTATGGTAAGGTGACTTTGTATTAAATATATCTATTTAATAGTATAGAGTTTTCAAACATTTAGTTAGGCAGAGTTAAACTTTGAAAGTAAAAATAAACTATTGAAATGATTGAAAGTATAGAATTTTATTATATTGTCAGAAAATTCTTTTGTTATTTTTTAAATAAAATAAAAACCAATGTTTTCATTTCAGTCAAACAAGAGAATCAAGAGTTTATTTTTCCAAACTACATTTCAAATGTATGATAGGAAACATTAAAATTTTTATAAATGCAGTAAACTTTTGTATAATATGTAAGGATTTTCAGTTGATTGTGTTTGAATTTCTGTGACCATTTACATATTCATTACATTTAAATTATTATTAAAGAAAACTGAGCCAATTATTCTGCCAATTAAACTGAGCCATTACATCATTATTCTGCAATGAACTGTAATGAAATATTTTTAAACAATTTTAGCATGTTTTATTTTGTAATTAAACATGCTGAGTGTAATAAACTTAGTGAAATGCTTTAATAGTTAATACTGAAATACAAGTTTACATATACTTGCAAAATTTCATTTCTTAAACTTTTTTTTTTGTAATGCTCAAATGAATTATACCTTAAAAAATTAAATTTTGTCCATTTAACTATAAAATCGATTGACAGTTTGTAAAGACAGCATTAAAGTTGAACAAGACTTGCATTTACTAGAGAAAAACAATAACTAATATTCAAAATTCACAAATTTAAATATTTGAAATATTTTTCATAAAAGAAGTGATAGTAAAATTGTATTTATTTATGAAATAACTTTATGTAATTAAAGCATGTTTTTTTATTCCAAGATTTGCTGAGAAAAAGGCATCAGTTTAAAGAATTCAAAAAGGCATATTTAAAAGAACCCAATTTTATTTATTGCTTTGTTTTGCATATAAAAATGTAAATTAACATTATATAATGAGGAATTAAAAGTACTTATTATTAATGTTTGAATTTTAAATCAGCTGATAAACATTTCAAATAAAGCATATTAGGAGTGACAAACATGATATTCACATCAAAATTAGTAAGCCTATTAAATGAAAATCAGTATGGGATCTGTTAGCTTTCCAGAAAGACTTTATTCACTGTGAAATATTTCATTTATTGATATAAAACTGGCAATTTTTCCTTTATTTGTCTGGTAAACCATTTAAAATACAATGTCTGTAAGACACTACTTTTTTCCCTCCAGTTTTTCTATACTTTCATCAAAACTGAATAAATCTTTAGTTTTATTTATTTAAAAAATTAGTATGTTAAAATGTTCAAAGTATGAAGTTAACTTGTTCAAATTTCTGAAAAAAGAATTATACCCATGATTTTTTTAGATTTTAATCTACATAATAAATTGTTTTATATTTTTTGTATTAAATGATATTTCCAATTGCCACAAATAATTTTGAAATTACATTGTATGATGATACCATGATTTGGATGCAAACCTATTTATTTGAGGTTTTTTAACAGCATGGTTTCTTTGTGCAACCAAATCTCATTGATTAAATTTGTCATTTTTATTTGTCTCATAGTATTAAAATTTGCATCATAGTATTAAAATTTCATAATGCATAGTATTTATATTGTTTTTTTTCAAAGTCATATTTCTTCAGTGCCTTCTTAAAACATAAAACATTCAAAGATTTCAATTAAAATAGTTCATGCTTTGTTTCATTAATTTCAAAATTAGAATTTTTTTTATTAAGTTTTTTAACCCCTTGACTGACGAATTAAATGGAATTTGATGCGACAAAAAAAAACTATTTAATTTCGCTTAATTGAACTACACCATCAATTTACACCATCATCCCCACTTTCATATAATGCATCCGGCTTATACATGTTACGGGGATTATTTATAATCTTTACTAAACTCAAATATTGGCTAGTATAACATTCACCGTGCGAGACTTCTGCTAAACTGAACTCTTACTTTCAGTGTGCTTTTTTAAATGAGAATCGTCGAACGAGTGAAGCAACTATGTAATCTAATTGTAACTTGCACGGCGTCCGCCGAAAGAAGCGCTTGACGAGTCTGACTCGTCAAAGTCTGTGATGGCCCAGGAAATCAATGACGAGTCAGACTCGTCAAAGTCAGTCAAGGGGTTAATGTATACATATTATTATATAATCATTTGGCTAATTACATATGTCAATTTTAGTCTTGTTTCTTTACCCCCTTCACAGTCTGAAAAGTAATTTTTAACCATATTATTTATTGCAGAGGGCTGCATTAGAATCCTGCCACAAAGGTTGGGGTCAAAGTATAATTATTGGTGTTGCAGGAGCTGGTCAAGAAATTTCAACTAGGCCATTTCAGCTAGTTACTGGGCGTGTCTGGAAAGGCTCTGCTTTTGGAGGTTAATATTAGTTTTATGAATTTTTTCTTTTTATTTTATATAAAATTTCTAAATTATTTCTGTGCTAATCCAATTGTGTGCAAAATACGCTAATATAATATCAGAGTTACTACTTTAATTCAGTATTTGTTCTTCAGTATCACAATATATTTTGTCAATAGGATTTATTTCAAAAGTAGGTTATCTTAAAATTTTTGGTACATTTTTAAAATCAGATTTACTTTTAAGATATTAAAAAATAAAAGTAAATTATCTGTGAAAAATGGTTCGTTAAAAATTAATGAAAAATAAGAAAAAAAATGTTAAAATTATTTTATACAACACAGGCCAATTTGTATTTTCTTTTATAATAATCTTTGCTAATTTATTAAAAATGGTATTTTTTAAATGCTTAAAACTGTAATAACAAAATAAGGAAAATTATAAGTTGGATTATTTAATAATGTTTGAATAGGGTTTTTAATTGTCAATTTTGTTTGGTTAGTATTTCTGTTTTATTTACTTCAACAGCATCTTACATTAAAGACAAATAAATGCAACCATAATAATTTATAACTAAATAGATATCATTTTAATAGTATTAGTAAATAGTGTCTTTTTATTATTATAATTATGTTGAGGTTTCTTTAGTTAAAAACTCATTTGAAGCTAAAAGATTTAACTCTCATCACAAAAGTAACTTATATATTTTTGTATATATTGAATGAAACTGAATGTGATTGATCCAGTATGAAGTTAAAGAGTGAAATATGAGTTACTTATTAAGTAATCTGAAGGACATTTATTGTGTATTCATGGTAAATGTAAACTAATGTTTTAAAAGGTAATTTATAAAATTATACATCATTGTTTAAGCATAAAATGTTTTAAGTTTGAATAAGAATAAAAAGTATTACTATGTTGTGTGTGTAATTGGTGTTTAATTTTGCTTAAGAATTGGTTTCTTAGACAGTATTTGAACTAAAAATTATTTAAATGGTTTGAGTTAAAAAATGTGAATTTTTCCCCACTTTTTTAGGATGGAAAAGTAGAGACAGTGTGCCAAAATTAGTCAAACAGTATATGGAGGGAAAATTAATGGTTGATGAATTTGTCACTCATGAGCTTAAGTTGGAAGAAATCAATGAAGCTTTTAAACTAATGCATGCTGGAAAATCGTAAGTTACCATTTTAGGCAAAAAAAATAAACGCTTATTGTTTTTATTTCAATACATAATATATTATTAGAGTTCGAACTTAAGAAAAAATAATACAATTTGTCAAATTTTTCATCTAAAAATTGCAAAATTAGAACTTAAATATTTGTTACAAAATAGTTTTGAACAAATTTTGTGTAATTAATATCTAAGTGAGTGATGAACAAATGATGAGACTCAATTCCAAATTTCTCAGTTTTTCAGAAACTATTTAGATTCAAATTCATATTGATAAAAAAGGAATAATCATCAGTGCTGAGATAAATGAATGGAATATTAGGAAGATTAGAAATAGGGTTCTCTTGAATCCAAATTTATTGAGAGTTTGATGAATGTCATGTATTATTTACATTGAACTTTTACAAATCTATTTTATCTAAACAATTTCAGACTTTAAATTCATCGAGAAATGCCCGAGTGAAGTCCTACAAATTTTATAACATTTAAAGAAGATAGCCATTTTCCTTTTACATTGTGAAGTAACATGCATATATTTATATTCTGCCATGGGAAGTTTCTTCCCCATAAAAATTGGTAATCCAAAAAGCCTGATAAAAGAAACAGATGATGTCTTATTTTTTTTATTTCTGCTTAACCTGATGTGTAGTAATTGTAACATGTATCAGTGATCTTTTAATGTATTGATTCTGAATGTACCTATATATGAACAAAACTATGAATGCACTATGTGCATTGCTCAAGAAATCAAAGATAACAGAATTTTGATTTTCTTAGTTGATGTAATGTCGAATACATACATCCTTCAATATCTTTTAGAGGTGCCATGTATTTTTATTAATGTGAGTTATAGAATGGCATCTTGGAGACCTATGTTTTGCATTTAAGGAGTGCAGTTAAGCTTGATTTCATTTTAATGAACAGCAATACACTGTTACATTGATCTTATGTGGTCCATAGTTTTCTACAAAGTGCTTATATTGATCAACCGGAACTTCAGATCAACCTTATTCCTTCTTTTTATAAGAAAAAATTTGCCCACATCTGTGAATGCTTAAGATGACCTCTTTTCAATAATCCAGAATGTTCAAAACAAATCTGAACTTCCCTTGAAACCACAAAAATATTCAACACGGTGCAGATTCTTGTTTTGCAAGTGCTGAAAATCTATTGCCAAATTCAAAAAAAAGTTCAGTGTTCTTAATAGTTTGTAAGGTTTAAATTGAAGTTTGTAGTGTAGATTTAGCACCAAAATACTCAAAATATATTAGCATTGTATGCATTTACTTTACACAGGGGAATAGGGTGCGATCAAAATTGTGATTAAAAATTGGGGTATGAGCAATGAAAAGTTGAAAAATACTGTTACTTCTATTGATTGAATTATTTTAGCTTTTGTTTCTTTGTAATTTTGATTTATTCCTTTTATTTCATTATATTATGTGTTTAAACCTATTAACCAGGACTTTTTTTGTATCTCACACTTTTGAAATAAGTATTTTATCTCTTGATTATGTTAAAGAGAAATCTTCTTAAGAAACTGCGCTGATAGAAAATATTCCTCTTTCAGGAATTTTCTTTGATCTTATTCACTGATATAAAATCTTACTGTAATAGTTACATAATTTATTAAACTTTAACTTATTTCTCTAAGTAAGTTCTCAAAAATTTATTGGAATTAATATTGAAATCTTAGAAAATATTCCAAAATTGAATTTTGTGCATCTGCATGTTTTTTGTAGATATTTTTGCCCTAAATATTATTTAAATAATTTTCATTTATTCACATAATGTTCTTTTTTTACCAGATGGGTTACATTTTGGTAATTTTATTTTTAACTGGGTTTTCAGCTTTCTTCAGATAAATTTTAAACAAGAAAGTTTTAAGTAATCACATATGACAATTATTATTGTTGTATTTAAAAAAACTGTTAAGTTAGCTCTTAGATTAAACTTGTATTGTTGTGTGGAAAAACTAAAAAAATTTGAATTTTTTTAAAAAAAAGATGGTGCAAGGCCTAATTTTCATTTGATGTCGAACATTTTTATGAATACAAAAATGTAAATGAGAACAAAATAAAAAAAAATTTAAAAAAAATCTAAATCATTTAACAGTAGATATATTCTAAGAATTAATAAGTAACTTAATTAACTTGAAAGTTAGTTTGAAAAATATTTTCTAGAATAAAGGAGTAAGTTGGTTGTCATCTTATAGTGGCGTACCCAGTGACAGTAGATTGCTCTGGCTTCATCAAAATCCTGTGAAGAGGAAAACATTTACTCACCCATACTCAATAAAGACACAATGGAAGAAACGTTATTTTTGTAAATTTCAGCTTTTTACAAGAACATTCATAGGATTACGAAATTTTAATGTTTTATAATGAGCATATATTAACATTCGGATTTCACTTTTGATACATGTTGCAGAGGAAAACGGTACAGAGATCTCTGTAAGAAAAAGAGGAATAAAAACAAGGGGAAATAATAGGGAAAAAAATTATCAAGATGAATTCATCGCAATGTTGAATCCATCACCAGACAACTGAAAATCTGAACCAAACCATTGTAAAAAAATCTTTGTCACAATACTGATTCTAGAAATAAAATTTTTGAATAAAAAAATTACGCTAGGAGATGACATATAGGAAGCCAACAATATATATATATAAGCATACAATACAGTAAACTGCAAGTGTCACATGACAAATATTGTAATTATGTACCTTTCACATTTAATGTGGTTACAATACTTAAAAATTCATTCTGTGTTTCTCTTCAAAATTTGTCAATATCATTTAAAACTTTGAATTTTAACTATTTTAAAATTTTGACCTTTTAAAAATCTGTTAAAATTTATTTTACATGTTTGTTTACATAACTATTTCATAACTTAACTTTCAAAACATAATATTCATGAAAACTTTTTTATATATTTTTGAATTAATTCTAAACGGTAATTAATTACATTCTTAATCATCTTTTAGTTTTTTAATTATGACTTCTAAATTGCAAATTACCATTACATTTTCATTTGAGAAGTACATTAATCAAAATTATTGCAAAAAATTATGAAAAATGTTATTTTAAATATTTGATTTTTGATTATTTTATCTTTTATTAACTTATTCAAATATATAGAATATATTCAAAACCAGTCAGGAAAAAAAAATCATTAAAAGCCTTATCCTTTCTTTATTCTTTTTTACTGCTATAATTTATATTTTAAACTTGTTTTGCAAAGTCTTTATTGTATCAAATGCATTATTATTATTACAGAATTTTATTGAAAAATTCTAAAAATTTAATGTGTATCTGTATTTAAAATTTGTTTAATATTAATTTTGTAAATAACTTTATTAATAGTATCTTCTAATTTTATATTTTTAAAAACTGAGTTCATTGGAAGTGTATACTGTACAAAGCTATTTCTATTACAACATCATTCTATATAAATAATACCATTTATATTAAATTATTAATTGTTCAAAAAATTAAAATAAATAACTGCAGGTTTATGGTTTTGCTATTTTGCTTATTAATAAATTTGCTCATTATAAAATGTTAAATATCATGCATAAATTATTTATCTTTTATTTAGCATTCTATTTTAAAATTTCTGTAGTATAGAAGATGAATTTTTCTATGTTTAAATACATCTTTTTCAGAAATAAGTTCTTTTTAATTGCCATTTTATTATTACTGAATTTACAACTTGATTTTTTTTCCAGACTAAGAAGTGTGGTGAATTTCTAAATTATTCTTAAAAAGCTCTAATTTATCAAGAGTTGGAAATGCTCAAATCAGTGTCTTCTCAAATTGTAATTTCTTTTCTATGTTTTTATAAGTGCCTTTCTTAATAAAGAAATAAAATTGTATTTTGCTGTAAATAATTTTTCACACACATTGAATTTAAAAACTATTGAAATGTGTGTAACTCTCTCTCCCTCTCTTATATATATATAAAGCTTACACAAATACATTAACAGGATTTATCCACAATTATCTAAAATTAAATTGCATATTTTGAAAAATTTTGATTTCTTGTAATAATTTCTGTATATAGTCTCATTTAAGGAAACATCTATTGTCAGTTTAAGAAGTTGAGCCTTTAATTGTTGAGCTATACATGTTTAAAAACGCAAACACACACAGTTAAAGTATCTTATTTAATGAAATTGTTATCAAATGTGCATTTAAGAGACTTGAACTATTTTTTAATTTCATTGATTGTTAAACAGTCAAACAAAATTCTCATTCGATAAAAAAAAGTACAAATATTGAATCCCCTTTTAGTAAGAATTAACAGGCCACTGGGAAAATATGCACATATTTTTGGAGCAAAAATGCAATTTTGGAATAATAGCAATGTTTACTTTGTTTTAAGCACTATTTCGCATCATCAAATATGGGAATCACATAGATCAGATAAAAACAAATAAGGATTGAAATGTTTAAAAATCTCTTAATTACAAAGTTATTGAATGTTGAAATGGGTCTTTCTTCCCGTTTCAACTCATTTCCCATTGGCGTTGTTTGGACGTATTTGAAAAAAAAAATTACTTTATTTTTTAAAGAAAACTACATTTTTGGAATGTGGAAAAAAAGAATAATTTGTTGCAAATTCTCTACATTCAGTAATTATGAATAGATGGCAGTTTTAAAAAAAAGAAGAAGAATCATTGTGGGTTCTTGAAGCAAGAACAATTCCTACGTGGGAAATGTTATATTGTTATCATTAATTGCATCTGAACTTCATGTAATTACCCAGACTTTAAATTAGCATTAATTACAAATGTTGTAATGAAAATGAAGTGCTGATTTTATTTTAAGTTAGCATCCTGATATAAATTCTAGTACATTCCATGCAGCTGTTTTCAAGTCAGTCCATTACGAAGATTCGGAGGACAACGGAATAAAGGATTTTATTTATATGGATAGATGAGAGCGCTAAACTCTGAATGTGAGGATCAGCAGAAATAAACTGTATGAAATTTCATCTCTTTTATAGCACTATGATCGGAGTAAGGAACATGTTTAAAAAATTCTGCTGGACAATTCAGTGAGTGAATGCATATTTCCTTTGGTTTTACCAATTATGATAAAGCACCAGAAGTTTAATTTTATGGTGTAGGTAAATAAAAAGCAAAGAAAAATTATAAACCTTTAAAAATTTACACTCTATGGTAATTTTTTTTAATTTTGCACTTTTCAGATTTTTAAAGTATTAAATTAAATGTAATATATATATATATATATATATATATATATATATTACATTTAATTTAATACTTTAAAATTCTGAATATATGTATGCATATATATATATTACATCATTTAATTCATCAATGATTAATGAATTATCATTTAATATATATATCAGAACACGCTATTTAAGATTTATTGCCGCTCGAAAATCACTGCAATTTAAAGTACAATGAATTAATAAATATTGATTACTCTTTCTAACTGCATAACTTGAGTTAATAAACACATTACTCTCTAAATTAATTTTAATCTTTGGATGTGTATTTTATAATTAGAAACTTTTACTTTGGAGATTTAAAAGAAATTGAGAAGTTCATCTGTATCCCAAATCAATTTAATTTTAAATCAGCGTACTGAACATTGTATCAATCTTTAAATTAGTTGAAAAATCACGTGAATTGTTACTTAAATACGAATTTTATTTTAAAGAGCATGGGTATACTGTTAAGCTGCAATTGGTTATGAATTGTTTTAGTAGCTATCAATAGTTGCAAAAAATTTATGTGCTTTTGATAATAATAGATTGATTTAAAAATATTTTTATGAAATTATATGTTACAAGTGCACAGTCCAGTCACATTCATGTGACTACTATATATACTTTCGATGTTGACTTTAAATAACCAATCACAAAAACCCGGAGGCAATACAGTTGAGCGTATATAAAGGTTATTGTGAGGATTTCAGAAAATATAGCAATCGTTGGTGTAATGCAGAATTGGAACGATTTATCCGATGTTCAGAAGGCTTTCAGGGCAAGGTGGGAGCATTTCCGAAACGGCTAAGTTCTCTGTAAACATTTTGCGTGCCACGGTGGTAATAGTATATCGTGCATGGCAAAATGGGACAGTTCAAAATCAGTGACACGTGACAAATGTGGTGCAAAAAGGACCATAGATGACAGGTGAATGACGTCTGAGGAGATGTTTTCGGGCGATTAGACGAGCCATAGTTGAGCAACTGACCACCTAAATGAATTAAGGGATTACCAACAGTGTCTCCCAAACTACTGCCCAGTAAACGATGCTTCGTCTGAGCTTCCGAAGCAAATGCCTGGTTCATCGACAATAAAGGCTAGAATTTTCACGCAAGTGTCACAACTAGCCGTCCATTGAGTAGCGAAGGTAGCGTTTTTCGTTGATTCACGTTTTATGCTCCATTGGAAAGATGGACGTTGGCTTGTATGACCTGAACCTTTGAAAGCTAACACTCTGCAACCATTCTTAAAAAGATCCAGATGGTGGCGGGAGCATTATGGTCAGGGGAATGTTTTCCTGTCGTTATCCAGCTTCTCTTATCATTGTGGAAGGCACGATGGATCAATTGAATTAAGCATTTGTTCTTGCTGATCATACGCAGTTTCCCCTCAGTGTGATGTTATCTACCAGCAGGATAATGCAAAGTGTCATACAGCTGGCCGTCTATGTACGTGGTTCGAAAAGCACCTGAATAAATTTATCGTTCTGGCATGGCTAGCAAACTCACCTGACTTAAACCCAATCGAGAATATGTGGGACCATCTCGATCAAGTTGTTCGCGACATGCATCTAGCGCACCAGATATGACACTGGATTTGGTATGGCTCAAAACACTGGGATCACCTTCGGCAAACTAAATGACTATTCCTTTACGACTCACAACAGTTCACTGTGGGAAAAGTGATTATTCTGGCTTTTGACAGGCGTTCACATTAATGTGACTGACTGTGTATGTAGAAAATGTTGAAAATATCTGTAGTATGTGCACATAAATTTTTTTTCAATCAAATCCCATATCAATTGTTTGTACCATCACAATATCTTAATCTAGGTTTATCTCATCAATGTAACAAGTTTACCTACACAAGAAAAATTTTAAATATAAACTTTATAAATTTCTGTTTAGAATCGTAATAAAGCTGTAAATACTCTTTTAACGTCTTTCCTATTAATGAAGCTGTTTATTTACTTTTTTTTAACTGTCTCATACCCACAAATGTTTATAAGAAAGACGTTAAAATAATTCTTGTAGTTATATAAACTTTAATGATAGAGACGCAAAATAGTACTTATAGATATTAAAATAGTACTTTGACTTAAGTAATTTGAATCAACATTTTTAATCATTTTATTAAAAATGTCCCATTTTGAGAATATTTAACTATGAAATAAACTGCAACAAATCTGCGACTTAACAGTATATGTATATAAAGGGCCATTTAGGATGAAATTTTATACACATATATGTATATAAAATTTATCATGTGCATTGATTATGGAAAGCAGCATATATTAAAACTATGAAATTCTCTTTGAGTGAGCAACTCTCGTTGCAGTTAAAAAATAAACTTGGAAAAAATATCTGAATATCTTGAACATATACAGAAAATTGCAACTTTTTTATGTTAATCAAGACATCATTGGTAATTAATGCTTAGTGTTTAAATATAAGTTAATTGAATCTCATTAATTTTATTTTGATGCTTTTATAAACCATTAGCAGGCCTTCAAGTGAACACATCTAATGTCTCTTTTGTTCGAGTTCAAAAGATCTATTCGATTTGCACTAAGTGCAACTCCCTGCAGGCTTCTCCCGATCACGTATTGCCCTGTACAGGTTTAGCTAAGATTAACATTTTAGACAATACTCCTCTTTATGATTCTTTAAAGATTCACGGGCTCGTGGACTTGGTCTAGTCTGTACTTGATCATGAGAAGTAAGACAACAGCAGCTTTTAAGAAACTTTCAGAATTTATTAAGCCTAAATCTACTTACATTATGTTGTTGCTGTATTTATGACTCTTGGACAAGCCAAGCTCTCTATACCTTGGCTATGCTAATTCAAGTCAGTAGGGTGGGTCTTCCGTTTAATTAGAGTACCACTTAGGTGAAAGAACGACTTTGCTCTAAACTTTTCCGATAGATAGCACCACCAGAGGATTCACTCCTTCAATTTTGACATTAATCCGAAGGGGGAGGAAATTTTCTCCAAGTCCATTGCACCCATGGTAACTGCTCAAAGACCGACCACAGAATTTTCGATTCCACAGATTTAACGAGCACGTATCTCGCATGTACTCGGTGGGTCTTTGGTGGCATTGGGAATCGAACCCCGCCCTTACGGATAGAATGGCCGATGCTCTAAAAACTAGGCTACCACAGCCCACTTAAATTATGTATTATATTATTCTAATTTGAATTGCCTGCTGATGTTTTTGATATGTGAACAAAAACAATCTATATCTTTTTTCAATAGTTTCTAATAAAATTAGATTGTTGAACATCTTTTGATTAGAGGCAGCAAATAAAACTAATTTTGATTGCTATGAAATGCAGAATTTTGATTAAATTCGGACATTTATGAATATGAACAACAATAATGCATAAAGTAACATAAGTGTGATTAAACTATGAATAATGATGGAACAGATATTTCCTTATATATCTTCAAATATGTTAAATAACAATTTACTATAACATTTTTGCAGACATCACATTTTTTAATTTTTATATCAATCATTTGTATACAGGCTGCCCCAAAACGACCGCATAAACTCTGCACAGATAGATTCTTCGTTGGGAGTACATAAAAACTGTCCAAAGAAACGTTCCTGTGCGAAAAAAAGTATGACGTCACTGTCGGAGCAAGAAAAAACATTTTATTGAACATATCAACATCAGTATATGCAGCGGATATCTACAGGCATACTCCCTAGCAGTTAATAAGGTAGTTCCATTACATCGGCTGTACATCAAATATATGTCGCAGTAGTCACGAACGGAATACATGGCCACCATACGAAGACTGCCGGTCACTGCAGGATGCAGCCTTTTAAATACTAGTTCACCGGCGGCTTAACGTCATTCCATGGCGCTTGCATTAATGACGCGATATGCGCGGTGAACGTTTTAAACATTATCGTCTGGAAAGATGAAAATAATGCCCAATGATGTGTTTTTTCTTGCACCAGTAATGACGTCATACTCTGTTTTTCGTATTTTCTCGTAAACTATGGATCGTACAGGAACGCTTCTTTGGGCAGTTTTTATCTACTCCCAACGAGGAATCTAACTGAGCAGAGTTTAAACGGTTGTTTTGGGACACCTTGTATGAATTTTATTAAAAAAAATGCTTATTCCGTGATTGGAGAGAGAATTGGTCAAAAATTATTGAATGAAGATCTTTGTGATATTCTCTAATCATAATTCTGTATTCGCATTGTTAAGATGGCTCAGAATTACTGTGACTTATTAGTGATAATCTGTTCAAAATATTAGGAGAGAAAAATTAAACTATTTCAACAAAAATGATATGGACATTTTTTATTTATATTTTTATTTTTGCAATCTAATTTCTTACAAAATAACTGAGCAAAATTAAGTAATATTTTACTTGGTAAGCTCCACAAAACATGAAATTAATTAATTTTAAATTCATTTATTTGCTTCAAAATTAAATTTTTACTAAACTAAAAATCCTTGATATGTTTATTACAGTACACATTTTGAGTGATAATGAACTCTAACTGAAAGACATTATAATTCTTAATATATTTTCATTGGATGTCTCCTTTAAAATTTAACTTTGATTCTGATTTTAAAATGTCCTGATAAAAATATCACTTAATATTTCAGTTTTAATTAAAGAGTATATTAATAAATATTAGTAGAATATTTTCATAATTTTTAACTTGTATCTTGGAATGTAAAATTGCATTAATATATTAATTAATTACTTAAAAATGTCTCACAATTATAACATTCCTTGAAGTTTTTGAAAAATATAATCCATCATCAATTTTGTGAAATTCATATAAGACATTTAAAGCCACATTTCACATAGGGTTATTTTTAAACAAATGCTAATACGGTTTAAATATTTTTGATTAAATTTTATTGAAATAAGTTTTTAAATATTTTGATTAAATATTTAAATAAATTTGAAACAACTCTTTGTGTGATATTAGATTTTTGTTTCCTTATGATGTTATGTATTTCTTCAGTTTCTCTATAATTAAAATATTGTGCAGAACTCAAAGTACACAGCGATCAGTTGCTTAATTTTAAATTTAATAGCCCATTAACATTTCTTGTCATATTTAGATATAAATAAATTTATCTACATACAAACAGGAAGATTTCTTAAATAGTGCATTCATGTCCACATGTCAAAAGTCATACATTTTTGTGTGTGTATATATATATGTAAGTATATATTATATATATATAATATACGAGAGTTAGTGTATACTCGTATTATAGTTAGTGTAAATAATCAGTTCTCAATGTAAAAAAATTTTACATGCGTCTTTAATAAAACAAATATTTTCTTTCTCCTCTAGTTATAATAGACAGTCTAATTAGAGTTGCTGAAGTAAAAGATGTTAAATGGAAATTATTATTTTAAAAATAAATGTGTGTAAGATTAGATATTTCTAACAAATCAAGATGTGATGAATTTCCGAAATATTGCTTTTAACTAGAAAAAAAATAAAGTTTGTAATCGATCAAAGTAATGCTATAATTTATTTATAAATTAACTATAGTAAGATTTAACTTTTAAAGATATTTCTAAGTTTGAAATATAGATATATTTGAAGGAAATTTTAATTTCTACTTTTGATCTTATTAAAACATTATTAATAATCATTTTAGCCGTTAGATAGAACTATGAAATGGGATGCATTTTTTCCACACTGACTTACAAGTAATCATTAAATAATCTGTATTCTGAGATAAAATAAAATCATGCACAGAAAACAAATTTCCTTTTTGGAGTGTATAATAATATAATCCTGTTTTCGAAAGCAATATTTAAGTAAAATTTTACTGTTCTAAAAAAAAAAAAAAAAAAAAAAAAAAAATTATTTATGTGCATAATAATAACTATAATAATAATGTAACATTATTTAAACAAGAAAATAATTTTAAAATATCTAAAATTTAAAAATGAACAGCTTATTACTTTTGTAGATCTAATATCATCTTTAACTTTGGTTGCTTAAAATGAGCCACAAAAGAAAATAGATCATTTCTTACATTAAAATCCGAAGAAAAATATTATTATTCAGAAAGTTCAGTATACGTTTTACATAACACTATCAATGATCAATGTTTTGCTGTCTGTTGAGTCATAAGTTGCTAATGTTTTTATAAGTAATTAAGTATTTGAGTACCTTGACATAATTATCTGTAAGACTTGCCTTTGAGTACTTCAAGACTTCTTTGCATCTCACATTTTTGTAGTGAAGCTTAAACACTTATTTGAAAGCACTTCCAGAATAAAAACAATAGTTGCCGTACAATATCCATATTTTAGCAAGAAAAATGTACCACTCATATTTTCCATTGATAAACTTCTGAATTTTAATTCATTTGTGGAAGCTTCAGACAACTTTTGCGGTAGTTGTTTCCTGAACAGATGGTCTGCCATAATCTTTTCATAAATTCCAGCAGCACAAAATCTTAGTAAAAACCTATCTAATATCCTTCGGCAACAAAATTCTTTCTGCAGAACCACAGATCTTGTTAAAGCAAAGAAACTGTCTTGGGAGACGTAAACTCCTTTCAGATTGCTTTCTAAATAATGTCTTGATGCGATTATTGCCGTCCTGGGGTCATCCAACATATTTTGCACAGATTCTTTATTGGGCTCGACAAACCACTTTTCTTTAATAATGTGATCGTACAAAATTTTGATCATTTCTTGTCTACTCTGCATCATCGTACTAGTATACGATGCACCTTTGAAAGTAATGCATCTATGAGTACCTTTGGACACTGCTGAAGACAGTTGTCTTATATTACTTATACCTAATTGGTGCCATGGGAGAGTCAAGTACGATAGAAAAGCAGCCGAGTAACACAGAGAAATAAATTTTGCTAAGCATAACCAAGTAAATATTATTAATTGACTTCTTTCAGTCTTTGGCACTATGTTCAAGGGTTGCTGCAACAAGCAGCCCGTGAACCTAAAAATTAAATACAACATACTTTGTTTGGTCTTCTGAAGTAATTGGAAAACTATCGGTAACACTATCAATGTAATAGCGATACCAAGCCACATATATTTATCAAATGGTTTAACTAGAGCTGTTGCTTTTGGGATTAAATCTGGATAAGGTATAGCAAATGTCAAATCTTCAATGTCATAAGGAAAACTGAAGTCTGTAGCTGTTGTTCGTTGTTCTGTGATTGAAATCTTACCAATTCCAATATCAGCATTGTGATTATTGACTTCTCCAATCACTCCTGTCCATTTACCTTCCTTAAAAGTTCCCCATTCTTTGTCCTTTGGCACTATTATTTTGTAACTAAAGTTTAAGAATTTAGACATCATTTCTAAGAACAATTTTTCAGACCCACCAGTTACTATATATTCTTTGTTTTGAGTAATGTTTACAGTAAATATGCCGGCAGTTGGAACTACTGCCACTCTGAGAATCTTTGGGAATCGCATCTCTCTCGATGTTTGAAGTAAATATTTTAAGTGTTTGTTCAGTCACTAATATTAATTGTTACTCTAATTCATCTTAAAAACATATTTCCTATGTATCCTACATGTTGAATAGACTAGCTAATGAGCAAACTAAGTTAATGATATACATGAAATGGTTATTTTATATATTTATTTTACAATTGTCAGTATTTTTATCGCACCTAAAAACTTAAATATCCGTACAAATAATACTAAACTGAAAGAATATTGCATGAGTTAATATTCAAAATCTCTTATCACAATAGCATGAATCATTCTTAACACGATATTATCCCAAATTTTCTTTCATCTTGCGAAGTGCTATTAGACATTCATAATATATGACTTTAGAGAAATCAATACATATAATTCTGCATATCTCTTAAATCACGAAAGCAGTAATTGATTGCTCTTACTGGTTTGTGTGCCTAGTCAAATTGAGTATATATATACTATTCTAAGCAAGTAATTATATATTATATTGTAACAAAGAAAAGATAAATGTTTTTTTTATTTAAAAGTTATAACATGTGTGTCTTATTGAAACTTATGAGACGTCCAATAACAGTAAAATATTTTTTTTTCAGTCACGAAATAAAATGCATATATATTTATAGATTTTTTAAAGAGGAAAAAGTATTCGTAAATATAATATATATATATATATATATATATATATATATATATATATATATATATATATATATGTTATTCATTAAGAAAAATGTGTTATTTAACTTCAATTAGCCAATTATAAGCATTATAACTAATTTTTTAAAACTTAGAAAAAATCAGTTAAAAATGAATGATATAACCGAATTAATGATATTTATCTATGTCATGTGTATTTCAGTGAGACAATAGATAAAAAAATGAGTTATTAGATTAAAAATTGAGTAGTTTATTATATTATTAATAAAGAAGGTATGAAGAGAAAACTCTATATTTTTCAATATAGAGTTTTCTCTTCATACCTTCTTTATTAATAATATAATTTATTCAATAGTTTTATGAATATAAAGTGTCATTTATTGGAGGGTAATGCAAAATAATTTAATATATTTTCGATTTTATCTGAAAGTAAGCCTAAAAATAAACGAACACATAAATATAAAATTATTAACGCTTTAGTTAGAAATAATATACTTTTTAGTTGGTAAAATTTACAAGTTTTGTATAAAAAAACTATTGTTATTATTCCTAATCTTCCAGATAGTGTAGTTTTGCTACACCCTCCCCATAAAACCAAAAATTTTCTTAAAAATCCAAAAACAGGATTTGGTTCTTTAAAATGTTGGGAACCGTGAAACCCAAGAACTTAAGAATATTGTCAAGGGAGATCTGTTCAGCTCTGAACCAATGACACTCCTGAAAGTGTTCCTTTCTCTCTGAAGGCTTACAAAGGATTTGATGTCACCGCTCGAAAAGCGTGAGGGAACCGTTTGCTTTTTCTTCGAAATATCGAGCTGGTGACACCAACGAGATCTTCTTCCTAAATATAAAGTGTGTTAAGAAGATACTCTGAAAATAGTTTTTAATTCATTCTTTTTTATTGAGGATATTTCTGTCAAGCTTTCGTTGCCATACAGAGGTGTCAGTAGAGGCAGACTTGGCCAAACCATCAGCGATTTCTTTATGATTCAAACTATCATGGAAGAAAGCCCATTGAAAATGCATTGCATGCTCATTAGAAAGCTGAACAAGAAGACCAATCATATTCAAGCTTGTTTCATCCCCCACGATTGTCCATTGAGAAAGATGCTGAATAGAAGCACGACTGTCAAATAAAATCCTAATGTCTTTGAAGACTAATTCAGTGAACGATTCAATAAAGTGAAGTCTCTCTTAAATTGCTACAATATATGACCTAAAAGCAGAACAACTATTAGGAATTCTGATCCAAAGATCAAATGTGCCACTAGCTGTCCGAATATGCACGACACTTCCAGAAACACCACAATCTCTTCCGTTGCCATCAGTGTACACCTTCAAAGATGAAATCGGGATGCCTAATATTGTATGATGAGACATTTGTCTAGTAATTTCAGATGAACCCATCGCTTTACACAAACTAAAGAAGAATTCTTTATAGAAATGTCAAGGGCAATCACTTTATAATAAAAAGGGGTCAAGTAATTATATTCGATGTTGTCGGAAAGAAGTCCCATCTCTCTTATCAAGGAAACAGGATTTTGTTATTTTAAGCGTTTTTTGTTTTGTAATGCCAAAAGGAAGAAGGGGAAAGATCCTATGTGTTGCACCGTAATTACATAGCTTATTGTATTTACTTAGTAAGACAGTAGTTCCTTCTCTAAATAAGAAGCAAGAAATCACTCTCATACAAGAATCTTAGAATTCATTCAATTACTTGTAAGTACTTTATTGTCCAATTGGGAAGGGTTTAACAAATAGTCAACCCGTGGAGTGGGGGAATTTTATCAGTAGTTTGATAAAACATAAAATTTGAAAAAATAATATCTTTAGGAACTTTTTGAAAATTCATACAAAATCCTTTTATATTATTGAATAAAACAACGTTGGAAAGCTATATCATAGCATGGTCATGTGATGAATCTGATGTGAATTGTCTTGCCGTAGCACCATTGTACCTTGTTTTGGCTGTGGATTCTCGAATAAAAGCTAATATTAAATTGTCTAGAAATACGATAAGTGTTTACAAAACTGATTTTAGACTTCTGCGTTGTTTTAAGAATTCAACATCGATATGATATTTCAATCATATTGATGACAGTTACATATCAATATGATATGGTTATCATATTGATGACAGTTACATATCTAAATATTCTTGCATTTCCTATTTACATTTTCCTTTCGATTAATTTCAATTCGATATTAAAAATGTCTGAGATGAATGGCATCTTTTGCTTACGCATTGAAATACTTCCAAGCTTGTTTATTTGATTTGTAAAATTAGTATAGCTGTTCTGAAAAATATAATCTTGATTAGCAATCCAATCAACAATATGGAAATTTCAAGAGCGAAGGAAATGTATCTCATTAAGGAACTGATAACAATTCTTATTCCAGAAGAGAGATAGAGAACTAATGCAAAGACTGTAAGCACGTTCTTTGTTGTTAGCTCGAGAGACAAAAAAAACCATATTTTGATAATAAAAAAGTACATGTCCTGTTGTTAGAATGATCCAAGATTATATCATAAATTACATCTGTGGGCAACAATATTGCAAAATACAATTAATAATTTTAATTTAAATAGGATTTATCATTTTAATTTAAAACGGATACGGAAGATATAGACAAATGTTTAAATTTAATAATCGTACAAGTAACAAATAACTCGTCATATCAGGCATAATATTAATAATGGCGTTTTAACAAAAGAAATTTAATACAGAATTTTTACTATAAAATGGCTTATAAAATGAACACTGGGAATATATTTTATAATTTTGAAAAGAGAGCAAATTTGGTTACGTGTAAAATAAAGTGAAAACGAAGGTATACGTTATTTCTTCTCTCTCTCTCTAAAAATTAGTTTTTATAAAAAAATAAATATATGAAAAGTTTTAGGGATATATATTATATTAAATGAACCAAATTATATTTTAATTTAAAATTGGCAATTTTAGAAGATATAATCAAATGTCTTAGTTTAATCGCACAAAATTAGAAGTTCCTTTTCATATTAGTCCTAGTATCAATAGTGACTTTTTTTTCCAAAAAATTATTTTTTATAAAGATTTAGTGATATCTAAATTTTTTTATAGAAACATGGTAATAGCGCAATTCACTTCACAATAAGAATGATGGCCTTTCTGTAAAAAAAATTATTTCTTATAATAAAAAGAATGTTAGAAATACATTTGGAAATTTTTTATGCTAAATGAACTGAATTATTTAATTAGACTGAAAAAATATTGATTTATTTCCTCATATTAAACAATCAAGTGTGCTTAAATTAAAAGTTACATGCCGCATAAGACGAAAAAAGAAATGAATTGATTTTTCTCTTAAAAAATTATTATTTATAATAAAAGATAAATTTGATTTGATCTGTATAGTTTACTGCTGCAAGGTCTAATACTGGACATTTCTGCACCGTACAATATTTAAATCTGGAGGTAAAAATTCTGTGTTAAAAGACTATAGTTAGATATATACAATGGAATGTATTAAAAGTTCAAGAAAAGCATTCGTAAAATATTTTTTATTTTGGATAAAAATCTTAAATAGAATTTAAGAAACCTATTGAACGTAAAAATGCAAACAAATTTCTATGGGATTTAAACCCAACCAAGTCTGATAAAATTAAATTGGTGGTATTAAAAAACACTATGCGTAAATCATTGAAATTAGGACAGACAATTAAAATGTGATGTAGTGTATATGGTACATTACACATGTCACAAATTGGAGCACTCCGAGACAAGAATAAGTGCTTGTGTGTAAATCTAGTATGTCCAATGCGAAGTCATGTGAGTTTTACATTAACTCTTCGCATAGGAGCAACTGGAAATGAAAGAATGTGGGAGGATATATTATATAATTTATTGTTCTTCTGCAAATCCCATATTTTGGCTAGTGGGAGGAAATGAAATATTTGATAATTTGTTTAATGTCAAAAAATGTTAATGCTGTATGCAAAATGTCAGAGGCATTTTTAGCAGAATTATCCGCAAGTTCATTCCCAGCAATGCCAATCATGACTTGGAACCCATCAAAACAAGATGTCAAATCCTTTATTCTTCAATATATTTAAAATATCCAATGTTTCCACATTAATTGGATGACACTTATCATTAAAATGGTCTAATTGCATGACCACACTCATGTTATCTGTATAGATACAGTATTTTCGATGAGAGCTGGATTGTATTATTTCTAGAGTACATTTAATAGCAACAGCTTCGGCTGTATATACAGAATATGATGCATGCAGTTTATAGCTGTAAACTTTATTTCCAACAACAATACCACAACCAACATGACCACTTGATTTTGAGCCATCTGTATATACAGAGATGTGGGAGGAATAATGAAAATGAATGTGTGAAAATAACTGTTGCAAAATAAGGGGAAATATAGCTGATTTATTGTATCCAGTAAAGTGTTTGATTATATTGACAACAGGAATATTCCAAGGAAGAAATCTTAGAGCATCTTTGACTTGAATATGTAAATCGGGGAACTCAGATAAAGACAGGAATGAGTTTGTACGCTCATAAAATGGTAATATGTTATGTGGCCGTGCATTATATAGCCTTCTTAAAGAGGGACAAGTAACCATTGATCTCAAAGGGTGTTGTGCTACTGATAGCATTTTAAAATAATAATGTAGAGGGAGCTGCTTACGTTTCTGATCAAGAGGTAACTGCTTGCAAATTATATAAAGGCTCTGGATAGGAGATGTCCAGAACAGGTTCATAAAGATGTGTGGTGAACAAGGTTTAATTTGCGCAAAAGTGAGGATCTGGCTGATCCATAAACTACGTTACCATAGTCAATTCGAGACAGAATGACTTATACACTCGGAGTAAATCTTTACGATCTACACCCCAAGAGGTGTTAAAGAGAACTTTTAGAATATTTAGTGATTTTTCGCATCTTTTGCGCAAACCTAAGATATGTGGTAGGAAGATTAACTTTTTATCAAATGTAAGCCAAAGAAATGATATCTGATTAACTACGGGAATAGTTGTGCCTGAAATCTTAATTTCTGGATCAGGATCAGTTTTTCTTCAAAAATGGATACAATTACTTTTAAAAGGGGACAAAGTATGCCCGTTTTCATTACACCAAGCAATTAGATTATTGACAGCAGTTTGTAATTGCCGTTTAATCAATAGCATTTTGGAACCTTGGCAAGAAATTTGGAGATCGTCAACAAATAATGTTCCATGGACAGATGGTTGCAATAGATGAAGAATATTGCTTATGCAAATTTTAAAAACAGTAACCCTTAACACACTTCTTTGAGGAACCCCCTCACATTGGATAAATGGATTAGATAAAACAAATCCTATACGGACATTAAAATGCGAGAAAATAAAAAACTCTGAATAAAAATGGGTAAATTTCCTCTGAAATTAAAATTATGCAAAGTTTGAAGAATCCCATAACGCCATGTGTTATCATAAGATTTTCTATGTTAAAAATAATAGACACCAAATGATGTCTCCGTACTGAGGCATTCCTAATTTGTGTTTCTAGGTATGCAATATTTTCCAGAGTAAATCGACCTTTCCGGAAACCATTTTGATAAAGTGATATGTACTGATTGTCTTCAACTACATAAACAAGATGGGCATTGGCCATATGCTCCAAAGTTTTAGCAAAGCAACTTATGAGAGACATTGGATGATAGTTTTAAGGATTAGTTGGATCTTTCCCAGGTTTAAGAATTGGAATAATAATTGCTTTGCTCCAGAGACTGGGACAGACATGTTCATTCCATATTCTATTGAATAGAAAAAGAATGATTATTAATGATTCAAAGATGCTTATTAAAGATTAAGATGATAAAGCATTTTATATGAGATACCATCTGGTCCCGAACTAGTATTTTTAGTTTGGGACAGGGCTCTCTGCAATTCCAAAAAAGAGAAATTGCAATTATATGGATATATGGTTTTATCATGAAACTTAATAGATTTCTTTTCAGCTTGCTCTTTAGTTCTAAGAAATTTAGGATCATAAGAGGCTATAATAGATACTTTTGCAAAAGTTTCACCTAAAAGATTGGCAATATCATATTGAGAAGAAATTGTGTCAACTCCTGTGCGTAGTATTGGGATAGAAAAGTCCCTATATAAACAACTTTAAGCTTTGATTTTCTTCCATAATTCTTTGCTGCAAGTTGATGATGTGATGGAGGAAACATATTTTATCCAAGATTCTTTTTGACTACTTCACCGTATTCAACGAGAAAAAGCTTTAGCTTTTTAAAAACCATGAGGTTTTCCATGGTAGGGCACCTGCGGAAAACAGTCCACAACTTTTTTTGTTTTTTTGTATGATACTTGACACACATGGTTCCACCATGGCTTATGATATTTGCGTGGAATTGGGGAGCGCTTGTGAATTGTGTTTTTGGCAGCATCTAGAATTGTATCAGTTACTTTTTGCACAGCATTATTGATATTATCACTTCTAACCATGCTGTCAGTAATCGCAGCTAATTGAGTGTAAAAAGACCAGTCTGCACGATGATAAGAATAAGATTAGTGGAAGATTTGTGGTCTGCTTATACCAGTTTGATTTATAATTAAAGGAAAATGATCACTGTTATATAAATCCTTATCAACATTAAGATTTAATGAAGGTAGAGTTGATAGAGAGCAAATAGCTAAATCTAATGAATGAAACGTTCTTGATGGTTGATGGAAATATGTTATTTCTGTGGAATTTAGAAGGCAGATATTGTTATTAGAAATGAGCTGTTCAATTATGTTGCTACGAGGATTCATATTATCACAAACCCCAAAAGGTGTTATGACCATTAAAGTCACCAAGTAAAATATAGGCTGCAGGTAGTTGATCCAGCAAACTGTTTAAATCGCTTTCATGGATGACCGCATGGGAGGTAAGTAAATGCTACAAATAGTAATGAGAGATGTTGAGTGTATGCGTACTGCAACAGCCTGTGAAGAAGTGTTAAGGGATTGTATAGTGTCAGGAAAATTACAAGACACAAGAATGCATACACCTCCAGAAATTCAATCATGATTAACATCTTTTCTCACACAATTATATCCATGCAATTTTAAGCTGTACTATGGCTTGAAGAATGTTTCTTGGGTGGCAAAACAAATTGGATTATACAGATTTATAATTGTTTTTGTATCTTCTATATGAGTGTGAAAACCTTGACAATTCCAAGAAACAAAGGTTTCCATTAAGTTAAGCTGAACGCTCCGGCATTGGAGCACGCCATCTGGGATTCAGATGAATTTCCACTTAGGAGTGTTTCATCATCTGATGGGTCTACGTTCTTTATACCTGTCTTAGTGGCAGTTGAGCTTCTTTTACTCTTTAAATATGATTTATGGAGCCCTTCTTTTTCATTCTTTAATTTTAGGGATCTTTAAGACTTAGATTTTTCGAAAGATAGTGAAGAAATTCCTTTTGGAATAGGTGAGACATTTATGTTAGAAATACTGGAGGAAGAGTTTGGAAAATTTAAGCAATCAGTTTGGGTACTGCAAGATTTCATGACTTTTTAATTGCTTGTGAATAGCTAATTAGATTAGGGGTTCGGGATGACACTATATGCCTGGCTTCAAGGTAAGATAAGTTTTGTTTTATTTTAACGGTAAAATAATTTCCTTTTCTAATATCCAGGTTGGGCGGGATCGGTAGTAGGAGGGATGTTCACCACTGCATTTGGCACATTTTTCTTGTAATTGACACTGACTACTGTCATGTCCAACAGATACACATCGAGCACAAGTCAAATGTCCCCTACAAGTAGTTTTTGCGAGGCCAAATCGATGACATTTAAAGCAATGTAATGGATTTGGAATGTAGGGGCAAACACTACAATTTAGGTAGCCAGCTTTTATATACTGAGGTAGTATAGAAGTAGCAAACGTGAGTATAAGGTGTTTAATTCTTATAATTTTGCTCTCTATCCTGATTGTAATGCGCTGCACATGTTGTACTTATTGGTCAACAAGATTACCCAAAATTTCCTCCTCTGAAACATTAAATAGATGATCTGCTGAAATTACTCCCCGTGTAGAATTTAATCTACTATGAGGAGATACTATAACATCTATATTATCAAGACATTTTAGTTTTAGGGGGCTTTGACCTGTTCAGTTAATAAAATTTCAAATTAGAGATCACCAGATTTCATCTTGCGAACATTTTTGATATTTCCAACTGTACCAATAAGATTCTTATTAAGAAGGGGGAAACATTATCAAAATTGCCCTCAGTTCTCTTAATAACAAAATATTTCTGATCCTGTATCATTTGTTGCTCCATAGGAAGTAAAGAATTTGAGGTACATTCCATAGAAATAGGTTAATTACTTCAAGACCTGACTGCACCACCCACCACCGAGCCCAACAAGGGAATGCAGTATAACTGATTCAGTGCTAGCCAGAACTTATACGCTTTCAATATATCTCTGACGTGGCCTCCACCCTTATCGAGTCACACAGCAGATATATGATCGCTTGATCTATGGAAGCCGATTGGCATGCTGAGGACCACAACACACCTCCCGTTTACTTGAAGTAGAGGTCAAATAATGTGTTGGTCTCTAAGAGCCTCAATTACCAGGATCCTCTTTTCCAGGGACACGGGTCTCCACGCACGGCAAACACGCGGGTGATTTAGTCCCCAAAAGAAGCTAATAGTAAACAGGGCGGCAATAGCTACTCAAGGGGAGCCCTCAACATCTTTCGAGGCAACCACAATGAGGGAGAAAAGGAAGAAAAAGCAGAAGAGGAGAGAAGAAAAGAAAGAAGAGAACAGTTTACTAGGGTACCTCGAGATTGCGACACCCGTGTTTACCTAAAGAAGGTAAAAACCCTGAGGGGAAAGATAAACTTGAAATAGCTTTCAGAGTACATCTTATACTGAATGCAAACAATCATTTTAAAACACAATTGCATTTACTGAAGATATAACAAAAAATTGCAATTTAATAACAACGCAAATCACGTGAAAAAAATCATAGTAGAAGTAATGACCATTTTCTCAAAACATTATTTCTTTTATTAAAATGAATACTTGAAAAATATATTCAAAAGTAAAATCGATAAAAAAAATTATCCCAATAATGTAAATATGGGAATGGATATTTATTGAGTTATGACTAAATTTTATTATTCTCAAAGGCGTGCAAATTCTATTACAGATTACTATTACATATGGCAAAGAAAAAAGTATGGAACTTTTTCCTAAAATTAATTTTTATGATGAAACAAGTAATTGGAAGAGTATACGTTGACTATTTTAATAAATGAAATTAAACATTTTAATATAAACTCATAATTCTGTGAAGACACAGCAAAATTTAGAAATTTCATAATCATCCCAATTTCCAAGTTCTTTTTCATATTAGTTGTAATAAAAGTAATGGGTTCTTTCTCCAAAAAATTTTGTTTTATAATAAAATGAATGCTTATAGAACACATTCAGGAAAGCTGTTCTATTCTAAATAATCCTAATGATTTAAATACAAGGTGGATGCATATTGAATTATAGTTACGTGTTTGAATTTTCTACTGCGAATTCAAAGAGACATACATAAGATGAAACAGAAAGTATTGAATTTTTTTCTAAAATAAATTTTTATAAGTGCATTTTAGAATAAATAAACATAATGGTTTAAATTCAGATATATGCGTATTGCGAATTATGACTACGTATGTGAATTATCTAGAGAGCGTAAATTAAAAGACGCATAGCATAAAGCAAAGCAGAAAATATAGGATTCTTTTCGTAAAATTTATTTTTTATGAAGAAGATACTTGTAATAGCTTAAGTAATGCATTTTTATAAAAATGATCATTTGACATATTAATCGTAATAGGAATAGTGGCTTCTTTCTTAAGAAAATATTTTTATGGTAAAATGAATACATGGAATGCATTCAGAAGAACATTTTATACTAATTAAACCTAACGATTAAATACAGATTGGTATATATTGATTAGTTGCCCCATAATGTGAATTTTAAGAGCTCGCCAATACATATGTAGCATAACGCGAAACAGAAAGTATAGTATTTTTCTTCTAAAATTTATTTATAATAAAAGAGATACTTGCATTAGATTTAGTGGTGTATTTTGTTCTAAATGAAGTAAGCCATTTTAAAGGAGCTCTTATTGCCTTGGGTTTAAATCCCTTTTTTGTAATTGACACTGTAGTTTGTTTTAATACATTTAATTTTCACTATATCTGTTATTTAACTTCAAATGAAATCATATTTAAAGAACTGAAAATATATTTAAAAGTACAATGGGCAAAATTAGGTAATGTTCAACAATTAGGTCGTCTTGCATGTTTGGAAAGTTAAAAGTATTTGTTACATTTCTTGAAGACTACTTGGGAAGGAAACTTTTTTGTGTATCATTATATTAGCCGCTAAGAATCTTTTTGTGCGAAATACTTAAATCTTTGTTGTGGCTTATCTATCTTGGTTGACAGTAGCATCAAACCATGCCCATGAGCCCGAACATTTTCAAACAATGGAGCACAGTCCACAGCGTTCAAAAACATCTGGCCTTTATTTAAACCAATGCAGGCCAAAATGTGGGCAGGAGCAGCTTGAGTCACATTACATTTTGGACACAAGGTATAAACTTTGTGGCCCATCACACGACGCTGTTCACGAGTGAGTCCACTTCGAAATCTCGCGAGAGTTGTCTGATCGCTCCTGTTGCTAAGCCTAATTAGAACAACACCAGGCTGATTTTCCGCATTACCATTCCTGCACAGGGGCTCTCATTAAAGAACAGATATCTTGCGTGATCCAGGTCTTGAATCGATATCTTGCCTGGTGATCTCAGAAAAAGTAGACTTAAATCTACTTTCTGTTGTTGATTTTGTTCAATAAAATCCGAGTTTCAACTCCAAATCGATGAAAATTTCATGAGTTTATTGTTGAAAAGGAAAAAGAGGTCAATATAGTTGCATACAAATTAATATCATCTAAATCAGAAAAAAAAATTATGAGGAAATAACTAGAATAAAATAAAATCGCGTCCTGAAATGTGATATTTACTACGAGATACGAAAATTGTTCGTTTCAATAATAGTTGATTTAAGCAACTTAAGAAAATAATAAGTTGAAAAATATACAGCATAATTGAATATATTAGCGTTATACCTTATTCCAACTTTTTTATTGTTGTTTGAAAATTCCTTATAGATCATGAAAGATAACATTAGTTTTAAATGTATATGTTAAGAAAAGTGTTACAAGTTTAACGATGACAATAAACAAAATAAAAAAAGATTAAGAAAATATTTTTTTTCTTAATGAAGTAGGGAGCGTATTTCAGAATTCCTTTCTTTTGAATGCATTTATCAAAGATTTTTCATCCCAAGCATATTTAATATGATAAAAAATGCTAATATTTTTTATTTTCGTATTGTCTTAGGTTCTATTTTTTTAATATGTGGAGAAAATTTTATATTTTTATTTCTCAATTTCTATATATTTCTATTCTAGTGAGAATTCCAAAATTTAGAAGAAAAAAATGCAAATATAAAATCTTACATTATTTTAATTAAACATTAACTTAGACATAAGGAATTATTAAACAGTAATATATATTAGTATATAGAAATAAATATTCCTAGCTTTAATAATATACGAATTATTAATCAATGATTGTTTAAACTGTTTCCTAATTTTTTATATTAAAAATGTTATAAGTTCATAACATTTTTATTTGAAACTCATATTTTATTTTTAAGTTAACATATTAAAGAAACTTACTTATATGAATATATAATTTTTAAATACATGTGTGGAAATTATCTATTACGGGTAAGTTGCAATTTTATTATATTCAAACAACGAAAACAGTTTTCTCATGAAAGTTTACTTTCAATAATGTAATTTAATGATTAAAAATTTCAAAGATGTATTCTGAAAGGATGGAAATTTTTACCTCTTCGTGTATTTTCATTAAACTTATGTAATGTTATTCATTTATTTAAATACTTGAAGTATAATAAAAAAATTTTGTAATAAAAAATTAGAATACTAGAATCAGAACTTACTCAAAAGATAACTATCACAAAATAAAATAAAAAATGTTTACAGAAAAATATTTTCTCCACAAAAAAATAATAATAATAATAAATAAATAAAATAAAAATAATTATAAAAAAGCAAGAAATTCTGTGAACAAATATTTTTAGTACATTGACATTTCTACCAAGTCAAAATATAATTATATTTGCAATAACAAACATATTTTATCGCTTAGTAAATTAAAAATACTCAGTACTTAAAAACAGACGAGAATATTGCACGAGAGCAAAATACTTTAATTTTTAACAAAATTTGTATACAATAAAACAAATAAAATAAGATTAGTAAATGTTAATAACAAAAATCTTTGACAGGATTCTAATTTTCCTATTTTCCTGTCTGTAAGATTTGAAAGAAAACAGTTTCGTTTCAGTCAATATCCTAACATCTTATGTATGTGAGTGATTAACTGTATTTTATTTATATAAGAGAATTCTCTCTCTCTCTCTCTCTGTAATTCTAAAATCTTACTAAAATATTAAGTTTTTAGAATACACTTCTTAAATATATTTGGGAAATAAAATATCTAATAAAATTCTCTCATATTTTTAATCATATAATGTTATATGCAACTTCTACAAAAAATAAAGTTAAGCTGACTTTCGGTTCAACAGTTCGTGTGTTGGAATCCCACCTAGGGCAGAGATGTTTGAAATTATTCGAAATCCATGTCAAATTATAGGTCCCGGTCTAATTAGCTCTTGTGTGCAAAGAAAGGTCGTTGATTTAAAAACAAACTAACCATCCAACAATTAAAATAAAAAATAATTAATCAGTTGTTCAAAATTTTTTGTTTTATTTGAATATACTGAATCCTTTGTCAACTGAACAAGAATACAAAAATGTGGAATCTGAGAAGGTACATTTTATTTTAAAATTTTTACTCTCATGTCCATAAATTAAGGATAATTTAGAATCACATAAAACTTGAACTCTAAAATAAACATTTCACATGAATAGAATTATCACGCACATCTTGAAGAATATGCAAATTACAAGAAACTATCAGATGGCGCCGCTAGTACGTCACAATAACAAGAGTTTAAGAGAGGCGTATATAAGGAATGGTTGCATAGAAGTAAAATTGTTCACAAGCGCTTTAAAAGCCTTTCAGTGCAATAACCGCATAGTTAATGCATAAAGGAAGCATTTGAATGATGATTCACGTGGTAGGATAATCGGCCGTCTGGAATATGGACGTACCCAGATGGAAGTATCCGTGGAACTTGGAATCACTCAGAGTGTCATCTCTAGACTTTGGCAACGGTTCCAAGATGATAATTTGAGTTGACGTTACAGCACAGGTCGCCACCGAGTTACAACTCCGAATGTAGACTGGTATTTGGCAATCACTGCCAAAAAAAAACAAACGAAACACAACATTAGACCTGTCTCGTCAGCTTTCTTTAGCTACAAGGTACGACAGTTTCAATGAAGACCGTGTAGAGACGCTTAGGACTCATTGGTCTATATGCTTGTAGGCCTGTCAGATGTGTTCCACTTACCGCAACTCACTGTCACCTGCGGTTAGCCTGGAGTAGAGAGCATCCATTGTTGACACTGCAACAATGGTCTTGTGTAATGTTTTCCGACGAGTCCAGGTTTAGCTTTCAGTCTAACTCTCACCGAATTTTCATATGGAGAGGACCAGGTACCCGTTACCACCAAGAGAACACCATTAAAGGACACTGTTATGGTGGTGCAAGATTGCTCATTTGGGGAGGAATTATTCTGGGTTCCAGAACTAAGCTGCATGTTTAGAATGTAACCATGACAGGCCACACCTATCAAGATGTCATTCTGGAACAACATGTACGTTTGTTTTGGGACGCCAGGGGTGCAGAATTTATGCTTATGAGGAGGGATGTTCCCTCCTCACCTTGCAAACACAGTAAGGAATGCCTTTAATCAGAGTACATTCCCTGTATGAACGGGATAGCAAACTCACCGGGAGTGATGTAATATTCCCCAAGATCAGATCGATAATTTGATACTCAACATGCGTAGGCGTTGTACGGCCTTCATTGCATCATCTATGAGGCATACTATGTACTAACCATCATATCAACCATGTTATATTGGTTTTTGTAAATAGGTTCTTTTTGAAATTTGCTCCAGGGAGTAAAAATCACAATTTTTATCAACGATGTCAAACATATAGCATCTTTTTTGCTCTTTACATTTTGTTTAATAAATAAATTTTACAAATAAGTCACATTTGTTTTGCTTCTGTCTCTTTCTTTGCTTGAACTTGCATTAAATTTAATTTATAGACACAAGTGTATTATAACAGCACTGATGCATACATTTCGCCTCTTGACATACAGTGGCAAGTAATACTTGTAAAAGACTACAATGGGCAACGCAATGAATGACCTGTATGAGTCGTCATTATATGTAAGGTGTTAAATGCAAACTTAAAAAAATTGCATATAAACCACTTACATTTTCATGAAATCCAATTGAATTTCTGCATTTATTTAGTCACTTTAATCTTCTAGTGAATTATCTTTGAAAAGCTGAGGTATAAGAGAAAGCTTTAATTTGTATTTTAAAATTCCATTATGTTCTTGCATTTTTTTTCATTGTCACAATAAAGTACTTTTTAAATTCTGTAATAATTCTAAAGCTGAAATATAAAAACGTATGCATAGAAATTAATCGTGTGGTTTGGTTAGTCACTTAAAAGTTATTTTTTAATACACTAGGCCTAATAAGACTAGGTCGTGCAATTTAAAGTGGTTTCAGAACCACTTACAAGCAATCAAGCCCTAAGTAGGAACCGATTCCAATAACTATTAAATCGAAGGCCAGAACGTTAAACATTCAGCCACCAGCTGGACTAACAGAAATAAATAACGCAGTAAGACTTTTAGTTTAAAATTAAATCTCACAATGAAATTTCTTGTTAACAATAAATTTATATGCGTAAACTTTATACACATATATACATATATGTTGTTGTTACTTCAGACACTAGGACAAGCGAAGCTCGCAATGCCGTTGGCTATGCGAATTTAAGTCCGTAAGGTGAGTCTTTCATTTAATCAGAAAACCACGAACGTGAAAGTATATTTTTGCTAATCTCCTTCGATAGATGCCACCACCAGAGGATCCATTCCCTCAATTTTGACATTGATAGAGAGAGAGAATTATTTTTTTTTTTCAAAAATTTTTAACAAAATTATTTTGATTTGTAAGAGAAGCTTGATACTGTTTTCTGAAAGAATTACTTTAAGAACATTTTAAAGAGTATTTTCCAATGAATAGCTTAACAAGAAAATTTCTTGCTAAAAACAAATTTTTAATTTCGTAAATTTTATGTCATTTGTAATTTTTACATATATTTTCATAACCAAAATGTGTTAAATGAAAAATACTCTGATAAAACATACAAGATTTTAAACTGAATTGCTAAAAAAATAAAAAGTCTGTTGTGCTGCAATATATAAATTGAATATATATATCCAATGAATATTTAAACATTTATAAATATATCTTTAAATTATCTTCTCTTTTTAGTACATATTATCAAAAATAATTGTTTCTTAGAAATTAAACAAAATACATTATGAATCAATTTACATTAATATTGCTAAGTAGATTGTAGATTTTAAAATGAGATTATATCAATATTTCTCTAAGCTAACCCTGAACAAATATTTTTAAATGCAAGAATATATCGATCCTATCAAATACAAAGAGTAATTTAATTGAAAGCAGCTCATTGGAAAAACAGAGTTATAACAAGTTCGTCAGATAAAAACGGGATTTTATGTATATAATTGTTAGTTTTTTCTCTCTTAAATGCTGTTATATTTATTCAAATATAATTATATTTAAAACATAATCATTGCACGTATTGAATGGAACTTTTTATCCTGCATAAATTGATTTTGTCATGAAATTTAATTTTGTTAATGGTAAGAAAGGAGCTATACATATAAATATTTCATTGTTTAAAACGGCCCTGTTTAATGTTAAACGCTATAAATATTTACAAATAGCTAGATCTCATAATATGTGATAAATATGATAATTATGTTTATTTTAGTCTACAATGGAAACTGTTATTGGTAACTATTTGATAAACTATAAACAACTAAACTCTTGCTTTATGATACTTTTTAAAATGAGGTGCATTTATTCATATTTTAATGTAAATTTAATTTATGTCAACCACACATATTAATTATATTTTATATTCAACTTATTTACTCTATGTATTAAGATATTATATTCAAATAGTCAAAAAATATAAGTATGCAAGTTTTAGTCTAGTTTCTTGTACTTCATATCTAAGTGAATTTATTCAAAAGTTCAAGTTTGAGTAGAAATAATAGAGTGCGTGATAATTGGAGATTCGAATGTTAGTATTAAATAATTAATCACTTCTACTTGAGATTTGTTAATATAAATTCTGTAGCTAATTCAGTTGAATTTGTTGAACTAAGTTTTTAGTATTAAATGCTCGAGATCCTTTCGGGCCTTGAAAAATTGGTTGTAGTGTCTTTTTTATCGTATATAAATCTTTTATATAACACATAAATTAATTTATTATTAAATGATAGATATATTGATATAGAAGTTTCATATATATATTTGCCTCCAATGTGTGTACAAATACATAATAAGCAACGTATGTTTATTGCTCTCTTTGAGCACATTGTATGATATACATGTAAATATAGCTTAAATAATCAGTAATATTCACCCACCTGGTGACCGGTTGGGAAGAATAATCCCAGTGTGATTCAGGCTTATCGTAAGAGGCATTTAAAATAGATATCTAGTGCCTGTGGATAGAGACGGTATTGGTTTTCGTAAGATCTTCGTAAGATTTTTGTGGAGTTCCAGAACTAAAGTTCGATCTCTTGTAGGATAAGTGTACTTGAAAATCCAGTGAAAAATGATTGATCAATCTGAAACAGCAAAAATTTATTAGTGATTAATTTATTCCCGACTTATATAAGAAAATTAAAGAAAAAAAGCACATAAGTATTGAATTAAATTTTAAAAATAAAATTAAATTTACATTAAAAAATGTGTTTACGAGCTAATGTTCGTGTTGTTGTCTTACTCTTCTCAGCAGTTTGGCTTGGTGCTGCTTCAGTCTTAACACTTGTTCTCGGTCTGTGTTCGTAGCATTAAAAATGTTACAGATCGGTATATTTTCGCTATTTCGTCATTGTCTATTTTTAGAATATCGCTGTAAAACTTTTGGCTTATTTGAAAAAAGTGGAAAAGTTAGTGTCACGGAAGCCACTCATGATAGCTTCTTTTCTGAATTATCATGGTAGCTTAGGAATTATCCCGATTTTTATTTTGAATTGTTTGAAGCTTACGATGATCATCTTTAAAAATTTAGCAAGCGTAGCTTATCACTGGCTGAACATTGACATATACAAAAGTTTTATTTTTCAAATTTCTGATTTGCATCCTTTCATTGCGTTTAAAACTGTCTACGCTGCCTTAAGTTTTTTTATTATTATTTTTATATTAAGTATAACTTATTTATCTAAAGTTATTCCTATGTGTTCTACTTCGTTAGACCACAAGGGACTATTTGGTTATTAATTTTAATAATATTATTCAGTATTTTGTTTCCTTTGGAGAAAACTATTCCTTCGGTTTTTCCAACGTTTAATTCTATTTTCTACCCATCAAACCAAATGCTAAGCTTATTTAAGAGTGTTCATTTAAAATATTAACAATTAATTCTTTATTTTTCAATCAATATGGCAGCATCGTCTACAAAAAGTGCTAAGACTATTCGCTTGTTTTGGGATACCGTTCATATATAATAAAAATAGCTTGGGTCTTAAGTTATTGCCTGTGGTATTCCGCTAAAAATATTTTTAATTTCTGAAAAGGTATCTTTATACCTAACTTGAAATTTTCTATTATTTAAATGAATTAATTTAATTACCTACGAATTTTAGAAAAATTAATTTATAAATTTAACCATTAATCCAAACTTTACCATAGGTTTTTGCGATATCTAAATGCACTGCTTTTTTTTTTTTTAAGTTTAAATACTTCATGTATATTTTCAATAATTGGTGCACTGTCGATAGCTTGAGCTGAAACCCGAATTACTGTAGTTTGCGAATTTTCTTTAAGCTACAAAATTTTCTCAGTCGATCTAGTATTACATCCTCGGCAATTTTGCTTAGCGAGGACAACAAATTTATTGCTGTACAACAAGGATGGGCAAACTATGGGCATGGCATTTTTCACAAATCTTCATATGTCAAGATGCAAGGATAAAAGATTTCTATCGACAATATCTTTGATCCCATCTCATAATTTTTAAACTAAAACTTATCTGTTTGCTGGGCAACTAGCTAAAAACGGCTTGTCTCATTTCCCGGCATTAAATTCAATACCCTCAATAACTAAAAAGAAGCTTAAGAATTATGAAAATGGCTTAAAAAAACTGCATTTTGAGTTTGAAAGCAGATTTCAAGATTTCAATGATATTCAAATATAATTGGATATTTTTTTATCAAGCCTTACAACATAAATTCATAAATTGTGAAGCAGTGAGGTCAGATTTGCAGCTAGAATTAATCAAGTTGCAATCTAACAACCATCTCAAGCAGCTATTTCTAAATATGCTAGAATTAGAGTTTTACAAATCATTATGGAAAGTAAATTTGCCAAATTTGATCTTATTCCCAGGAAATCAGTTCTATGTTTGCTTCGGCTTATATATATGTGAGCAAATATTTTCAGTTACGAACCTTAGAAAGAATAATTTCAGAACTAGACTGACATAAGCATTTAGTTTCCGTACATAAAATCAGTACATCTCCCTTCATACCTCAGTACAAAGAACTTTTATAAGAGAAAAACAATCACAATGTCACTTATCTCATTAAGATATTTAAATTATATATTGTTTTTAAAATTTTAACTTGGCCTGCCAATTATTATTATTGTATTTTCTCCCGTCACCGAAAAACATTTGCGTTAAACCAATTTGTCCATCTTCTTCCATCGAAGAATCAATCCCTGCGTGCTGAGATCACTTTGGCTGCACCAGCAACCCGCAAATGTTCTACCGTTTCTTGTTCCTACCATTTTCGCCACACTGTGGACGTATCCAGGTATCTGCCAGCTGTGATTTGCCGTAAAGATCAACCTGCCCTTTTCAATCCGAACACCATAACCCTCATAAACTCGTTTGTGTGCTGAAACTGACTCCGTCAACGATGGCTCGGAGTTCCTTGCAATTGCAGGCGTTCTGTGCGACAAGAGCAAATTTTCAATGATTATTTTTCAAGCAGCAATAACGGCGCGAATATTGCCACTCTGCTGATTCCTCACCTTATCCTTTGTGCTTTGGACAGCTATGCATTTCTCATCAGTTGCATGATGCGTTTACCCTGAAATGTGCATAATTTTCTGTCCACTGCTTCTTGGTGTTGCCTTTCAGCCTTAGGCAGAGTATGTGTATATATCACGTGTGTATAAATACACAGTGTTTATATATTGCTCACCGAGTACATTATCTAGTATACAGACAGCTTAAATATTCCCTAACATAGAGCAATTCAAGACATAAATATATATATACCGATAGATACTTCATGTGATGTACAACTAATAGTTCATAATAACACTTATAATTACTTCTATAATTAATTAGGGTTTCATATCTTATAGAACTCTTAATGTTTTGTGGTAAATTATGAAGTTCATCTGGAGAAATAAAGTTAATATTGTGTGTTACGCCACTAAGGATATTGAAATTTTGTCTGAACAATTTCTTTTTAATCAATTGACTGCTACACAATGTCGAATTCTGTATTAATATAAATAGAATTTACATAAGCCTTTCTAAATGTATTCTTGCGTAGTTATGAATGTACATAAAAATAAGTGTTTGGACCATGGATTTCAGTCGTTATATTTTAATGGTGTATTCAAATATAGGTAAGATTTAAAATTTCGAAAAAAATTAAAAATAAAATTGATATGAGCGATTCTTTTAAACATGAAAATAGAGATAAAATTAATTTTAAACTTTGATAACTTTTAAAAATTAAAATTAATACACGACTAAAACTAACAGATAAAATGTGCATTTAAAAAAATGTTTTATGAATAGTTTTTGAAAACTATGCGCAAATCCAGAATTTAGTTTGTGTGGAAATTTGTTCTTGGACTAAAAGATAATTTACAAGTTGCTAAGCAAATTTATTAAAGATTTATTGAGTATGGAAATCGTGTGCTACAAAAATATAGAACTAAAACTAAGATTTACTTTTTAATAAAGTCTTATTTTATTACAGAAAAAGAGGATGAGTGATGAAAAATTTTATGCTGTTAAATTATTTATACTAGAAAATTGTATTCACATTTGAAACAAACACTCTGCAAAATTAATAAATTGTTGAAAAAACAAGAATTTATACTGGATATTAGGTTTTTTCAAGTTTCCAGTAAAAACAAAATTTATTAATTTACATTGAATTGGATAAATATCATACACTCTAATTTTAAGTTTCTTCATTTAAAAAATATGTAATCAGTTCTGCTCATACAATCTTAAAATGCAGTAGATAAACTTATTAAAACGGTAATAATTTCAACAATGCACGAAATTATTTAAAGTACATTCATTAAAAATATATAATTCCTTTTTTAAATGAGTTGTAAAATGTATCTTATTTTTACTATGAGAAACATTTTCTACGTAATTTCAAATGCATACATGCAAGAATGGATGTGATAAGGAACTGCTTTGTTGGCCAAAGCGATCATGTCCATTTCTCTCATAGGACCATAAGTTTGCCTACCAAATAATTCATTTAAAAACATTCGACATTTAAGATGAGACGGTAGTTTTCGTCTTCTGCTTCTGTAAGCAACCGATTTCTGGAGAAATCTCTTAAAAGCGTTTTTTGCATTATAGAACGTGTCAATTCCATTCGGATTTTCGTTAGTATCCTCTTGTGCACTTAAATCGACAATTTGTTGCTGATTTTCATTCTCTGGTCTGTTGGCTTCTGACCTTTCAATCTGCTCATCATAATTTGCTGGCCTTACTTCAAATGAAAGTAAATTTAAAATATGTCGCTGTACTTTAAGTTGTAGCTGTATATCAACATGTCGCTCTATTTCAACTGATGATTGTACTCTGTTAGGTTCTTCATAAGACTGGCTTGCTCGAGTAAGTGGCCCTCTACGATTCAATAACTCCAATTCTTTCAAAATATTTTTAAATTTTAACTTTTCTCTTATCCATAAATCACCCTGCAAATTTACGTATATGCCATCCTCACGTAAATCATTCTTGTAAGCAATCCTGTGTCTAATAGACGAGCAATTCAAACAACTTCGAAACGTGTAATCCAAAAACGTACCGCACAAAGTAGCTGAAAATTTTTAAAAATAAATTCTTAAATGACTTTCATGAAATAAATTTATTTACAAATTTTCGGCATACAAATTTATCTATAAGCTAAATAATCTTGATCTTAGTATTCTTCCGTATTTAATTGATCCTTAAATAATACATTATTTAAGGATCAGAGAAATACAAAATTTGTCTCCATAAAAATTATGGAGACAAATTTAAATTTTTTTTTTTCATTGAATACATTTTTAATGAAAATCAAACTTTACATTTATCTCCATAACTTTTCTGTTAAAGATTTTCAAATTTAACCGGGTCTATACAAATATTAGTTTTTCTCATACGTATAATTTTTTAGAGAAACTAAATGAAAAATGTATTCATCACGAAATGAATATGATTCTTTATAAACTTCATTATGATATGAATGATGAGTATTATTCATCACGCAATGTGAAATATGTATATAAATGAGATCAAAATAATTTTGTTGAAATTATTCATTAGAAGGTAAATTTTTACGAACGAAATTTTTTCTTGTTAAATACTAAACACATACAGTGTTCCACCAAAGTGATTGGACACTTGTGCTTCACAAAGGGAAAATGTAATAAAATAAATTAAAAATATGTGTAAAAACATTTTGTGGGTGTGTTTCATACTTAAATTTAGTAACAATTATTAAACATACATTTTGTCAAAATATTAATTTAATAAAAATATAATTGCTTAGAATGGAGCAAAGAATAGCTCACATAAGTGATGGGACACCATTAGATATGCAACAAAAATCGACTGAAATAAGCAATAAAAATATTTTTGAGTGTTTTTACTCAAAAGCAATTGGCAATAATATATAAAATCGTCTGCAGTATTTTTTCTCCAGATTATTTTGGATTTTTTGTTTTTTAGTTGTGTTCAGTCATGAATGCTAAACGAAAAGAAACTTCGCCTGAAATTCGAAGATTAGGTATTAAAACATATTGAAAATGGAAAATCTATTAGAGAAACTGCTGAAACAGTTAACTTGAGTCACTCAACAGTTTTAAAATCCAAGAATAATTGCTCCTAAAGATGCTGTTGATTTACAAGCATTATATGAAGTAATTGTTAATCCTGATACTATTAGAATAATTCGACCTGTGTGCGCTAGGTATCACGGTAGAGTAGTCAGGAAAAAATTCGTGTGTGAAAAGAATTGAAAACTCAGACTGGCTTTCGCAAAATCCAACATAAATTAAAATTTTGATAACTGAAATAAAGTTATATTTGTTGATGAGAGTAAATTTAATATATTTTGTTTTTACAGTAGAATCTTGGTGTGGAGAAAACCGAAGGAAGAATTTCGCAAACAAAACTGGGTACCAACAGTAAAATATGGTGGAGGAGGAGTTATCTTGTTTTTAATGTTGGTAATCTTGTTTTTATTGATAGTAAAATGGATGAGTACAAGCATATTGACTTTCTAAAACAAAATTTGAAAACTTCAGCATGAAAATTGAACCTTCATAAAGATATTAAATTCTACCTGGACAATAGCCCCAAGCACACTGCTTTGAATATTAGACTGTGGCTGCTGTATAGTTACCCCCTGAAATAATACAACCACAATCTCTAGACTTAAATCCCATTGAGAATATTTGGAAAGAATTGGAATCAAGAATTCGCAAACCCACCATTTCTTCAAAACAATTAAGATTGGTGCTTCAAGAAGAATGGAGTAAAATCACTCCAGAAATCACAGAAAAATTAAGTCAAATCCATCCCAAAAAGATTAAAACATGTTTATAAAGTAAAAGAAAATCCAACAAAACATGAAAACCTTTTAAAAAGTAAAATGTTTGTATAAATATTTGATGGAAAAGTAAGTGTCCCATCACTTATGTAAGCTTTTTTTGGCTCTGTTTTATAAACAAATGTATTTTTATTTAATTAATATTTTAATATTTTGACAAAATGTATGATATGTCATAATTGCCTCTAACTTTATATTTAAAACACGCACACAAAAAATTTGTCCATGCATTTTTAATTTTAATTTCATTACAGTTTCCTTTTAAAAAGCACAAGTGTCCATCACTTTTGTGAGACACTGTATGTTATTAAACAGAAATAATGATACTTATGAAAAAATAGTTATATATGAGCCATTACTTACGCTTTTACAATCTTAAATTACTTGATTCGGTTTTTTGTTGCATTTTAATCAAGTTAATTAGATCAATACAGGTGTGCTTTGATTCTACATAGAGCTGCTACAACCAAAATTGAAGTCTAACTCACGATCTGTTAAATTGAGCTCACTAATCATTCAGCTACACGTTCGGCCATTGGGCAAACAAACGTTCTATCACTAATCCAACTTGAACTGCAAAAGAATCTATAGCAAATATTTGAAAACGCAAAATAAATGCTTCCAGCATTTTGGATTACCGTATAATTGCAAATTCCCCAACTGATTTCAATTATATACTATGTTTCAAATGAATACTTAAGCACCCAGGAGGAAGAAACCTACAAAATGTAGAATCCCATAAAAATATATTCAAAATCACCGTACTTTTGGGATGTTAGATATTGAAAAATCTAAAAATACTTTGAATATGCTTATTTCAAAGCGTGAAGTCTTACATTGAATATCTCACGTCAGTTATGAAACTCAAAACAAACACGGAATATTTTATAGTGAAGATGAGAATCATGTGTCAATGGGAGCTATGTTTTGGCGTCAATTATGCTTCATATTTTAATTTTATTAACAATTAATTAATATCATTTATTTTTCTTTGTTTTATTTTCACGTAGTCATCGGCTATTTCCTCTTTTGAAGTAACCAAAATAAACAAGGTAATTTTAAAATAGTAAATTACACAAATGTGCAATCTAGCGTCTACAATTACCTCATTTGCGAAAATAAATTGAAAGTAAGCAAATTCAAAGTACTAGATTTTTAAAAATTTTTAATCCTGCACCAGTTTTTCCTGATTTGCCACTTCAGTACGGTTCTTAGCCATTCGTATCCTACATCTCCTGGATGATTAGAAAACTCATTCTGTGAAATTACTAGAAATAAAATTCAATTTCTGCATCACTTCTTTGTGTTAATAAAAATCGGAAAATTTGATAGAAATTTTTTTTTAGTAGCAAACGAAGAAACTGAAAATTCTATTCAAGATCTTTGCTTTCTCCTGAGGTTTCATTAAATTGAAACCTTCGGCTTGAACTTAATATTCTGAACGAATACAAACAATTGCTAGAACTGAGAATCAAATTCCTTAGGTGGCAGCAGAAAGTTGAAGTTTCAATCATCAATCTACCCTTGTTTGGTATGGTTTCATTAATCAGTTTTGCTCACGCGGGACCAACTGGACCTCGCCCCTAGTCTGAGTTAATCTCCGAGCCACCAAACAGTTAAACCTAATGATGGGGATCAAACCAACAAGCTGTTAAACAGAAAACTAAAACACTAATCATTTGATTTCCAGTTCGAACCAAGATGTCTGCATAGTTAAGACAGAAAATATGAAACATTTATACAAAATTCAGATTTTCATAGCTAAGAAAAATAGCAATAAGTGGTTAATAGTAAAATTTTATTTGTTTTCTTCTGATAAAAATAAATGTTTGTTATTACTAAAATACGTAAAATTCGATAGAAATGATAGTTTTAAAAAGATTTCTAATTTACTCTTTTTAACTTACAATTCAACTACCTTTTTTTCTCAGAATTATTATCCAAATCAGAAAAGGGAATTTATTATATTTTAGTTGCATTATCAGATACTAAGTATATCTACTTTAGAGTATAGCATTCTGTACTAAGTGCACCAGACCTGAAGTTACTCATTTCTACTTGTTCGTGTCATGGTCATTTTTTGCATAGATGATATTTGCATGATTGCTAATTAGATCGATATAATTATTTAAAATTATTTGCACAATTTTAAATAATTTAACACCATTTATACATTCCAACTGAAAGTATTGGAATAAAAATTTTGTAATATTAATGTTAAAGTAAAAAAAAAAGTATTTTATGACCATAAGATACTTGATATAAAAAATATAAATTACTTTTTTGAGCAAAAATTTCACATAATCATATCTGTCTAATACTCTGAGTACAACAATCAATAAAGTAGCGATAATTATATTTACTTACCACCTTGAAATATACTCTCGAGCGGTATTCTGCAATCCATGCCAGTCTAATAAAACACTAAGAGTCTTTGGAAAATGTTAACCTTTCTTATTTTGTATGCTTCCATGTGTTCAATATTGTTAAAGTAGCCACCCTTTTTATCTAATCATTATTAAATTTAATTGTTCGATTGATTTTTTTTCATTAAATGCCTTCAAACATTCTAAATAAATAGCCATCCTTTTCGTAATTTAAATTCAGAATCAAAGATTAAAAAGGAAATATTACATGACATATTTCTCTGTAAAATTACACACCAAATAACGGAGATATTAAATCCTAATATTATATGAGAGCAGAGTCCTCTTTAATTAGCATGGCCTCTTGTGATATTTCGCTGCCTCGCAAACACTAAGTGGACGCCTTTTTCTTCTATACTACTCACCGATATTTAGTTCATTTACTACATGATTTCTTGCAACTTTTACCTTTCAGCACAGAATCACATAGTCAATCATGATGTAAAATTAAACTGAAAATGTGATACAGTCAATATCTGACTTTCCACTCATCTCTCTAGTCCACAATATATTATGAAAATACATAAAAACCAACGAGTGTTCCATATTTACAGTGCTCTCACCACAGTTTCCTTTAGTTACACATGTATCTAACATTCAACCAAAATGCACTAACTATATCATTTACTACCAGTCTATTTCAACCTCAGCAATTGATTAACATGGTGGATTCGTAAATTGATATTTTCTTCTTCAAACAATACATCATCCGGACAGAATCAAGCTTTTACCAGAAAACATAAAATGCCCTTGGGTGATAGATGTAATAGAAATGCTTTGATTCTTGTTGAAAGATTCTTAAGAAGAGAAATTTTCTGCAAAATTACTGCCCACTGGTTGAGAGATTAAAAATCCATAGATCATTTCTTTCAATTACTAATGATCTCTATGACACGTATAATATCCCTACCCCAGATCGCCAGATTTTTGCATGGGAATGGAATCCTGTTGTAGATCTAGATAAGTTGTTGGTTCATCTAAATCTTGTTTGAGAGAAGAGAAGTTAAAAAAGTAGTACACACTACAGAGTGAGTTGAAAAGTACTGCTCTGGCTACAATTCATAGCAGATACCCTTCTGAGGATTGGTACCATATTTTCACACATGATTCTGTAGAAAATGCTATAAAAATGCTAGTACTGGAATGTATTCAAAAGATTTTAGTATATGCTGCTCTGCGGGAAAATAATGCCGTAGTTTCGATGGTGAATTTGCTGCTATAGCTCATGGAATTGACAAATTAAGAAGATTTCATGATCAAATATTTGTTTTCCTCTTTGATTTACAAGCTACTATTCTTTCGCTTACTAATCTAAATTATAATAATAATGCACTAATCCACTCTAGCAGAATGAATCTGAACGAGCTCATTGAAATCAAGGACCGTGTTACTCTTCAGTAGATCCAGACCCACTGCGATGTTTTAGGAAATAAGCAGGCAGACAGACTTGCAAAGACTGATTCCCTTATGATCCAGCCAAACCCTCCTTTAATTTTGCTTAACATCAAAAGTGTAATTCTCAGTAAAATAAAGGATGACAGAGTTTCTCTTTATGTTGATGCGTCTATAGGCAGTGGAAAACTCTACTTGATGGGAACAAAAAAATCCCTGGCTCCTAACCACGAGTCGTTGGTGTCGCTTGTTTCAGGGTGACAACTTGACATGACTATCTGCAGGAAGTATCTGCATTGATTAGGTGTAAAGGAATCTGCTCATTGTCCATTGTGCAATCATGGTGATATGGATGCCGCTCAAAACAAGAACTGCTCTGAAATTTTAAAGTTTACAGCTGACAACTATTTTGAGGCTACTAAAGGACTTTATTCTTGTTTTTATATTTGTTAATCTTTTTTATTGGGCTGTTCTTCGATTAACGACAGAGATAATAACTAATTTGTGTATTGATGATTTTGATGTGAATTTTTATTATAATTGACTATTTCGTTACTTACCTGTTTACTCATACTTAATGAATTAAATAAATTTACATTTATATATATTTTTCCATGGAAAAAGACACAGCCTAAACATTGAAATTTTAGATTTCATTAGATAATTCTTTCATGTAGACCCGAGTTTTGTAAATTCCAGTAATTTGGTGATTTATGAATTGAGGCATTCGAGTTCATGTGGTTGTATTTAACATAAATATTGATTTTTTTAGAATTCCTACCATATATGATCAAAAACAAGCTTTGCATTTGCATGGAGATGTTAATGTAGAGATTAGCTGTTGATTTCTTACGATAAACTAATTTTTTTTTAACTTTTTCTGAAGCTGTAAGAACATTTTTTTGAAAACGCTTTACTCCCGCGGCTGAAACTGAGATAATTTAAGAGTGACCTAGGCACAAAAAAAATAAATAAATAAATAAATAAATTTACGTAGTACAGTAGTATAATACAAGATTTTCAATTCAACAAAATGTGTATGTAGATACTAATAAGAAAAATTAGGAAATAAAATTAGGAAATAATTTGCAATAACGGATAATGAATGATGATTGGGGGATAAAAGAAAATCAATGATAGATTATACTGTTGATAATATCTACGTATGTACTTATTATACGTGAATAATGTTTCTCTACATAAGTTATGAAAGACATGATATCACAGATTCTAATTTCGTCGATTGAGATAGTTTAAAATTATGTGCCATAGACTCCGGATCCTGAAATATATGCAATGATATGTAATATACGAGGAAAGACATCATATTATTAGTAGTTTATTGTTATCCTACTGCAAATCAATAAACGTCCATGACCAAGAAACGAAATCATTATTTTTTATATTAGTTTAGACACAAACATAAGCCTTTTAGAGTAATTACCCGTTGCTATTTTTCCTTCGTTATCACACCTGAAAATTATTTTATTTTTTTATTTTTAAATGAAAATCCGGTAATTTGGAAAAGAAATTGTCAATTGGAAGCAAAGCAAGCAAATTAAATAGCCAATCTCTTAGTGACAACAATTAAGAAAGTAAATTTCTCTCAAAATGTCTAAAACAAAGCAAAATCTCGAGTGAAATTCTTTTATTCCGACGGAGAAATTCTCGTATTCTTAGACATCTGGCTGAGGTTGAATACTGTAGAGAAGTGTCACTCACATACCCGAGGAAATAGCGATTTTTATTAATGATGTCTAAGAAAATTGAGTTGCTGGGTGAATATACATTTAAATAAATTTCCATAGGCAAATTTTCTCCACTGGCTATTGGCAGTTGCTCTGTATTAGAAGAAGTGTACCTGTTCAAAATATTGTCTTTTCTAACTATGGTTCTAAGAAGTGATTATTGGCGTATAATAGCTTAAACGTAGCTAAGTAGTAAAAAAACATGTCGCAATAATCTAATCTAATTCCAAGTTATTTTATATCAGTTGCACACAATTATATTTGACAGTTGCTAACGCTAAATTATATAATACTCGAAGAAAAATTGCATATTAAAATAAAGATGGTCAACAGAATGACTTTTTAAAAAAATGCCACTATTTCCAAATGGGGGGGTGTATTGAATAACATTACTATTCTACTTGAATAAAATGACAGTTTGAATAATGTCACAAGCAAAAAATTGTTACCAAGTTCACTGCAACGTGTAGAATTCATTACTAAAATTAGCAAATTTGTACATTTGGTAAGATTGAATGAGTGAGTAAGTTTAGAATAATCGAAATTATGTTAAATTCATAGAAAAATGAATACTGATATAAACTTCTAAGAATTTCTATGAACATACTTTAATATAAAATAAAATTCTATTCTTCTTCTTCAGTACGACAGCCCGGAACAAGGTCCATTGTGTTCTGCGGGAGACGACAGTTCTCCAATTTGTCATTTCAGCACTTTAAAGTCCTCCTCTACACAATCAGTCCATCTAAGTTTGGGTCGACCCCTAGATCTGTTTGCAATGGGCCTATAATTAAAAATTCTTGAAGTCAAAGACCATGAGTCCATTGGCCTGCAAATCGCAAAGGACATATTTTAATATAATTGACGATATCAGCTTCCTTAAAATGTCTGTAGTGCTCGAAATTGTATTTGTGCCTCCAAACTCCATTCTCATTTACACCGCCAAAAAGTTTTCTTAGGACTTTTCGTTCAAATATTACAACTTGATTTCACTGAGTCTTTGTTAGAGTGCTGGTTTCGCATCCAAAAGTTATATCTTATGGTGTTTTTCTCCAGCGTGAATAAAAATTTATACATATTCATAAAATTAAAACTGGTACTTACAAAAGAAGCAGTTACCGCAGTTTACAAGGAAAGTCACAAATTCAGCAAATTAAATTTAAATATCAGAGAAGCTGTCATGTAACATCTCTAATTGGATTACCTAATAATTATCATAGTATATTTGATAAGTTTACAATATATGACTTATCAATATTATTTCTGAAAAATAAGCAAATATATATACTGAAAATTTTACTAATGGAAGACCAAATACTGTCTCACACATGTATGAATATATATATATATATATATATATATATATATATATATATATATATATATATATATTGAACTAACATCAAAATATATTTTGAATGATGAATATAAGAAACCAAAGTATGTTATTTTTAAATTATTAATCTGCTGCATTGCCATTTTTTTCATACATTATACCAACATTATACCATCCTGTTTAGAATTTTTTAATATTTTATGTACATAATTTATACCTAGCTAATATTCCAGGTAAGGTACATAGAGTAAACAAGATGTACTACAGTTATATAAAACTGGTTTATACGTAGCTAAGTAATACTTTAAAATATACTTCTGTTATATTTTTACTTAAAAATATACTTCTGTTATATTTTTTCATGTAGTATACAAACATTTCCAATTTTATTTAAATCGTGAGAAAACGGTGGCCATTTTCAAAATTTTTACTTTATTCAAATATCTTCTTGAAACCTCGCATACATAGGATTATTCCCTCTTTTGCAGTAATATATGTAGATTAAATCTCCTTTATTATGGATGGTAAAATGTTAACTGCTAAACTTCTCTGTACACTTTAGAATTCATATTTCTTGCAATGAATTCTATAACAGTTTTTTCGTTCATTTGCAAAACTTCCTTCACAAAGCAATGTTTTTTCAAATATGATGATTTTTATTAATGTTTCTAAGTGGATTCCTTCCCATTGTGGCATTGAGGGAAACAAGAGAACTAATCTATTTGCCAAGAAGTGACCTTAATTCTGCAGAATTTTCTTGTGAAACTGAGATTCTATTAAGCAAAACTTGAAATTTCAAGAATCTCTAGACACTTTCGTCGTGATACTGACTTACACCTTTGGAATGGCAAGCCTTGGACTGTACTCTTCTCTGCTCCACATACTATTCTTGACTTTCCTCGAGCGACTGCAGTTCCTGCAATCAGAATGCTGGTCACGACTGTCTCCATGTCCAGCTCTTCCGTTTTAACATTCTGAACTCCCCTGCATGTTCTCTTTGTATCTCTGGACATGTTATAACTGCTTCACATTTGGACCAGTGCTCTTCACTATCTGTTTTTTCTTGTCGTGTTGCAAGATATTGGCGAGCCCGTTGTCTAATGGCCTAGCAGCCAAACGACAGGAATTTGTAAATAAAAATAATGTTTCTTTGTCTCCGCAAGTCCTTCTAATAATTACTAAAAGCATTAGTGAGTCTATATGGAATATTTTTCATCAGAAAAAGTGAAGTTTTTCAAATTAATATACCCCAGAAGACTTCTATGAAGACTCACTTGCTTGAAAAATTATTCTGATATTTTGTTAAGGACTACAATAAGAAGAAAGACGAATATGAAATTAAAATCATCTGCAAGTGCAAAATGGCTAGAAATATAAGAAATAGATCTTGAAGTATAAATAGAATTCAAGTGCATGATTTCAGCGTAGAATAATTGGAAAGTTTGGTGAGACTTAGTGTGATCAGTGTAATTAAGGATACCGGAATGAACAAGAGTCATTTCATGTACTTCGTAAGCCTTTCAAACCATACAGCTGTTCGAAAGGTTGATGGTAGCCGCTCGAGAAAAACAACTGTAACGGATAACCGATAGATCGTTCTGCAGCAGCAAAAAGGATGAAACACCAATCAGTAAGCGCCATTGTTCAGCAATGGTGCTTAGTGATATGTATATTCATGTGTTCAAAATACATAAAGTGTATAGCATGTTTATGAATAGCTCTTAGAGTATATTGGCTGATATACAGATAGCTTAAATAAACTAACATTACCATTCAGAAACATTTATAAATGCATCGATATAATATTTTAGTTTTTTGTCTATGTAGTGTCCGTACATTAGAGTTATTGATAATGTTATAGGGTGCATAAAGAGAGTATAATACATCAAGAATAAAGTTAATTTTGAGTGAGACAAAAAAAAAGGAAATCCAAACTACGAATTTCGCTTGAGCTAACCTCTTTCTAATATTCTGATTGTTACACAATAACGTTCTAGAGTTATATATATTTACATAATCAATTCTAAATATAATCTATTAGCTGTGTATTTGAGTAAATGTTCACATAAAACTTGACTCAAACAAACACAGATTTGGTAAGCACTTTCATTCTCATTTAAAATATCTTGAAATCACATTGAAAGACGATATTAACCCCTTAAGCGTCTGGGATAGATTCCTTGAAGAAAATGCTTCATTTTTGCTTCATGGTGGCAACATAGTTTTGGTTTTCACTGCAATACCTGTTTTTTCTCTTTTAGCTCTAATCAAGAATACAAAAGCCTCTAAATGTTAATGGTACGTATTTCCTGCTTTACCCTGGACCACCTCACAATAATCACATTCTAATGACTTACAGCGGGGAAGTCCACTGTCAGCTGAAGAAACCAACATGTGCTCTTACTTTGTTTTGATAATGTTCTGTTTGAAAATTTCTTCAAATTCCTATTAGAATTTTTTATTACACTAAATATGAATTTTATTTAATTATTTTGTAAATTGTTATTAGGAAATTTATTTTTAAGCAGTTTTTGTATTTAAAAATCTTAATAAATGAAAAATATATGTATTGTGTATTATCGAAGGGAATATCGTATTAATTTTAATATATATATTCTTCTAATATAAAATATGAAATAAGTTTTAGATTGGATCAGAGGATATTTATTTTAATCATTGTTCTAAAGCAGTTAAATGTATCGCTCTCTCTCTCTCTCTTTCTCTCTCTCTCATTTCTTTTTAATAAAAGTGAGAAAAACTTTTAAATAGCTGTAATAACTAGTTTAAGTGGCTGTTTAATTATAAATTCGTTTTAATCATTGCAGATACTCTTTTCAAAATCCACTCTATAATTCTAAAAGCATCAAAAAATTTCAAAATCCTTAGAAAAGATAAGTTTAATGCTTCATTATATACAAATTTAAGTATTTCAACAAAATTGTATATTTTTAATAATTAAAATAATTAAAAGTTTATTTAGTTGCCTAACGATAGACTTAAGAGCAAATAGAAATATACTTACTTCAAATAAAAATTTGGGGGAAATTTTGAAAGTAAATTTTTTAAAATAAATTCCTCGTACCGAATGATTTCTGCTTCTAATTCTGTAATAAAATATCGTTCCGTATGGGAATCCATGTTGTTATTACATATCTTTTAGTATTTCTTGAATTGTTTTGCCCAAATATGAAAATGAATATATTTCACGCATGAAAATTTGTTTTTTTAAAAGGAGAATAAAAGCAAAAATAAAAAAATGAAAATCGTAACGCAGTTGCTTACAATAGTATTCTAATAATTAAATATTTAATGCAGAACCTTTTAATATCACATTTTTTCCCATATTCAAATCCATTTTACATTAAATATTTTCCCCTTCACTAAACTTTAACTACTTTGAAATGCAAAACATCAGAAATCTTAAATCTCGAGAAAGATTGTTTAAAAAAATTTAATTTTTGTAAAATAATTATTTAACTTCCTTCATATTTTGATATTTATAAAATATAAATATTTTTCTACTTTTGGTTACATTAATCAAATGTTTTTAAATAGTTTTGATTAAAGAAGTAAATATTTATAAAATATATTTTTGTTAGAAAAATTTTTAACCAGAAATGATTAATTTATCTAGTTTCAACAGCATTAATTTTGCATTAATGTTAACCTATTAAAAACAAGTATCTTAATTTATTATGTTATAGCAAGGATAAAATTTATTTCTTACATTAGAAACATCTAATTCAAGCTTGAATTACTAAGCTTAGTATCAGAATTAACTTATTGAAATTTTATTTCTGAAACACACGAAAAGATTAAAAAAAGTCATACCAAAGTGTTTATTTGTAATACTCTGTTTCAAAAATATAAAAGTATAACTTTTAATAATGCTGTTAAGAAATGTATTGTAAAGTATTTGATAATCAAAACGTAATATTTAAAATGTAATCAATTAAATTAGTAAATGAAAATATTTCTTCTCCATGAAAAAGGAAATTTTTTATTTTCCCTAATTTGTAAAAAGCATTAATTGCATTCAATGATTTTAAACTATATTTACGGAAAATTATTTTGAAATATCCTAAATTTTACATAAAAATTTATTAAAATAACTTTGAGCCTCACAGTTAGGAAATTAAATAATTTAGCAAGTTCTCCTCTATTTTCCTTATGCAGAATAATGTTTATGGTTAAATGGTTTTATGTAATGTCTCTGAAGCAAATATGCATTTCGTAAATATCTATTGGAATAAGTGATAACTAAGTGATGAAAAAATTCTGAACATTTTTGAAAATTAATATCGTTTTAAAACTGTATTTTTAAAATTTCAATATTTGATTCCAAGTAAAAATTATTAACGAGATATTACGATAAAGAATTAAAATTAATTTCAACATGTTTATGTTTTGACTGTTATATATCTATCGATTTTTTTCATTCTTTTAGTTGATTCCTTTAAATAAATATAAATAAATAATAAACCTTAAAAGTTTAATTATAACATTTTTGGCAAATATTTTCATTTAAAATATTTGTAAGTGTCTTCAGTAATATATGTATCATTCTTATACCTTAGCATTGCTTCCATTTTCTGATAAATATATATCTTATGAAATACTGCCATAAATATTGTTTTTCAATGAAAATAATTTTAGTATAAAGAAAATTTTAAATATATTAATTAGAGTTGAATGTTAAAATTTTATTTAAAGTTTCATCATTTATTTTAATATTATGTTTGATAAAATTTGATTAATTTTATAAAGTTATTTTTTTTAACGTTCAACAAAAAATGGTGCCAGGTTTATTATTTTATTTACATAAAAACATATTTTTAAAACTGATTTTACACTTTTCGTCGATCACTTGTAAAAATATATAAGCATTTAAAATTATAGTTCTACTAGCAAGTTATTCAAATTTAAATTAAGTTTAATATGAAATTATTTAAAAGCTGAGAGGATCACAAGGAATAAATATTCCCATGTATAATCTGATTTTAATAAAATGTAAATATGAAAAAGGACTACGTATAAAAATCATTGGAAAACTGTTTGAAATAATAAATTCGTTTATAAAGTTAAAAAAAAATAGCATCCAATTTATTACTCACTTTATCCATTCTAATTTTAAAGAAAATTTAAAGCTTTTTTAAAATTTCATATATTTTTGAACAAATTAACTAATATAGATTCCTTATATATTAACATTGTCACGAAATCCCTGAAAAACAACCCTGGGCCTCGGGATAGCCGGTTAAATAAACATTCTTGCCGATTATAATATTAATGACACAGTTTTTTGTTTAAATGTACAAAATGTGTTAATAAGGAAAACTGTGTATCTTTTGAATAATTTTAAAGTTAGTTACACTAAATCATACATAACAAGAAAGTATATATTTTAAATGTAATCAAATAAAAATGTTTAAGCAAAATGATAAGAGTTATTTATATTTGTAAATTTATTTAATGATTAAAAATCATATAAATGAAAGGTTAAAGATAAAAAAGAATCAAATTTGTACTTCACTAAAAGTGCTTTTTCAACATGTGTAAATATTAGCTTAATAACATTCATAATGTAGAAAAATGAATGTTTAAACCATGTATTTTAATAAAAATATCATAATGATATTCAGTTAATTCTGTTTTTGAGATTAAAAAAACTTATAAAAAGAAAACAATGGTATCTCTAAAATATATTAGCATAATTAAATATAGCACACTTGTCTAATTAAAAGTAATGAATTACTTATGTTTTAATAGATAGACTAGAGATGTATTAGGAAAATTGTTTTCCATACTGTGAGCAAATCCAGACATATGTACTTTGGAATAAATAATTTACAAGTTAATATGAAAGATTATTAATCTTAGCGTTAGAGATTAATAAGCTTGCTTATTAACTTGTAAATTTGATTTTGTGTTGACCGTAGAAATAACACTACAACTTTATTTATACTTTTAACAAGATAAACATCATATATTCTATAAATTTTATTCACTTTTAGCGATAAAAATATATAATATAAAATTATATGAATATAAAACTCTCTTAATGTGTCATAGGCAAAAGTTCTAAAAGAAAACTGGATTCAAAAATAAACATAAAAAAATTTCTGTTAATTATTTAAAGATAAATTACATTGCATTAAAAGTATATAACTTTTTTTTTATACTATATAAAGTAACACAATTTTTGTTTGATTTTAAAATACATTTTTTTTATTATATAAATCGCAAATCATGATGTTAAAAAGAAACCAAGTTCAAGGGTGCTTTTAAAATAATGTGTAATAAATTACGTGATTTTATCCGATTCACAAAAAACTGGAATTGCTTTGACGATTGATCATGCGAGTTCTCCTCATAGATTGCCCTATTTGACTCCTAATTAATTAATTTTAAAAAAAACACTCACACACTTTTAACTTGCAAGGGTAATTATCGTCTGATTTTGTGATGAAATACCTAATAATTCTTGGAGAGATCTTCTAATGAGCCAGCCAATTTGTCTAGTGGTCAGCGTGCCTGACTACGGATAGGAAGGTCCTGGGTTCGAATCCCGCTTCAGGCATGGATGTACTTTCTCTCTCTCTCTCTCTCTCTCTATCCTGTCTTTGTCCTTTCCTTGTGTGTGTGAATGAAGTATGAATGATGCTACCCTATAAACGGGTCCCTATGGCATGTGTGAGGCTGCGATTGTTGCCCACCCCCTGTGGTGCACCCGTGGCAACGCCTCGGTGGCTGTTTCTGGTCGATTCCTTGTGTATCAGGTAACAATAGATTAATAGACTCTGTTGCAGTCTTAACTGTCTACAATCTGCCATTGGAAAAAAAATCTTCTAATGACGTTTCCTACATTATTCATATGACTTCATTTTTACTTGGATCTTCTCCAGTATTGTATTTAATATCTGGATCATCACACAATTTGTTGTTTCACTCTTTCTATTGTGGCTTATGTTGTGACTTTCTAGTCAGTTCTTCAAAGTTTGCCAGCATTGCTGTAGCTTCTTGATGTTCTTTAGTTGGTCGCGGTTATCCAGTCTGTTCTCTTTAAAGCCTGCTTCCTCAAATAGAAGCCGATTATCGAGGCCATCTTTCAAATAAAGGAAAAAATTCTGGAAAGAATATTGTAAAGTGATTTTTACACGATCCCTACATTCCTGTCACTGTAATGTTGGATGCCCTTTCGAAGTAAAAGAGAGTAAAAGTGTCTCTGAAAATAGTGGCAAATGAGTTCGGCAGGATAATCTGTGTTTCTAAGGGACTAGAATTTCAAACTATTTTAACATTCACCGTCTAAAATAGTCGTGATAAAAATCTTTAAAAATATAACAATTTCCTAAACTGTTTATTTATTAAATTTTATATATATAAATGCTTTCAACGTTTTCGATTCAGATTCATTTGTAAGCTAAGTATATTCTATAGTTTAGAGCTCCGATTTTTTCTTCAAATTCCTAAATACATTCAATAAAAAAGATTCTCCAAAAATCTTCAGCATGATTTTTTATACTTAAATTTGGCTTTGTATAAATTTAAAATTTTTCTACTGAATAAAATATTCAAGAGAAATTTATAATGAAGAATATAATAATATAATTCACAAAATCTCATCTGGCTTGGTTCATTTTGTCTCGAATTTTAATTAAAACACAGTTTTTATACTGCACATAATATATTTGTAGTAAATTCAGATTAATATGAGTGTATAAAATGTTAGAGGCATTAAATGCAGATGAATTAATAAATGTATTTATAATAAATACAGGCAATCTTGCTTATGCCTTTTTTTTACCTCGTTTGCCCACTACTTTAAGGAAAACTAAAGAACTGAAATATATTGAGGAGATACTAACTGTGGTTTATTACAATCTCTTTTTTTATGAGGTCTTATAATGTTGAATCCTTCAATTTAAACTTAACATTCATAACCACAATAGAAAAACATTCATTATCAAAACGTAGAATATAACTCTTTAATGGTTAACGGAAAACAGAACATCAGCTCAAATTAAATTTGATTTATTTTCCCAATCGTCATTATTGTATTTTGTGGGCTAATTGTACAAGAATCCTCAGTTTAAATTGGATATCGAGACACCACAAGCATCTAAGCCCAGTGTTGGGGAATCGATCCCACAATCTAATGAACTGAAGGACAAAACGCTTACCTTTCCTCTATCAGCTCAAACGAATATATAAATTAATGGTTTAAATAAGTCTGTATGAATTTCTGAAAGAAATTATTCGCTTCTAAAATACTTAGAAGGAATGGATTCAAGCATATCTTTTAATAAGATGCTTTCATTTAAAGAAGAAGAAGACAACTGAAGATAGAAAACGCGTCGGTTATTTATATATCTTCTATGCGTTCCAGCAGATCTTTTGAGACTCACGAAAACCGAATGCATAGATAGAAATGTTTTTATCTCAAGTCCAAATTCAAGTGCAATTCTAGTTTTTTTTCTCTTCATTTCACAATGAAAACGATAAATACTAATTCACCAAAAATTACTGTGTATATTTCATTAAATGAATCGTAACTCATGTTTATTCTAAATTTCCCTTTGAAAAGTAAGCAGAAAATTTCGTCAATAAGGATCCAATGGCATAATATGCAAGTATGTAATTATACGCGATAGCTGGACTACAATACTAAGACAATTATGACAGATTTCTCTCGGATGTTGTGGACCACAACTCATTTTTATTTATGAACTTTCAAAAAGAACGGAAGGCAACAGGTTATTAACTTCAGGATTTTCTTCTTTCAAAAACGCCGCCTCGGGAGTCCTGTCCACCTTATTCGTGAACACATAAATCCACTGATCAAATTCATTGAAATTTAATTCATTTGAACGATCTTGCTCAATGTAACAGATGACGGAAAGCCACACAGGGCGAAATCAAAGCATTTTTAAAAACTTAGCTTTATTTAACTGCTCGTTGAAACCAATTTTTTCGACTTATCACATTGTATCAGTAAACTATATTGGTTGGTCTCAACTCAATCAATTAAGATTTATTTCTCCAGAGAAAAATCAGTTAATTCATTGTTTTCTCGATTGATTCATATGGATCCACAGCAAGGATTTCACAAAGAGCCTACTTGATTCCTCTTGGATTTTTCTTGATTCAGCTGTAACCAAAAAATGAAAACATTGCTAAGATCGAAAGCTCATAATGTGAAGACCCAAGAGAAATTGTTAAGAAGAAGCAATTGAGACGACTCGATTTGCTCAATTGGAGTAGCTGAATCATTGTCCTGCTTGGACGTTCTCCTCACTGAAAAGCCACAAGATGTCGTGACCAACTATTTATTCAAGAATCTGAAGAAAATGTTAGTTTTGGTCAATCCATTTGAGTCTTAGGTTCCATGAATCGATAATCTCGTCTCCGTCAGTCTGAAGAACATTTTTCAACCAATGAACTAAACGCTACGCGTTCTTTATTTTTTAAGATAATTTGCTTAACAATCGAACGAATTTTGCCGACAAGAAAATGCTCTCTTGATGAAGGAAAACGTCTCTCGTATGAGAGTTGTGTTTGAGATCTCCGGTAAATGTTGGTACAAGCCATACAGACACAATGGATTGCATTTAGACACAAGAAATACATTTCAAAGTTATAATGAAAAAGGTGTTCTAAATTTTTGACGAGTTTTGTGAAAAAACTCAATCTTACTCAATGCGAGCTATAAGCCATCGAGCATAAAGCTCCGAAACTGTTTCTGTCATATTACTGCTACATACATTTCGACAGACATAGTGATTTTTAAACAGTGCAAGCATTTATTAACATGCAAATAATTTTGAAACATAAAATCAAACTATTATTTAAAATTATATATAAATGTAAATAAATTTAGTTCAAAGAAATTTAGATTAAACTTCATGCTAATTATCTTTATAATCTCATATAGTGAAGATGTTTTTGCAAATGAAAGAATCACGTATTTTTCAAACTATATTCTTACTGTATTTCAATATCAATTATTAGTTGTGAAGTTTTGTTCACTGAATTAAAATTGATTCTAACATATTTAACATTATTCACGGGAAAAAATCGCTTAAATGACAGTAACATTTTAAATAAAAAATGAAAAAGATTAGACACTGAAGTAATTGATCAATTTGTACCATCAAAAGCAAGAAAATATGCAGATTAATAATGAGTGTCTAATATATACACTACTGGCCATTAAAATTGCTACACCAGGAAGAAATGCAGATAACAAAATGATATTTATTGGACAAATATATTATACTAGAAATAACAAGTGATTAAATTTTCAAAAAATTTCGCTGGATAGATCCTGAGAAATCAGTACCCAGAACAACCACCTCTGGCAGTAATAACAGCAGTTATACTCCTGGGCATTGAGTCAAACAGAAATTGGATTGCATGTACAGGTACAGATGCCCATGCAGCTTCAACACGATGCCACAGTTCATCAACCGTAGTGACTGGCATTTAGTGACAAGCCAGTCGCTCGGCAACCATTGACCAGACGTTTTCTATTGGTGAAAGATCTGGAGAACGTGCTGGCCAGGGCAACAACCGAACATGTTCCGTATCAAGGAAGGTCCTTACAATACCGGCAACATGCGGTCGGGCATTATCCTGCTGAAACATAGCGTTTCGCAGCGCTCGAATAAAGGGTAGAGCCACGGGTCGTAACACACCTGAAATGTAACGTGCACTGTGCAAAGCACCGTCAATGCGAACAAGAGGGGACCGAGACGTGTGTCCAATGGCACCCCATACCATCACGCCAGGTGATGGGCCAGTATGACGATGACGAATGCACGCTGCCAGTGTGCGTTCACCACGATGCCGCCAAACACGGATGCGACCATCATGTTGCTGTACACAGAACCTGGATTCATCTGAAAAGATGACGTCTCGCCATTCGTGCACCCAGGTTCGTCGTTGATCCCACCATTGAAGGCGCTCTTGTCTATGACGCAGCGTCAAAGAAGCCGCAGCCCCAGCTGAGAGTCCATGCTGCTGCAAACGTCGTCGAACTGTTCGTGCAGACACTTGTCTTCCAAACGACCCCGTTTCTTGACTCACGGCTCGTGACGTGGTTGCACGACCTATTACGGCCATACGGATAATATGCCTGTCTTCTCGGATGCTAGTGATAGGTGGCCGTTGAGATCCCGCATGGCATTCCGTATTACCGTCCTGAACCCATCGATTCCATATTCTGCTAATAGTCATTGGATCTCGACCGATGCGAGCAGCAATACTGCGATAAGATAAACCGCAACCTCGGTACGCTACAATTCGACCTTTATCAAAGTCAGAAACGTGCTGGTACGCATTTCTCCTTCTTACAAGAGACATCACAACAATTTTTCACCAACAACAACGTTCAAGTGCAATTTGTGTATGAGGAACCAGCTGAACAATTTCCTCATTTAAACACAATGTAGGTGTCGCTACTGGCGCCTGCTTTGTCTGAATGCGCTGAAAAGCTAATCATTTGCATATCACAGCACCTTCTTCCTTTCGTATATATTTCACATCTGTAGAATGTTGCCTTCTTGGTGTAACAATTTTAATGGCACAAGTAGTATATATATATATATATATATATATATATATATATATATATATATATATATATATATATATATATATATATATATATATATATATATATATATATATATATATATATATATATACTTATTTATATAATATGTAAAATAAAGAGAAGACTTTTTAATTAATTCTAAATTACTATAAAGCCGATTTTTCTCTTTACAATAATAAATACTCAATTGTAGTTTTTATTAAACAAAAGTTTTTGTTTCAGATTTAAATGTATAAACTTAGACTAAAATTTAAATTTAGATTATAAACTAGGTCCTTTTTTGTTATCTTTACATTGCATTCCTTTGCGAGTTGTTCCTGCATCTTTCATTGTTTCTTTTTGCGTTAGTAGGAGCGCAATAAAAAGGTATTGCTCCTGGAGTCAACTTATCTTCGCTACGCCTTTCATCCAGGAGAACAAAGCCCTAAACTAGTCACACCTACCATGATTGCTCAGCAATAGTATACAGCAATGGGGCGACGTATGTTACGGTTTGCTATGTTCCATAAGAATTCATTAAAATAAGCATTTAATTTATATTTGTATTGATGTGTGTATAAATGGATAATGTATACTTCACATATTTATATTTTGCTCTACGGATATATAGTCTAATATTCGAATGGCTTAAATTTTCATTACAAAACAATTCAAAATCACTTATAAATATACTTATATACACTCACGTCCATAAATTAAAGATAATTCAGAATCACACAGAAACTGAACTCTAAAATAAAAATTTCACTTGTACAATTATCATACACATCTTGAAAAATAATATGCAAATTACAAGAAACCACAAGATGGCGCTCATAGTACGTCACAATGACGAGACTGTAAGAGAGATGTATATCAAGAATGGTTGCAAAGAAGTAAAATTGTTCACAAGAACTTTAAAAGTCTTTCAGTTATAGCATAAAGGAAGCATTTGGATGCTGTTTTACGTGGTAGAATTATCGGCCGTCTGGAATTTGGTCATACCCAGCTCGAAGTATCCGAGGGACTTGGAATCTCCCAGAGTGTCATCTCCAAACTTTGGCAATGGTTCCAAGAAAATGGGAATGTGAGTAGACGTTACAGCACAGGTCAACCCCGAGTTACAACACCGAATAAGGACCGGTATTTGGCAAGTTACTACCAAAACAGGCGTAGCATAACATCAGACCTGTCATATCAATTCTCTTCAGCTACCGGTACTAAAGTTTCAATACAGACCCTGTACAGACGATTAGAGCACATTAGTCTATATTTTCGTAGACCTGTCAGATGTGTTCCACTTACCGCAACTACACGAGTAAAGGTTTAGTTTTCAGTCTGACTCTTGCCGACCTTTTATATGGGGAGGGCCAATTACCCGTTACCACCAAGAAAACAACACTGAACGACACTGTTACGGTGGTGAAAAATTGCTCGTTTGGGAAAGAATTATTCTGGATTCCAGAACTAACCTGCCTGTTCAGAATGTAACCATGACATGCGACATCTATCGGATGTCATTCTAGAACAACATGTGCGTTTGTTTCGGTGCGCCATAGGTGCATAATTTCTGTTTATGGAGGACAACGACCTTCTAAAGGTGTTGCGTAAAGAAGCACTGCGTGAATGGCAGCTAAGATTGGAAAGGGAAGAAGTCGGTCGCCTGACCTTCAGATTCTTTGAAACAGTGTCTGAAAAAAGTGTTCTCGGAAATGCTATCATTGCCCAAATAGCGACTGGTCACGGACGTGTTCCGGAATATCTTCATAAATGAGGGTATCCGATAAGGAGTTATGTCGCTCATGTAATGTGGTGGGGGATTGCTTCCACTTCGTGCTGTCTTGTACCATGAAGTACCTCGGATGAAAGGATCAAGTTGGTGTACAAAAGCGATAGCTTGAGTACCATCCTGGACCTGCGCAATTGGTCTATCTTGAAGACGATAATGTCCATTGTGTCGGACGACATTCCAATGATGGAATAACAGCGTGTCACCGACGATGGTTCGGTCGAGAACTGGGATATAGAGGAATAGTATAGGAATTGACGGTTCGGTAAGGTGACATACACAAATCTTCTACGAGGTGTATTGTGTGTGTGTTTGCCAGTTTAAGAGAGTGAGTGCCGGTGATACTTCTCGCCTCATCAAGATATGATTCTGTGGCTCATCTACTACGGCAGGTTGCGGCTGTTGGACGGTAGATTCGAGTTTACCATCTTCAAGTTGCAAGGTATCAAAATTAGTTATAGAATCCTCAGCTTCTGGCACTAAGCCTCGCAAACTCGATCCTCTTCTGTATGACTGGCACCGTCATTCAACTGGGCGGTAGTTTGAGCTAATGTTTGTCTTCACTGGCTCCGTACAAGACGTCTGAGCCGTCTCTCACTACACACTGTCAAAGCTAATTCTCTTTTGCAATTTGCCGGATCACTAGTTTTTTCACACCATCCATGCATTCTTGGTATTTCCTTAACACTGTGGACTTTGAAAATCCTAACTGTTTGACGATATCGGAAATTGGATGGTCCCCGTATCGCACACCTATGATTTGTCCGCAACCGAAAGCGCCTAAATCAGGCAGTTTACCCATACTGGCAAATCCAACAACTAAATCAGAACAACCACTGTACGCGCTATATATGTAGCTACCACAGCGGCCTCACTTGCGCTTAAATGATGCGCAGCGCTACACAATTTTCATAGCCCTTGCTATCCCTAATTCAGTGGCGCTTCAGTGTATATATGAAGAAGTTGTTATACTCTCTTCTCTCTGTAGACGATGATACTCAAGGTCATATAAAGGTAATTTTGAAAAGAATTTAAATGAAAATTTACTTACTGGTTTTTGGTTATTTGGTGGACTGTAAGAATGATTCACTAATATTAGTTCATTCCAGAACACTATTTGATCATGATGCAAAGGAATTTGTTGATTCTGATGTGTATAGAAAATGTAAGTTCTCTATCACCTGAAAAAGGTTCTTGGATATGTAAAAGCCGATAAAAATGGCGTCGAACAGTGATTCTAGAATGATTCTGAATAAACTACTATGTCCAATCCAGAAACTACTGACACTGTTGCAGTTAGAGAAAAAAATGGTTGTGATAATGAAAACATTAGCAGTTCCCCAGTACAAGCTCTAAAAATATCATAGTGAAGGACTAAAGGCTGTTCAAACTGTTTTTCAGTATTTTGACTAAGAGGCATCGGTACTGCACTTATTGTTCTTTTGTCGTCTTCGTGTTGAAGCAACAAAACGCAGAGTGCAGTTAGAAGACAAGACATTTTTGAAGAAACATACCGTTTTTGTACAATCACACACATAGAATTAGTTAATTTTAATCACAGACAAATTTTAAAATCATAGAGTATTTTTCAGAGATTTGACATATGTATGAGATAAATTATTGTACACTGATTAACCACATTCCCGATTTCCTGGCGTTTTAATAAACTAGTCACCTCTTCAGTCTACAATAAGCCGAAATTTTAAGTTCTTTGTGTTAGGAAATTTGAGTTACGAATCGAAAGTTGTTTTTAAAATATCGGCAAAAATTGTCTACATATATTCAAACTTTTATCCATTATGCAAAAATATAAAATAGTTAATCAAAAATAGCTAATTTTATGTTAAACAACCGTTTTGTAAAGTAATTCATTATCAAAATCTCAATTAAATGAAAAACATATCTTTATCAATAAATCGAATAGACAATTTTAGATTATTAAGATATTATAAAATATTATACAGAGATACTACACACATGATTTCAATATATTAAGTGAAACTAAATTTCAGGGGTCTTCTTAAAGAGCTGTGGAGTCTGAAACAAGACCTCTTTTTGAATAATACTTTTTAAATACATTTATAATGAAAATTTAAATGTGACTAACAAAAGTATAAATACTTAGTCATGTTATTATAATTTATACATAACAAAAATAGGATTGGACTTTGGAACAATTGTCTAGTTTTGGTGAAAATAGAATATTTTAATTGTACAGAAAAATTACTGATGAATAAAAAATTTAACATTGCCATAAACACATAAGAGTATTTTTACAGTTTTAATCAAAAAGATAAGAAATTCTCATAGTAACCAACCTTTTTTATTACAAATTAGTAAAACAAATTTACGGATGTAGTGTTTTCGACAGGGAAACGTCTTTTTGAACATTCAGCATCAGCAGTAATAGTTAAACAAAACTCCAGGTATTCAGAAATTATAAATATTTAGAATTCTCAGAAATATATTTAACCTTAATTAGTAACTAAATAAACATGTACAAAAGTTAGTGTCATATTGAACTTACAGTACTATATTTTGGAAGAAACTTGACATCCTATATTGGTCCTGTCTTGGCAAGAGATTGGGGGGGAGAATAATTTATTTAATACTACAAGTTTCTAATAATGGTTTATTGTGCTCCCTTTGTGTGGGGAAAAGGTTATCTCCTATTGTTAGTACAATATTGATTTGTCTTCGCATTTCCTATATTAAGGAAAACTTGGTGCATTTGATGGTTGGTTGGTTTTTATGGCGCAAGGTCCAGATAAGGACAAGCTGCGCCAATCACAAGACATTATACACCAGTTTTTTCACCGATTAAAAGTATAAAATAGTAATATAGTTAAAATGTACATTAAAAGTATAAAATAGAAATATATTTAAAATGTATATTAAAGGTATAAAATAGAAATATAGTTAAAATATATATTAAAAGTATGTAAACATACAATATACACATGTATAAGATTAAAACTTGTGTTTTAATAAAATATTTCAAAATCAGATAAAATTCATAAATCCTATGTCTTTTAAAAACGCAAATAAATTGCGATGGGGTGGTTCCCCAAGCAAATCTTCTAATGCTAAAATATTACTATTAAAATATCTAAAACGCTGATGGTTAAAATCTGGACACACAATTAAAATGTGATATACTGTAAATGGTTCATCACACTTTTCACACCACGGTAGGAGATCACTTAAGATCAAATGTTTGTGGGTGAAACGCGTGTGACCAATTCGAAGGCGAGTCAGTCTGACATCTGCGCTTCGTGGAGATAAAACAGATAATGGAATGATGTATGAAAATATGGAATGGAGTTTGTTGCTGACTTGCAGGTCCCAGGATTCCTGCCAAAGAGAATATATGAAATATTTGAATCCTTTTCTCATGTCTGTTGATGGTATTGAAGGCAAAATGAAAGTAGCTGCAGATTTAGCGGCAGCATCAGCTTTCTCATTGCCATCTATTCCTATGTGGCTTGGTATCCAACAAAACAGTATCTCAAATCCCTTGTTAGTAACTGAATCAATTAATTTGAATATTTTAGACACAACTGGATGGCAATTATTGTTGTTATTCCTCAAAGCTTCTAATACACTCATACTGTCAGTGTACACACAAAATTTACGTTCATTTTTAGTTTGTAGCAGCTGAAGTGCTCGGTATATAGCCGTAGCCTCAGCGGTGAAGATGGAGCAGGATTTGTGAAGGCTATAACTGTAGGAGGTATCATCAAGATGAACTCCACAGCCAACTGATCCTGGACATTTGGATCCATCCGTAAATACTGGAGTGTACATAGTATACTGACAGCGATGGAATGAATAAAGCTGTTGAAGAATAGCAGTATTTGTGTATGATTTTTTATTTTTTCCAAAGGGATTTAGCACAATAATAATGATTTAGCACAAGGAGGATGTGCGAAAAGGTCGGTAGACTCGATTCGGACATCACATAGGTCAGAAAGTAAAATAATAGATTTAATACGAGAGAGAAAAGGTTGAATGCTTGATGGTCTAGCATTATATAATCTCTTAAGAGCAGCACTTGGAATCGTGGAACGCAAGGGATGATGAGGTGAGGACATTATTTTTGAATAATAATTAAGAGACAGCTGTATCCGCCGCAGGTCTAACGGTAATTGTTGGCAGATTACATATAGACTCTGGACGGGTGATGTACGAAATGCTCCACAGCAAATCCTTAAAGCAGAGTGGTGGACGGTATCCAATCGGCGTAAAATGGAAGACCTAGCCGATCCATAAGCAACACAACCATAGTCAATACGAGATAAAATGAATGATTGATAAATTCGGAGCAATGAAGTGCGATTTGCACCCCAAAATGTATTAGACAACACCTTGAGGATATTGAGCAATCGCTCGCACTTCTTCCGCAGATACGAGTATAAAGTATGCGGAAGGAAAGTTAACTTCTTATCGAAAATTACCCCGAGGAATTTTATCTCGTTGACCACAGGAATAGGTCTATTGCTTATGTGAAGCACAGGATCGGGATGAAGACTAGTTTTCCTACAGAAATGGACACAGTGACTCTTACTAGGAGATATACTAAGACCATTTCGTTCACACCAAGTAGTTAGATTGTTTACAGCTGTTTGCAATTGTCTCTCAATTATATTCATGTTTGAACCCTGATATGAAATTTGTAAGTCATCAACATATAAATTCCTATGAACAGAAGGTGGTAATTGGTGAAGTATGTTATTGATGAAAAGGTTTAAAAGGGTTACGCTTTAAACGCTACCTTGAGGGACACCCTCAGCTTGAGTAAAAGTATTGGAAAGTGTACTTCCAATACGTACTTTAAATAGCCTAGTAGCTAGAAAATTCTGTATAAATATTGGAAGATTACCCTTAAATCTAAGATTATGCATATTACGGAGAACACCATAACGCCACGTACGATCGTATGCTTTCTCAATATCGAAGAAAATTGCAACAAGATGGTTTCTCCTCACGAAAGCATTTCGAATTTGGGATTCCAGATCTACTATGTTGTCAATAGTGGATCGTCCTCTTCGAAATCCGCTTTGTTGAAGGGGTAGGCAATTATTCTTCTCTAAGATGTAAATGAGTCTAGCATTGACCATACGCTCAAACGTTTTGCACAAGCAACTCGTGAGAGCTATTGGACGATAACTCAGAGGGTCAGATGAATCTTTGCCAGGTTTCAAAATTGGAATCACT